>CM062804.1:1466813038-1467230463 GCA_031772625.1 Pinus tabuliformis | reverse complement strand
GGGAGAAAGAGATCCACTAACCGTGTCTTCCGCTAATGTTTGATCCAATCTTCTCTCCTTGCTGCTTGCTCCCAGCTCCTTGCTTTTCACTGCCCAGCTACACAAAGATCCTGTAAAAGCACAAGAAAGGAAACTACAAGAAGCATACATCCATAATTGATTCAAGGATTAGAATAAATCAAATATACAAGTATCAATATCGCCACAGAGACACATGCATATAGAAGAACCTCAAATGCTTTATTAATGGAAGAAGTAAAGTTCTGAGAGTGTTACAACCATAATAGGCCCAATCCAGCAACACCTCCCAGCAAAAGAAATCTCCTCTTCACCTCCTTCAAAGCAATCACCCAATAGTTCTATACTCAAACCAACAGCACTTCCTTACATTCACAAGATTCCAGCCTCCCTAGACCTCATGAGAGAGCTCTATATATAGGAGTTTTGGAGAAAGGATGAGTCAGCTGGAGGTTGGCATGAAGCTGACTAGTGTCCTCTCCCACTTCAGTTATACTTCAGTTCTTGAGTCCACTTGGAGTTTCTTGCTTCCACTTGGAGATCTAGATCCTCTTACTCATCACAAGGCGAATTCCTTGATCCAAGTGTCATTTTGGAAGCTTCCTGGGAATTTGACACCTTGCAGAATGACTGTGCCACTTGGCCAATATCGCCCAGCGCAGGTAGCCTTCATTGCTTTTGACATTCAGCGCAGGTACAGAGTGGAGCAGTTGACATTCAGCGCAAATGCTCAGTGGAGCAGCTGACATGATCCAGAAATAGCTTGTTTTTGAGTGTTTTCAGGTGGAGAACTGATTTTCAGTGCTGTGGTTTGCTCACCTTGTTCCTCTAGGGGTAGGAACAACATGTTTAGGGACTTTGGATCCCTCAGATTATCGACATTTCATGCTTCATGCTGTAAGGCACAAAAATGTCTATAACAGACCATATTGGAAACCCATTTAGAATGTCGAACGGGAAAAATTATTTTGGCTTTCAGTAACTTATTGAGTTCAGATTTGATCTGGTTTTCAAGATTGGGATGGATCTTTCTCAACTTTTGTTGGACAGGTTTTTCATTGTCGATCATTAGAATAGTATGTTGGATGATAGATGTGTCATACATTTTAAGTTCATCGTAATTCCAAGCAAAGACACTTTTGTATTGTCTTAAAGATGAATATATGCTAATTTTTCTTCAGGAGCTAGACCAAGGCCTAGATTGATATTCTGTGGTTTGGTATCAGTTCCTAGATTTATTAATTCATAGTTCAAAGGTGAACTTTGGAGTTTTCAATTGGTAGATCTTTTAAATCAATCTTTCAAATCATAAAGGTCTTCTAACTTGACTACTGACTTAGGTATGGCATTGTTAGTGCTATCCTGTTGCAATTGTTGGTCGTGTTTATTCGTCAATTATTTGATTGGTATAGGATCCTTCAGATGTGAGGAAACTCACAATATCAGGATCGTCATTGAAAATCCTCCAATTGGTAATGCTATTAGGAATAGATGGTCTAAAAATTAATTCAATCGAAAATCAATCAGGGCTAAAATCTTCTGAAGGAATGAGTTCGGAAGCTACGTTGGCTAAGAGGTCTACACTAGCATTCTAGAGTCTGGGAATTGATGAAATATTGAATGCTATAAAGTGTTTAGTCAGATCTTGAACTAAAGATTGGTAATGTTTTAAATGACCTGATAAACAGTGTATAGTATTACGTACCTGTCTGATTACAATTTCAGAATCTCCGAAAACTTGAAGATATTTGACATTTAATCTGATTGCTTTATATAATCCTTCGACTAAAGCCTCGTATTCTGTGGTGTTGTTGGTGCAATCAAATTCGATTCTGTAGGTTAGCATAGTTTTATCTCCCTCTGGACTTATTAACATGAATCCTGCTCATGCTCCTTCGTTAGACTTAGAACTGTCAAAAAATAGTTTCCAAAATAAAGATTTATTTACAGGACTATCTATAAAATTAATACATTTGGAACTATCTGTTTGAGACAAATTTTCTACTTGAGATAAAACAGAATGTTCTAAGTAAGGTGAAGTATGAGCATTAAAATTTCCTAAGAAAGAATCTACTGAGTAGTTGCCGATGATGTTAGAACTATATGCTACTGGTTCATTTTCTCCCTCCAGTTCTGTTACTATGTATTTCTGATGTCTTTCCCGCTCAACTTTTATCTATTTGGTTTACCATTGTAAGGGAGCCACATATGTTACCAGTCAATTGAAAAATATCCATGAAGTTTTTCTGACCAATCTCTGCTAAGAATTAAGCCATAAAATTCTGGAATATCAGCAACTAAAATGTCGATAACCTGACATACATTTGGGTTGGATGACAGCCTTATGGTAACCTAATTTAATTCGCAATCACCTCGACTTGCAATCGATCTAATTGAACTATGCGTACCGCTAATTTCGGTGGTTGAATGTTCAATTTTGCACATATTGACTTTGGTAAAATATTCGATGAAGCTCCACAATCCACTAAGCAATTATGCAAATTTTTATTAAAAATTTCATAAGTAAGAAGAAATGGGGGAGTATGAGATCTCGATCTTCCTCCAATTAAGGCGATATCGTTTGGATCAACTTTATTCATCACATTAGTTGGAGGTCTTCCAATGTCATGGGAAGCTTGAGAGATTACAGCGGCGGGAAAAGGTGCAATTGGTACATCATGTAATTCTTTCAAAAGTACCTTTTGTTGGTGTTTTAACTTGCTCAATTCGTAAAAAGTGATATTGGCCCTAGTCTTTTTCATGTCTTCTATGATATTATACTCCATTTCATCCGAAACGATCAGCGTTTTAGATGGATTTGATGGGTCTATTTGGACTGGGCTAGTTTGAGTCGCTTTAGATGTCTTTTTCTTGGCTGCGACTTTATCATTAGTCATTGGGCTTCTGCTCTTTGGCTTAGGTGTAGGTTGAGAAGGATCAAGTTTATTTCTACTGCGAGTACTAACCGGAAATGCCTCTTGATCCAATTCATCTGGGAGGATGAAATCCCACATACCTTGTAACTCTACAACTTCTTCTTCATCGGTATGTTCTTCAGTAGCGATTTCCTCTTCTTCTTCTTCGGATTCAGCACTTGTAATAGCATTAGGGGGTTTGGAATCGATTGAAGGGTTTCTCTTAAAAGTTCTGTATGGGTTTTTAGAAGAAGTTTCTACCACTTGTTTCTTAATGTCGACCATCTCGTTAGACATGGTCTTCAAAACTTTTTGCAATCCTTATAAATCAAATGGATCTTTCGATTATTTTTTTCTTCGGATCTTCCTTGAAAGAAACCTTCTTAGGTTTTCATTCTTCTATTGCATTTTTCTTTTCTAAGGCCATAATATGTTTCTCTACCTACCATCACTGCTTTCATATTTTTAACTAAAGTTGTTTTGTTAGCCCCATCAACAAAGATTGCTATGTTTGATGGTAAAGCAGTAATGTGTCATTCACTTCGCACTTCTTCGTTGGGCTGGGAAGAAACAAGAATTTTATTTACGATTTTATTGAAACGTAAATTGAAATCTTTGATAGGTTCTTTTGATTCGGACCTAAGGTTAGACAGGTCGTTGATCAATGTTGTCGTAGACCTATCATCACCAAACTTAGTCAAGAATTGTTCTTGGAACATTTCCCAACTAGTAATAGATCCAGACGATAATGAGAAATACCATGATCTGGCTGTTCCTTGTAAAGTATAAGGAAAAAGTTGAACAACAGCATCTTCATTGGTAACTCCATTAAGATTATAAAGTTATTTATATGTTCTTCCACTAGCATGCCTGCCTCGGGATTAAACTTAGGCAACCATTTCTCATGATGGGCCGGTAGCTGACTCAAGGGTGCAGGCATTAAGACTTCCCCTGGGTTATTCCATGGAGATTGGGCCATCGCTGAAATACTAATAGAGGAAAGTGTAGAAGATGATCATTGTGGTTGAGAAGACGAGGATATTATGACTAGATGAGAAGAGAAGGAGTTGTGGAGTTCCGGTGGACTGATGGACAATGATCTGAAGTGGAGTGGATGGTTGACTTCGCGGTGAAGAGTTTGAGATGAATGGTGATGATGAAAGAGTCTCTCTATTGGACCCCTTAGGAGATTTCCTTGCTCTCTTCCTTCTAGGTAGAGGTAACTCAGTTGGTTGCACACCAAACCTTTCACTCTTTAGTCTGGTAAGAGGATGAGTAGGGTTATATTGTGAAGTCACGCTGCCTTGAGATTTATTAAATTTTTGAGGATATATAGAAAATCGTTGAAGTTTGTGAATCAAAGATTCAACTTCAGGAGGTTCAATAGCAGATTGTTTTGAAATGTCAGGGTTTGTAGCAGCGGCTATTTCTCCAGCGACTTCTGGCTCTGGATTTAAAGATTCTAAATGAAATGGAGAAGTCATGGGAGACAGTGAGGGCGATTTACTCTCAGAATGGTATTTAGATTTGGATTTACTTGCCATTCACAGTTTGAGGCCCTCCTTCTAGCACCAAATATGTTGAAGCCCCGAACATCGGGTCTACAACAAGGGGGATACCCACCCGGTTCGGACCTTGGTGAGCAGCTCCTTTTCGGTTTGGTATAGTGGGTCCGACTGGGGATATGGGACCAGTTTCCCAATTTATGTGTGTGTGTTTGTGTAAAGGATTGATATTTCTATTTCTAAAAGTTCCTAAGTGAGATGCTCTAATTCTAACTCTAATCTAATAACATGCAAATTTTATTCTAATAAGCAGAATTATCTAAGTCTACACTAACCCGGGTGTAATCCTTCTGTTATGTGATCTAAAATGATTTCAGACAACAATTGGTAATAAAGATCATTCAACTATTATGAGAAAAGAATTCAATACAAATAAACCACCTCGTATAAAAAGTTAGACGAAACAGTTGTGAAAGGCATATCGCATAGTAAGCTATTCATACATTAAGCATAAATAAATAGCTATCACCATACAAAAGTTCCAAATGATAACTCAAGCATTCACACATCAATATATAAACAACTGAACTTGAATATCACTTTTAACACGAAGGCAAAAATAGGTAAGAGATAGAAGTACCATTTATAACTAGTCCTACTCATGAGCTTCAAGTGATAATGATTTATCTCTTTGTAATCCAACATCCACTAAGAGTACAGAAATGCAACATCAGTAGCAAATATTAAATACAGATATTGATAAATCCTATTCCATTCATTCATGAAAACCTCCACAGAGGGTACAAAAGTGCATGTTCTGGGGATAAGTTTTTGAAAAATTTCAGGACCCTTCTCTAAATGCATGAAAAGGGTTTAAATACTACTAACTAAATCTAAAAATAACTTATCACAAAAATGTAGGATTCAGTTTAAATGACCGTCCTCACTTTGGGAAAAAATAAAACTAAATTAAAACTAAAACTAAATCTAAAATTAAAATTACTAACTATTTCTGTATCTGCTCCTTGAAGTCGCATGCGTTCAGCATCTGTTTAAGAAGAGTCGGCTGACTGATTTCTGACTTTAGTTGTCTACGAAAACAGAATTGGCAAGAGTTGGCACCATCTTCTCGGCAGAATTGATGATAAACTTGAGAGTCATCCACTGGGTTTTGGATTTAAGTTTTACTTCTTTTACCTCTAGTGTTCTTTTTTATAAATTTTTGGGCTTACAGGTGACTGAGTACTCAGAAGCTTTCCTTTTCAAGATGTTTTGCCCAGCGATGGTGCTAATCGTGCATCGGAAACTACCTCTGTCTCTTGATTTGGGCTTCCTCGGTGCATTTTTTACCCTTTGCATGTTTTCTTTTAGCGGATATAAAGGTCAAATTTTTGTGAAAATGATGATTCCGTAAGCTCTTGACCCTGAGTTTTAAATTGTTTGTTTGTGATGTGAGTGTCGTCTGGTACCTCCGTGTATGGAAGAATTTTGGGCTTTGCCGCTATTCTGTGTGAGAACGAACAAGCTCGCTCTGTAATGGGTGCCTCGGAAGAACCATGTGAGCCTGCAGTAGCCTCGACCTCCATTACTCTGGGATTCTCTTCCTCAAGCAGATTGTACATGCCTTCCTAGGTAGAAATACCAGCGTCTCTGTTACAGGAAGTGTCTGTATACAAGGGCATCATTTCTTTCTCTTCAGAGCTTGGGACTTTGCCTTTCTTTCCCATGGTATCCTACATACTATTTTGTATCGTTCTCTGCTCTCCATTGCTGCAATTTACAAGTGAAGTGAGAATAATGATAAGGAAAGTTGATTGGAAAGTTTTAAATGCCGAAGACGTATAAAATATACCACCTTACGTGAAATGAATTTTCGATAAGCATGAAACCATATTCCATTAATAACTAGCAACTAACTCATTAATTAGCATTAAAGTGCATAACCAGGTATTGGTTTATTGAAAATACTTTTTTGAACAATGAGCCCAAGATTTGTGATGAAGCGATTTTGTGATTTG
Organism: Pinus tabuliformis; assembly: GCA_031772625.1. Taxonomy (NCBI): domain Eukaryota; kingdom Viridiplantae; phylum Streptophyta; class Pinopsida; order Pinales; family Pinaceae; genus Pinus; species Pinus tabuliformis. The sequence continues at coordinate 1,467,224,007 of CM062804.1, read as the reverse complement.
CTTCGCAATATCGTAGATCACAACATCGCAGACCGCAACATCACAGAATCACATGGTTGCTAGCTCGCTATATCGCATTATCGCATTGTCGCTCTATCGTAAAATCACAATATCGCAATATCACAATATCGCAATATTGGAGAAACGTGAAATATGACAATTTTAGTTATTCCGTTTTCTGCGTATTGTGATTTGTGATATGCACCATCGCATATCAGCGGTTTAAAAATTTTTGAGCATAAGCGGTCTTTGATGCATGCGATGCGACATATTTTTTAGTCCCGTATCGCAATCTCGTAGTTTTAGAATTCAGTTTGCAAAGAGGTATCCTTTTATCCTTTTGCGATGTGATATTTCCTAAGGAATAATTCTATTTTATCATAAAACTTAGGTTTTTTGGTTTTTTCAAGATATTCTCCTAAGTTTTTGATGATAAGTTTTATTTAAAAAGGAAATACAGGAACTAATTAATTTTTTAAATTTTGACTAAGGGTCCCCACTTATTTGGTATTAGTAATAACATCAAATAAGATGGGGGGTTGTTGCTGGCCGCAAAACATCATTACTTCATTGCTCATCTGTACCAAATTTTCTCCAGCATCTGCAACTAAACTTGCAGTCATAAAACAATTGTTAAAATAAAAATCATAAGGCTTCTACGCCTTTTCTTCCTTTGGCAACAATTTAGTTTGTTTCTCTAATTCTTCCTCCTCTGTTAGCACATTAGTATGCTATTTTGAATTCTCAACAGAATTCGCGAGACTGTTAGCTAGTCTCTCCTTCCTTCACTCCATCTGTTTCAATGATGTCTCTCCATCCTTGTCCACTATAGTAAACTTCTTCATTCTCATCTAGTTTTGGTTTTACAATCTGAACACTTACCTTTTGATCTTCTAGCCTTTTCTCCAAAAGATTTAATTCATGCAACAAATTTGCCACCTCACTTGAAATTTTACCTAAAAGTTTTATACAATCCTCACTACCTTTTTCTTTATCACAAGTACAACTTCTTGTTGACACTACCTCTTCCTTCTTGATTAGAATAAAATCTTGATCCTCCATCTTTGTGATATTTTTAGATGTCTTCTCATCACTATCCCTTTGATCATTTAAGAAAATTAATTCCCCGTTATTCTTTTCAATAGAAAATTCCTTATCATAGGACATAATTGTCTCATCTCTACTGAAGATATGTATTCCACTAAGCACGGAATTTATGAACTCCTTGTGTTGTAATAACTCAACTCGATCCTCCTTTGAAAGATAGCCATCATCATATTTTACTTGGCAACTTTCAGCTTCATTCAAAATAGTTCCATAAAATGGTTTATCTTCTGCAATACCTGCATTCACACACACCTTGTCAGTTGTAAACCACAAGACCTCATGACCTCATTTGATGATTCAACCACCAATTCCTCCTGCTGTTCCAAGTCCTTTACATAGCTTAGAAATACTTTGATGGTCTTCTCCTCAATCTCATCAAGTCCTTTATTTGATTGCTTGATATCCTTCTCTACTTCTTCTTTTAGAACAGAATTCAGATTCTGTCTATCTTCTTACTTCTTTATGTCAATATCAGCAAATTGTCATCCTTCACATGGTTCACCTACAAACATACATAAATTATCAGATTTAAAATCATGTGACCCTTTTGTCTCACTCAAAATTTCAGTCTTCAAGTCTTCATCTTCACCCAAAAATTCACCCTACTCTGGTTCACAAATAAACACTTCTATTCCCAACTCAGCTTCTTTGAGTTTTTCCATCAGCCACTTCACTTGCCTCTGATGTAGCCTTCTTTGTAACTTATGCCACTTCACTGGCTTCTTCCTTAGAACCCAACGTTGTCTCTGGTTTTCCTCTAGCATCATCATTAATACATCGAGTTGTTATTTCGTCTCAGGAATGTCTATTCAATTTCCTCTTGACTCATCCTCTTGCCATTTGCCTTGGCATCCTCCTTCTTCACTTTTCTTCTGCTGTGGTCTTCTTCAGAACCTCTACTATGACTATTAGTAGCCATTTTCTCCTCCATCTCTATCTTCATGAGCTCCCCACTCATTTACTATAAGATGCACTAAAGCCTTTACAATAGCAAGTCCTCCCTCCTGCCACTTATCTCACCAATCTTTCCTCTGTACTCGGTTTTTTGGCAAGCAGTTGGTTCTCTATCTTTGGAACCTCCTTTGAGCACTTTTCTCTACTACTTCTAGGCTTTAACTCATCTGCACTTCTCAAGAACACAACTGTCCTCTTGTATTTCAATTACCATGAAATACTTGGTTCTGACCACTTCTTCTTTCACTTAGAAAGTCTTACCAGCTTCCTTCATTACTCAGCAATTCTACCCACATCCTTTGTGGAATTTACTTTGTGATTTGCAACAATATCTCTATAGTAACAAGTCTCCTTCTTGCTACATATGCCTCACTAAGGTTCTCTCCTCTGAGGTCAGTGTGTTAGAATTTCTCTGGTTCTTTCCTATGGAACCAATTCAAGCACTCGTTGCTCTAGATTGCTACAACCTTATCACCTCCTTATGTTGTCACCTATGTGTCAATATAAAAACCACACATTCTCCAATCCTCAAATCAACTTAAAACAAAATATGTCATCTCACCTTCAAGATCTCTACATGATCTTGTTCCACAATCTTCTATACTTTGAATGGATTCTCCTCTGTTTCTTTCATCTGCAAGTTCTTCCAATATTCTGCCATAACTTACCTCTGTGGGATTACTATGTGTCAGATTAAAATTGGATCACCCTTGCCTTCTTTCATCACCATTCGCCTGTATATGCACCTTCATAATATAACTCTGTTCTAAACTCTTTTAAAGAAATTCTCACATACAATTTCTTTGTGCTGCCTTAATATCAAATGTTTCAATTATAATTCTACTCTGATACCACTTTGACGCAGGAAAACCCACGTATACCCACAGTATGCATGTAAAATGCACATATCTATTTTTCCCTAGGAAATTTAACTCTCTGCCGAGTCAAATCCTCACTGCTTAATGCATAATGGTTTAAGGCCCCTTACTTATGTCTTATGTGGAACGATTTCATAGATTAACATAGTTTAACTCTTTGTTAAAATCCTTCAACGAGACTCTACACTATACATCATTAAGTTTTTATTAATCCTTTATATCGATGCTCCTTATACATCTTCATAAACCTTTCACATGTCTTTATGCCCACACATTAAACCTTCCTAATCTTATTGTCGCACATATAGCTAAACCCCCATACTTAGCTTTGGTCATACACGGTCTTAATAATAAAAAACATACCTTTCAAACATTTCCGTAGTATTTACACATTTATCAATGCATGCCCTATCACTATCGCAATTGCAATTCTCCATGGGTCACACTAACACATTCCTCCTTCGCATCTGATATGCGATAACCCTCCGAAATTCAATATAATATAAACCACATTCATTACTTTCTTGGGTCCACTCTTCTATCATACATCGCTAACCCTTTCAACTCGTTTAACATTGCATACCACATTATTTATCGGCTTGTTCCACATCGCATGTCGCATTGGTTAAGGTCTGATACATTACCATGGAATATTTGCTATGCGATCAAACCTCCGATTGCATCGGACATCGCAATAGCATATCGCAATCGCTTGTGGCTGAGATTATTTCACTCATCGATGAAACATTGCGATGTGCAATTTATTAAAGCTCCTCCACCATTGATCAGGGAATACAATCCAATGGTTCACAACGATGTCACATGTCGCAAATCCTTGTGGGCCAATATTAATTCCTTACCATTTAAATGTTGCAATAGGTGTAGGATTTTAACAACAATCCTTCCATGAAATTTGATCCCATCCATTGATCTGGTATATCCAACAGTGCATGTGCATTAATGCTTCACTTCTTCGCTCATCTCTTAGCTTGGATTTTTACGCCATTCTTCATTGCTCTTTGTGGTTTCGGGTTTCTTCAACATTTCTCGTCCTTTCGTTGTTCCGCTGCGCAACTCCCTTCTGAGCTTAACTTTAGAACATTACTTTGGTTTCTTTGAATGGTTTGAAGATCCATTACAATCCGTTGTCTCATTCTCCTCTCTGTGTTCGCCAAAATCTGCCTGGATACATATGTTATACAGAATTCTGATTCATTCATAATTCATCATGCCATACTCGAATCACACATCTATACAGTTTTGAATTAATCCTCTATATATATATATATATAAAACACACAGTTATACAATTTCTCTATCTTTGGCCTAACCTTCTAATGTCAATGGCCTTTGTTTTACAATCTGCCTGTAGGCTCACAGTCACACTCTAACTAGCTAACCTATCCAACCTCTCTCTTCTCTTGATTTTTCCTTTTAGGCTTACATTTATACAAAGGGATTATAAAACCAATTCTTGTTTTATATCAATAAACTCCTCAAAAAAATCCTAGAATCTCTTTCATATCTCTATGGATCCTCTTCAATCACCAAAATCATGAACTAAATCCTAATCTGAGTTTTACAATTAATTCTAAAATCCCTCAATCTCTCATATTCTCCTACATTCGGGAATATTTACAAATATGTCTTACAATATTCAATTAGATCCTATTCTCATTAAAATCACTCAAAAGCTTAAATAATTACATTAATTCACACTTAGGAAACCAACTTCCTTGGAAACACAAGACCCCCTATGTCTACTAAAATACAATGATATTATTGGGCTGAATGATCCTACATCAACAACTGTCAGTCTTCCAAATTTTCTTTGAAGGTTCTTGCTGAGAAAATTCTATTCACCTTCTTCCATGTGATATATGATTCCTTTTCTACAAAAAATTCTGTGTCTGAGTATACTAGCAACTAAATTGGCATACTCTCAATTATCTTCCTAGTGCTGCTCTCTATGGTATCCTTTGAAGCATTTCTCTTCAGTTCCATGATAGGAGTGATTGATGAAGATAAGTACTCAATTCCTGCAATACCTGTGGAAGGAAAAATAAATCACGGTAGGCATAAGTTAGCTTCAACAAATCAACTTTCAAGGCAAGATTAAGCAACAAAATAGTGAACGGATGAGGAGAATTACTCAATTCTTGAGCTCAAGGGTGGGAGACTGGCTTTAGGAACTTCACATTGCATAGTCTCAGAAGCTAGTGATGTAGCTTGAGGCTAGAGACTGCAAAATGCACAGCCCATCCTTGACAGGCTGAGGGAAAGACTGCACATTGTGTAGTCTCAGTGGCCAAGGGGATAGTCCTAAGCCCTACAACGACACATTGCGTAGTCTCAGTGGCCAAGGGGATAGTCCTAAGCCCCAGAATTGCACAATGTGTATTTGGGTCATCTTGTATTATGAATTACGCAGTTTGAGAGGCAAATATGAGATCTTGAACCTCAGACTTGTGTAATTCCCAGCTAGACAAGGTGATGCATGGCCAATGGATGAGAAAATCTGCTTGAACTAAGTGTGGGAAACTAGCAGACTTGAGTGTTAGTGCATATTAAAGTGAATATTTAACTAATTATGAATAGACCAATTCAAAACAAGTTTTCAAGATTAACATACAAAAGGAAAAACAAACATGCAAGAAGAGTCACCACAACAACGACCACTTATGGCCAAAAATAAGAAAACTAATGCGACACCTGTGTAATGAAAATGGAGGACTAAAACAACACCTATACATGTTAATATACATTAAAATTCCACTAACCATGAAAATAAACAAGAAAAACAACACTCATAGAAATCAAATGATAGAAAGTGACGGAAAAAATGACCAAAGATGTTAAAAGAAAAACTCACCTAGAAAAGCACCGCAAACTCTACCAAAGGCTCCTGGATTTCCTTAGGAATGCTAGATATCCAATATGGAATTTACAAATAAGATCTAGGGGCACCCATTATATCGATCTAAACTGATTAGGGTGTATGACGTCCATGACTAAAATCAAGGAAAAAGTGACACTTGGAAGCAAGTTCCAAAAATAGTAAGTGTTCCAACTTCGGATGAGTAGCTATTTTCTAGGGATGATTTTTTCTTTTTTCACTTATTTATTTTTCAAGAAACATGCATGCACACAGCAAAGAAGGATTGCACAATTCTCGAGGACTGGGAAACTTCTTCACTCAGTGCATTGCATATTTTCTTAGCTTAAGGGATGATTTATTCAGTTTCCATCAACAAGGTTGGGTTGCCTTCCATAATTACACAATTTTTGTAGTCAAGGATGGCCTACCAGGATAGATTGTGCAGTTTCTGGAGGTAAGGCCAATCCGCCTTCCAAGATTGTGAAGCTTCTAGAGGTAATCCCAATAATGTTGCAAGGTCAAGTCATAAGCTAACTTGTGTTTGAAAGATATCAAGCTGAGATCAATACATCATAAGAAAAGCCTAAAAATATAAGCCTTTATCACAATATGAATACTTGATGACAGTAAAAGATAAGCTCCTTTTGATAGAAGGAAGGCTCCAAAATCAAATCATAGGAACAATTTTGGAGGGTGGTTGTAATAGATACAACCACTGGATACACAACACATGTCAAACTGATATCTTTGTACCCATATTCTCAAGCTCTTCAATAAACATATTAAGATTATAGTTCCACCATAATCACATATCATACATTATTATTGACTTAAACATACATAAATAAATCAATTATATCAATACTCTTTCAGATATCTAATATATGAGCCATCTTCTTGCTCCCTAGTGCACATATGTTCCATATCAGACCTCACATGAATAATCCATTACATTGCACACATAAATCTTTGATATCCTTCCAATAACATAAGAAAATCCTTTGGTAATGTTGTTGGTATTTGTTGATGGGATCAAATAGACGTTGGCATGAAAAAACATTGGGAGACTACCATGGAATATGTGCATGGTATTTGACACGAATGCACAAATCAGGAAATGCAATTTCAGGATGTATACACGACTTTGCCGAAGGAAAGTAGCGTATGTATGTTCCTTTGTTGAAGGAACATAGAGTATATTTTTAAAACTTCAAATTCTTTATTCTATTTCAAATCCAACCTATGACTAACCTGTGAAAATCTGTCCTCATATTCAACAACACATGTAAAAGAATTATTATCATTTGCAATAGTTCAACAAATCTATGTAGTCATCATCCATCAATGGACTAAATCGACTTAATAAGAGTTTGATACCATATGACAAGTTGACATTAAGGACAACACATTTGTCAAGCAGGTTTCCATCAAGGACAACACATTAGCCATAATGCCAACATCAATTTATATGAAGAGGCATATTTAGAGGATGAGTACTTCAAGGAGGGGTTTAAATTTTTGTAGAGTGAGAGTCATGTGTATGATGGTGACAACACAGCTCACTACCATCTCTAAGACATGTTACTCTAGAGGCTAGATAAGTTATGTAGTCCTAAAGGTGTCACAATGATTGATTAGATAGGCCCACACCTCCAAGATTGCAGGGAAATTTGGTGTAGGGAGGAGAATAGCCAACTTATAGAGGTGTGTGTATTGGCCTAATATGCAAGAATATGTTACTAGGTTCATAAGAGGATTCACACTTTGTACTAGCAAGACTATTAATGGTAAACAAGGTCTATAACATCCTTAAATGTAGCCACTCATACTTGGGAAATAATTTCCGTGGACTTTGTTGTATTTTTAGTTAAAAAATGTAGAAAGAAAGGCTCAATTTGACTTTAGCCTTAGTCAAATTGAGTAAATCAAATTTCCACATTAGTAGGACAACATAGAGGCATTTAACTAGTGTTATATGCCTCTTATCATTTATTTAGCTCATTAAATTTGAGTTAGGGGCTTCAAGTTTAGTTATGCATTTGTTGATTGCTAAACTCAAGAAATATAGTTCACTTATTTTTAGTTGTATTTAGTTATCTGACCTATAACTATTGATAGAGCTAGCTAAAGGTCAGTTGTGTCGCGGAACAATAGTCTAGCTCAGAGATCTATCAATTAACTGATCAATCAACCCAAAATAGCTAATGCATGCATGGAATTTGAATTTCTCAGTTGAAGTGGACAAGGCAAGGTGAGTGCAACCTTACTTGTATACTGGTTTGAGTGTATATTTGTCGCATTCAGTCAGGAGATTAATCCTCGGGAATTGTGGAAGAAAATAGGAGGAAATTCATATATTTTAGGAGTTTATTTCATCAAGGATTGCATAAGGAAATAGGAGGCTACATGGGTAGATAATTGGTTAAGTGTTGGCCAGAGTTTCTCATTCAGTAGAGAGAACAATTAGTGTTTTTCAGGTTGTGCTCAGAGATGGAGGAAGAAATTGTAATAGTTTCTCTATTCAAATGATTAATTCAAAGAGGCTTGAGGGTTTTTCCCAGTTGCATTCTCCTAGAAATAATTGTGTATTTGTGGTTTTTCTTGTTCCATGTCTATGCATATTGTTCTAGATCGTGATTTCGATTCCACAGATTAGTAGAGTAGAATTGTGTCTCTCATTTTTCAATTTGAAATCTTGAGTAGTTGTAATTTCTATCAATTTTCTACATGGTATTAGAGCCCTAAAATCACATTAGAACAAATATTTTGAACTTGTCTCTTAGGAGTTTCGAATTTGTAGCTTTAGCATAACAACATTTTTCAGGATCGAGAGAATGTATTTCAACGAACTGATATTGGAGTATATCCTGGAGGGAAACTCGAATTCCATTGCCTGGAAGGATCGAATGGAAGCAGTGCTTGACGATAATGGTGTGTTATAATATGTTAAAACTAAAATTTTAAAACAACATCAGTATCATGAAAACCAATTATCCAAATGGAAGAAACATGTTGCAAAGGGAAGTACAATTCTTTTGGAAGATGAGAGAGACCATGTGGTCTCAAATATCCATGGAAAAGAGACACCATTTTCTATGTGGAAGATATTGACTGGACTATTCAAAAATAATAATGACCATAGAAAATTGGCCCTGGAAGATAAACTTTGAAACATAAGAATGTAGAAGAATGATATTATTCCACAACATCTCTCTAGGTTCACACAGGTTCAAGATGAGATTGGAGGGGTTGGGGTGAATGTTGCAAAATATGACCTGCTGATCCTAGTTCTTTTAGGCCTTCCAAATCCTGACACATCTACAAGGACTCTATGAATGGAAGGGAAAAATAAAAAATCGAGAAAGGTTATGGTCCGATTTGGTTTAAGAAGAGTTTAGGAGAAATACCGGAGATTGAACTTCATCCAGAGCAGAGGATGAAGATAATTTTTCATTGGTTGAAAAGGTAAATAAGGGAAAGGGAAAGAAAACCCAACGAAAACCTAAACCTAGCCAAAATAATCACAAGAAGAAAGATGATTATGAAAAAAAATTTCCACTGCCACGAATCTGGACACTATGTAACTATATTTATGCACAAGAATTCTACCAAGATGCCTTCATGAGGATCACGAGGTGAAGAACTAGATTCACAATTAAAATTAGACTTCACCCTAATAGCATGCATAGTAAAAACTATTATGGGGAGTGTCTGGTACCTTGTTTATGGTGCCTAGTTCCATATGATAGGTTGCAAGGAGGTTTTCAATAGCCTAGAGGAGAAGGATCTCCAGATGCATATATAAATGGGGGATGGTAGGAGGTAAAATGCTACAAGAATTGGTACTATCATCTTTGAGAGGGAGAAAACCTCTCCTCCTTTCCTTAAAGATGTTATGTTTGTACTTGGGTTGAAGAATAATGTGATCTTCGTAAAAGTATTAGAGGATAAAGTCTACTATGTTATTTTCAGTAAAGGGAAATCCTTTCTGAGACACAAATATTGGCCATGTGAAGAAGATTGAGGTTCGAGTGAAAAACCTATAGAAAATTGAGGTGGGAGATTTCATTGCATTGAGTAGTAAGGTAGAAAAAGTATAAATTTGAGATGTTGGAGGACTCTGGCATAGGACATTTGGTCATCTACACCATGGTTCCTTAAAAATCATGCAACAAACTACCAGTGGCCTCCTTAAAGGCTCCCTTGACTAACAGGATGTATGCAAGGGTTGCAGATTGGGGAAATATGTTAAATCAACCTTCCATGACTGAGATAGCAAGAGGAGATGCAATTTTGGAGTGATTCCACTCTAATGTTTTTGGACCCCTTTCTACAGCGTCCACAACAATATATAAGTACTATATTATTTTTATTAATGATTTCTCTAGAAAATGTTGGATATTCTTCGTGTGGATGAAAGATGAAGCTTTCTATAAAAATGTTGAACTCAAGGAAATGGTTGAGAAGGATACTGGAAAGAAGATGAAGGATCTTAGGAGTGACAATATAGGTGACTTTTTTTTGCATGCCTTCCAGGATTTTGTGCCAAAGAATATATTCGTTGTTCGAAGAGAATTGATAGCACCCCATAACCCACAAGAGAATGGGGTATCTGAAAGGAAGAACTTAAGAATAGTGAGAGTAGCAAGAGTCCTGTTGCATGATCAGGGTCTGCCATTACATCTATGGGAGGAAGCATTCAACACTGCAATTTACTTTCAAAACCAAAATCCTAATAGAATACTTGGTATGATCACGACGTAGGAAGATTTCTATGGAGAAAGCCTAATGTGTCTCATTTTCTAATTTTTGGAGCTTCAATTTATTTTCATGTCTCTAAGGATTTGAGGAAGAAACTCAAGCCTACAATAGATTTGGGAGTTTTTGTAGGGTACGTTGAAACTCCACACAATTACCAAGCATATTTACCTTCACTAAGGATGATATTTCTGAGGAGATATGTCAAGTTTGATGAGGAGAAGGTTATGAGATGCTCTCTAGAATGACAGTTGAGTATCCCAAGGGAGAAAGATATTCTATCTCCAAAGGAGGAGCCTTAGGATGAGCTTAAGGATGTTATAGAGTAGCCACATGCATCGAAGTAGACAGGAGGCAGAGTGGAGGCACCCACTCAACTAGAATATTTGGGAGAGGGGAGAAAGAAAACCAGAGAAGCTAATATATTGTTACATGATGCTAGGAAGCATGTGGGATCCCATACATCATAGTAGAGGCAGAGGAGGTCACCTTATTGGTAAACTAGATACATATATCTCATGAAAGAGCTCATTGAGATAAATCCCTCTTCATTTGAGGAAGCAATTTCTAAACCTTTTTGGTTGATGCCATGGTGGAAGAATAAGAATCCATCATGAATAATAGTGTGGGGAGGTGGTGTCGAGACCAGAAGGAAAATTAGTGGTTGGTTCCATATGGATATACAAAGTGAAGCATGCAACTCATGAGAGCATCGAGAAGAACAAGGCAAGATTGAGGCCAAAGGATTCTCTTAGGTAGAGGGAGTGGACTAAGAGAAAAAATTTACTCCATTTGCAAGATATTCCTGAATAAGATTCATTTTAGAATTGGCTATGCATATGAGGTGGAATATTCACTAGATGGATGTGAAGACCACCTTTCTCAATGGTGTTGTTGAGGAGGAAATTTACATAATACAGACATAAGGATTTGAGATAGATGATCCGGAGTCACACGTGTACAAACTTAGGAGAGAATTGTATGTTCTCAAACATATTCCCCGAGCATGTATGCTCAGATCAATAAGTATCTCAGTGGATTGGGCTTCTGCAAAAGTGAAGAATATGAAAAACTCTATCACATTGTCGTAAATGGTAAGTTTCTTATTCTTATTTTATATGTTGTTGATTTAATATTAACATGTGATGAGCAGTTGATCGTCTCTTGAAAAGGGGATCTTACAAGGGGATTTGACGTGAAATACATTGGATTAATGCATTACCTCCTTATGTTGTAAGTGTGGAAAAGTGATGGTGAATTGTTTGTGTCTGAGGAAAAGTGTGCCTGTGAAATACTTCAAATATTTCACATGGATAGTTTCACACATATGGACACACCTCTAGATACAAAATGGAGGAAGGAGAATACCACTTCAAATGAAGAGGTTGATGCTACTATTGATGGGAATCTTGTGTGGTATTTGATTTATATTCTAAATATACGACCCAACATGTGCTATGTAGGCAAACCAGCTGGGTCAAACTATGTTGAGACCTACCAAGTTTTATTGGAAGGAAACAAAGCATGTGTTATAGTACCTTAGAGGAACTATTGAGTATGGATTATGGTATAAAATGATAGAGGGAGTGAAACTTTAAGCCTTCACTGATGGAGAATGGGTAGGGAGTCCATCAGATAAGAACATTACTCTAGGTGATATTTTTAGTGTTTGGTTCATAGCTATTTCCTGGTACAATAAGAAGCAGAGGCATGTGCTGCTCCGTTTAGTAGAAGCTAAATACATGGTTGCAAGTCAAGAATCATGTGAGGCCATAAGGATGAGGAAAATGATTGTGGGTCTTTTGAGTTAGGAGATGATTTCATAGTGATATATTCTGATAATATGGTATAACATTAAAATTCCAATCACATTGGTATCTAGTATCATCATTTACGGGATAGTGTGCAAAGGATAATTATGTTGTTATATTACATTCCAACTGAGGAGCAAGATGTTGACATCTTAACAAAGTCATTCTCAAGAGGTAAAATTGAGTTCCCCAAGTTTGGGATAGGGATGATTAAAAATCCCTTTCTTCTTAAGAGGGAGTGTTAAAAAAATGTAGCAAGAAAGGCTCAATTTGACCTTAGCCTTAGTCAAATTGAGTAAATCAAATTTCCACATCAACAGGAAAACTTGGAGGCAGTTAACTAGTGTGACATGGTTGTTGCCATTCAGTTAGATTAGTAAATTTATTAGGGGCTCAGAGTTCATTTATGCATGTATTGATTGCTAAATTTTAGCAATCTATTTTAGTTATTTATATTTGTATTCAATTAACTTACCTCTAACTATTGATAGAGTCAGTTGAAGGTCAGGTGTGCAATGGGACATTAGTCTAACTCAGATATTTGTTAGTTAATTGATCAATCAACGTAAAATATATAATTCATGCATGGAATTCAAATTTCTCATCTAAAGTATAAGATACAAGGCCAGTGTAACATGAGTTGTATACTAGCTTGAGTGTATAATTGTTGGATGTAGTTAGGAGATGAATCCTTGGGAATTATGCAAGAAAATAGGAAGAAGTTCATATCTCTCAGGAGCTAATTTCCTCAAGGATTGAGTAAGTAAATATTAGGATAGATGAGGAGATAATTGGATAAATGTTAGCCAAAGTTTCTCATTATCTAGAGAGAGCAATTATTCTTTTGCAGGTTGTGCTAAGAGCTGGAGCAGGCAATTGTAATAGTTTATTATTCAATTGATTAATGACAAGAGTGTTGAGGAGTATTTCCTAGTTGGGTTCCCCTAGAAATCACTACGTACTTGTGGTTTTTCTTATTGCATGTCTATGCATGTTTTTCCAAATTGTGACTTCCATTCTATAGATCAGTAGAGTAGAATTGTGTCTCTTGTTTTCTAGTTTAAAATATTGAGTCGTTGCAATTTCTATCAAATTTCTACATGTTTAGCAACAACTAGGAAGGGATATGAGTACATATTGAAGGTAGTTGAAAAGTTCAGTAAGATATGTGTCTCGATTCCCTCTAAAAATACCATCAATAGGGAACAAATAATTAAGTGGTTCTTTGGTCAAGTACAGGTGCACTTTAGGATACCGGGGAACATCATTTTAGATAGGATAAAAAATTTTCCTAGTGAATTTTGGACTACATTGTGGGATAATATGAACAAAAAGTTAAAGAGGTATACAATATTCCATTTACATGGGTAGACATGAGTTTTCAACAAGATTTTGGTGCTAATTTTGATTGGTTACAATTATAAGCATCAAAAGACCTGTGATGAAAATTTGGTATATATAAAACACTCTTATAACATAGGAGTCCATAATTCAACTAGTAAGTCACAATTTTAAACTTGTTTTGTATATTTTCCACCTTCAACTTTGGATATTCCTCTTCTTGAAATTTATATTTGTATCTTAGATATGATGTAATGGATTTTGTATGATATCCATAAAGTGACATAAGTGGTGTCATTTTTTCTATGGTATGGAAGGAAGTGTTATACCACAATTCTTCCAAAGCTAACCACTAAACCTTTTTTATTTGTTTGTCATGTAAAAATAAATGAATATATCCTTCCATACATATGTTCACTATCTCATTTTTTCCATCAAATTGATGATGTAATATGAGCAATGAGATAATTAAGTACTCAGAGAGGAAAATAACTATGTACAAAAATTTCCAGTGAAAATGGGATCTTTGTCTCTTATAATAATATTTGGGTTTCGATGTAGTTTTTGAATTGTCTCCGTGAATGTAGTAGTGACTATACTATCTTTAAAAGGACGAGATAATGCATAAATGTGTGCATACTTGGTAATTGTACCAACTACCACCATCATGACATTCTTTCCTTCGGACATGGGTAGACCTGTGATAATATCCATTGAGACCTCATCTCAACACTAACATGGAATGGATAATGGCTGTAAAAGACCTAATGTATTAATTTTATCAACCATATTTTGTTGAAAAACAAAACCTTCTATTAGAAACTTATGAATATGAGATTTAAGGCCATCCCAAAAACTTTCTTCTTGATGCTATGGTATTTTTTTTTAAATCTTGAGTGCCATCCTATAGGAGGTGTGCAATTCCGAAATAACCTTTCATTTGAGTTGGGAATTCTTACATAGATATAAGCAATATTTGTACCAAAATGAATCATTTTCCAAATTAATATATCATATGCACTAGGATCTTGCTGCAACTTTTGAATGAGTGTCTACCTATCTTCTCATTCTTCTATCCATCCCTTGCTTCAGTTATGCAACTAGGTTGATAAATAGAAATGACATAAATCAATGTGTACAAATCCTCATCCTTTCTTAAGTGTGCATCTGCAACCACATTTTTTCTTCCCTTTTTTTGTAGATTATTTCAAAGTCATAACCCAACACCTTTATGACCCATTTTTGTTGCTATTTTGAAAGAAAAATTGTTCCAAGAATGATTTATCATGAACTATTTTTACCTTGAATTTTTTTCACACTAGGTAAGGGACCATTACTTTAGGGCATGTAGTATTGCTAGAATTTCCATCTTATCATTAGATTTGTGTAGATTATTTCCCTTGATTGAATGAATTTAAAAGGAAATGGGTCTAGTGTAGCTAAGACTGAAGCATGACACATTTCCTCCTTAAAATGTTCAAATTTTGTAGTTGCATACGAAGTCCAAGAAAATTCATATTTCCTCAATAATGTTGTTAGAGGTGCTACTATTTTCCCATAATCCTTAACAAACTTGTAATAATACCCTATCAACCTGAAAAATCCTCAAATATGCCTTAATGTTGTGGGGACTTTTTATTTCGTGATGGATTTAATTTTGTTTGGGTTTACCTTAACACCCCCATGAGATACAATATGACCCAAATATTCCAACTCGTGTACAATATGAGGGTTTTTCATACAACTGTTTCTCCTCCAATAGTTTGAGTACCATGTCAACATGTTGAACATGATATTCCCAACACATGTTGTGGATGAGTATATCATAAAAAAATGCTAACATAAATTTTCTAAGGAAGGGTTTGAAAGTAGAATTCATCAAACCTTGAAATGTGGAAGATGCATTAGTAAGGAAAAAAGGCATGACAAAAAAATCATAATGACCTTCATGATTTCTGAATGTTGTTTTCAGAATTTTAATTTGACGATATCCTGAATGAACATCCAACTTGGTGAAGTAAATTTCCCAATATAATTCATCCAACAATTCATTAATGACATGAATGGGAAATTTGTGTTTAATAGTGAGCTTGTTGAGCTCTCTATAATCTGGACACATACTCCATGATCCATCCTTCCTGTACACCAACACTACTAGATCAGATAAAGAACTTTGGCTACGTTGAACTATACAATCCTATAGCATTTTTACAACCATATGTTCAGTTTCGGCCTTCTAGGGATATCTGTAATGCCCCACTTAAATCTTATCCTACAAATTTTTTTAATGTTTACATTATCTGGAAATATTGAGAAATATTGGTCTAATATAAAATTAATGATTTCCATTATTCAAATTCCCCACTTACCTTCTCAAATTGAATATTATGTAGGATATGGTCTCCTTCCATTATTTCAAAATATATGTATTCATTACACATTACCCAATGTACCCTCACATTTACTAAGGAGAAGACATGGTCCTCTCCATGTAATTACATCTCACATTCCCCAATGTACCCTCACATTTACTTGGGAGAAGACATAGTCCTCTCCATCTTATTATCAATATATATATTCATTTCACATTCCCCAATGTACCCTCACATTTACTAAGGAGAAGACATGGTCCTCTCCATGTAATTACATCTCACATTCCCCAATGTACCCTCACATTTACTTGGGAGAAGACATAGTCCTCTCCATTTAATTATCAATATATATATATATATATATATATATATATATATATTCACCTCACATTCCCAAATGTACTCCTAGCTTACTTGGCAGAAGAGAAGTCAATTGTAAGGATGGATGAGAAGTTAATGACATTAATGAGAGGTGGTTGAGATGGAGAAGGGAAGGAGGGTATAAAAAGGGACGAGGGAAGGAAGAAAGGGGGGTGGGAGTCTTGCTTAGGATTGTGGGGGTTGGTTGTGATTGTTTGGCCTTGTCATGATTTTGGGAGACCTTGGAAGCCTGTGGAGGTTTCTTGGGTTTGAGAGGAGGAAAGTATCATTATCTAGTTTTGCACATTCTTCTTGAGGACACACTATATCTGGTTGGACTTGGGCACAGAGGGCTAGGGAACCTGTGGAGGTTTCCTGGGCTAGGAATTTATTTCCTAGTTGGCTGGGAGGTAAATCTGGTTGGGTCGGTGAGAAGGAGCGTTCAGCGGGAGCTATAAGACAAAGGTATCATCATCAACCGCTGGAACATGTATTTTCCATGCACCACTCTTGTTAAGTTGATATCAATGGAATGCTCACCTTAATTTATATTGCTTATGATAAAGTTATAAGATGTTAAATGTTTAAATCTATGTAATAAGGTCAGAAAGTTCTTTTTTTTTACCTTTAAAACTGTAGGAAAATAGATATGTTAGTGTATAATAGATTGAGACTCTAATAATAGGAATCAGGCTCTTACACATGGTATTAGAGCTTTGGCTCAAAATCTAGACCCAAAGCCCACTAAACCCAAATTCCAATATAAGGAGCTTGTAACCCTCATAAGGACTTATAATCCTAAAATATATTCATATAACAAATTATTTTTAGAATGAAAAAAAAAGGGGATACCCTCTTTATTGACATGAAAAAGCAATAGAAATAAGTTCGGTAATTGACCGGAGCTAGCAGTAAGTAGCCTGCGAGGGAGGTTTACCTCTACTTTTATTGTTAATCTTACGGCCAAAGGAAGAAGCCTTGCAGGGCATTTCCATGGATTCGCCCAAGAGCATCGATGACGGAATGGTCTGCATCTGCCCAGTGCTATAGCAGGGCTCGAGAAGTTCACAGTAAATAACAAAAAAAAAAGAGTTTCATTTTGAGTATTATGCACAAAGTTCAGCTCTTGTTGTTGGGCACTCGATCTGTAGATTAGTGTCCAGTAAGCTTCATATCATTTATGTTGGGGATTAAACCTCTGCTTTTATTGTTAATCTTACGGCCAAAGGAGGAAGCCTTGCAGGGCATTTCCATGGATTTGGCCAAGAAATAATTGGACAAACCCCTCCTGCAAATTATGCAAACAAGCAGTCAAAATGAAGAAAATATTACAGCAGCCCCATTCGAAATTGAGACAGAACAGTTTTATTAATGAAAAAATGGTTGCCATTAGACCTACTTTCGAGAAGGGAGGCTTGCTCCGAGAGAATTCATGTGGAAAAGAGGGCCGCCATTGACATGGGTTATCGGTGGAGGCAAGAAATTCCATGCAGAATTGCCGCTGTCAGTCATGTCGTCCGAGGAAGTCGAGGAGGCCCTTGAATCGGGTGAAGAAATAGAAGAAAAAGATGATGAAAATGAAGATAAATTACATGTCGGTATGAAGCGCTCTTCCGCCATGGCTGCTAAGAGGTTTTGAAATGAACAACAATCTTGAATTTCTGTCACGGAATCTCTGTGTATTTCTTTCTGCAACAACTGAAATTCTCCTCCTGCCAGAAGTTTTGTCGGGCATTTTGGAGCGGACAGAGACAAGGACATCTCCCCGTATGACCACAGAAACTTCGCCACGTGGAAACCTCGAGGGCGGGCTCGGTTCTTGCAGCGGGACGGGAAGTGAAAGTTTCCCCTGGGCAGTTTTTGGCTCCCCAGCCAACTGTTTTAGCGTTCCCATCTGGCAGGTTTCCTATCCGAATGTTAGTAGACTTAACATGCCATGTTGGCAAGCAGCTAGCGCCCTTTGAATTTAGGTGGATGGCGGTTCCTATGACGTGGGGACCATCGAGGCTCTATGAAAATTGAGGTAAGGTTTCTGCTTGGTCAACATCATCCAAATCCTTATTTATATCGAGTAAATGGGATTAGAACAGTCGGGGAACCGATACTCAAAGTCAATGCTTCCATTTCGTGAAGTGCCCAATCATCCTTACTATAATTAATAATGGAATTATGTAAGATGTCCACATTGAAACACCCCTGTCATGTATAAAGATGTATGTGTGTGCCCCTTTGTTACACCATCGCATGTTCTTTGTCGCCATTTTCCTTTTCATTCCAAAAAAGTATTTCGCTTCTTATACAGAGAAACGTGAAATGCAAGTATATTTATCAGCGTAACTCGAAGAGGGGAGCCTGAGATTTTCATTTGAGTAACATAGACTTTCTTCAAGTCTGTCTCTTTAACCACTCGGATAACAATAACTTAAAGAAGAACGCTAATCATAAAATTTTGAACTTCCCGGAAATCCTTGTCCATACTATTCTCTCATTTTGGGCGCCTTCCAAAGTGTGGGGATTGAAACTGCAACTCAACCATCCCACTGTAGTTGTAGGTGTCGGCCTTACCATCTGCCGCTTTGGTGCGGTGTGGATACAGTTATAGCAACTGTTTTGGTGGCATTGGAAAAAGTTGCAAACTCTGTGAGATGAAAGAAAGTATAAAGCGGCATCGGTCTTTGTCAATTGGGATGTCTATGCCCTAGATTTTGAATAAAGGAATGAAACACAAGTAAATTGGGTAGCGTAGGGTTACTATGCACAAGTGGACAAATAAAGATCAGTTAAATTCTCTTCATTTCCCCATCAATCTGTTGATAATTCAGTGAGGATTAAACCCTGGAATATCTAAATACTGCTTTGCACAACCTTTTTCTATCACCAAGACAATGAGATGAATGGCTTCATCAAATTGTCCCGGATATATGACTTTTATAAACTCTTGAGGAAAACAAAATTTCTTTAAGAAGCTAAAACATCCATTAAGATACTGCGAACTACGATAATATTTAATAAAAAAATATTATTTGCCTTTAGCCTTTAGTAGAATGCATGCTCTCGAGAATGAAATAGACCAGTTTTAAGTTTCTTTTAATTTATATTTGCACCAAATGAACCGAAGCATGTTCCAGATAAATTTAGTTAGTGCCTGAACAACCTATAGTATCTCTCAACTAGGTCATGAGCTACACAGAACTAGTAAAATCTAGTTTATCTGGACAAAATTTCATTGCTGAAACATTCCTGAAACTGAAATTATTTAACATTCAGTTTTACGTGACTTGCTGTTGGTATAGGTGCGAAGATGTACAAAACCTGACAGTGCTAAAATCTTACGTACTTAAAACTGATTTTATCTTTTATGTTAGCTTTTCAGCTAAAGCTTTTTGACTTGATCCATCTGAAATATCACTTCATGCAACGTAGCCCTAATCAAGTAAGGGTGACTTGTTCATAAATAAATCTTATGCCGATTATTAAAATTTATTAACACAATTTGAGGCTGAGTTTTAATAACGATTTTCGTTGAGTTGTGGCTTCAATTAATAGTATCATAACCATTCCCCTTCGGAAAATGCATGAAGTACTGCTAATAACCTATTCACCATATGCCTGCTCAATCCTTACCAAAAATCCATAACCAAGTCTCCTCAATGTTTCCTTGATCAGATTTAGGATCACAGTTTGTCACAATAGCTTCCCTGAGCCCTTTCTTATTACACCTGAAATCCTATTAGCTCTAGATAAACTGTGACAGAGGCCCCATAGATGTTATGATCAAAGCAGTCTTCGAAAATAGGAAAACTACGGCCCCTAAAAATCAATGAGCTCGGGATCTGTCCTCGTGATATGAATCCGCATCGATTGGAGTTGCTTCTTGCCTCGCTAGCCTGGTCTTTGTCCTCTGACACTTCTACAGTAGCAGTCTGAAACTTTTAAGCTTGCGTGAAATCCATGCAGTAACAACCGAGTGTAAAAATTGAGCAATAGGTTTGCTCACTAAACTAGAAACAAAAGATATGTCTATATTTTTGGAAAAATTGGATGTCAGACTCTGTACTGGACAGTATGTACAGTTTTCTGTGAATATGAATAGAAAATAGATAACTAGCTAACTTTAAAATATATATATATATAATATATATATATATATATATATATAATATATATATATATATATATTATATATATATATATATATATATATATATATATATATATATATTCTTGAAAAATAAAGCCATATACAGAGGCAGAAATAGTCAATGCTGAAAGTTTCCCTGCAACAACAAAATCCTCTGGGGACATGTTCAAACTCAGGATCCAATATGTGCAAGTAATACCATATCTGGAGGCACGACTCAAAACAATACTATCTCTATGAATACCAAAACAGAAAAATGCAATTTGCCCAACTTGTTTGCCACTCGAATGTGTATTGGATATTTTATTAAAGTTGTTATAGAATTGAACTCGAGGGAATTGCCCAAGATATTGCATACCAAAATCATTTTATTTTGATGGTCTAGGAAAACATCACAATGTTCAACGCGAATAAAACAAAAAAAAGCCATTGTCTAAAGAGTTCACAATTTTCTCGGGAAAACAATGGAAATTCCAGCAGGATTTTCAAAATCCTGCAGAATTTTTTAAATCCTGGTTACAGCGGTCAAGCTTCAGGATTTTGGGTGCCCTAGGGGTTCCTAAGGGTGCTAAATCCATTTCAAATATTCCTAGGATTAGATTTCTTGAACAAAAGAAATTCACTGGATTCCAGCAAGAATTTCGCCGTCCGAGCAAAAGTGTGGCCTCAGTAGATGAGTCCTAAAACACATAACAAATTAGCAACATATCCAAACAAATAAAAAAAATTAGCAACATATCTAGCGAAGTGTAGAATCTATGCTGCCTAATACATTCATTGTTGGCATTATGTTTCAGGAATGGCTATATATGTTACAGATGTTGTACTTGATGGCAACTCCCATGGCAAGGCTCTCTTTTTATTGAAAATAAAGAAGGACGCAGGAAATCAGTTCAGAAGATGCGTACCCGCAGGTACACCATGCAGAAGCCGCGTCCAGAGACGCAGGCCAGCCGTTCAGGAGGTGCGTCCACCAAGTGCACACATTTTAAGGCAGAGAAAAGCATGCGTGGGGGTTTCTTGTGTTTTACTCTTGGTATCTAGCCGATGGTATTGTGTTATTATGGTGTCGGCTCGTGGTATTGTTCCATGATTTGAGGAGGAGCTTGCCTATATAAAGCAAAGGAGATCATTTGGTTTAGGCATGTCCTTGGTTGAATATCTTATGAGGCTAGATCTGGTCTAGATCTAAAAAGGCGAATCTTCTGAAAGACCGAGATCTCTTTGGCGCATGATCAGATCTGTAGATCTGACTGTTTGGGTTACTCTTAAAATCTTGAAATCATTCATACCCGAAGGTACGCAGGTTCAGTGAAAGGAAAGTGCACCGGGACGGAGTGCAGTAAGAAGAGACCTGCGTCGGGACGCAGGGTAGAGCAAGATTCAGGTGCGTCCGGGACGCAGTACAGTAACAGGCGCACTGCGTGGGGACGCGGAGCATAATAAGGATCAGGTGCGTCTCTGAGCAAAAAGACGTGGCGCGATAGTATTTCTGGGTGCGTCCCTGCAGCAAAAGAACGCGGCGCGACAGTGTTTCTGGATGCGTCCCTGCAGCAACAGGACGCAGTGCAGTTGAAGGAACAGTGCGTGGGCACACAGCACAGCAGAAGTATCTCTGCGTCTGGTCGCAGGGGAGCAGAAGGTTAACTGCGTCTGGTCGCAGGCCACAGAAGGGAAAACTGCGTCTCTGTCTTAAGATGTTCTGTTGATTGAATTTCTCTGTTGATAAGGTGTTCCGGGTTAGTTCTGTTATTACTGATCTGATAAATGTAGTGGACTGTAACTGTTATGTACTTGATGATCATTTGATGCTTTATGAAAAGAAGTAGGGGGTTGTAGCTCCCTTCCAGGAGAAGACTGGATAACGAGAGAGAGTTGTAGCTCTCTGCAGGTTGCAGCCTGCGTACTGGTAAAGGACTGCACCAGTACAAAATCATTGTAAAAGGAGTTTCTAATTTGAAAGAAGATAGAGACATATTGCAGCAGGTGGTTTTCACCCACATTGGGTTTCCACCTTACATCTTGTGTTCTTTGGTGTGACTATCTGTTTTCCTTGTTCATGCTCATTATTTTATGGTACTGACATGCAAAAATAATTCAAAGATCAAATAAGGAAGATTTATTAAATTGCTAGATAATACTGATTCACCCCCCCTCTCAGTATTATTTCCAACAATTGGTATCAGAGCAGGTCCTTCAGAGAAGCTTGATCGCTTGAAGGTAGATCGTTCATCATGAGCAACTACGAGAGAGAAGCATCAATCAGGCCACCGGTTTTTGATGGGACAAACTTCAATTATTGGAAGGTAAGAGTTACTGCATATCTTCAATCTCTTGGTACAGAAGTTTGGGACATTGTAGAAACAGGCTATGCTTTTCCTTCAGCTACTCCTACAGATCCAGCTGAGAAAAAGAAGTATGAAACAAATGCAAAAGCAGTCAGTACTCTGTTAGGATGTATATCCCAAACGGAATTCATGAAGGTAATGCACTACAAATCCGCAAAAGAAATATGGGACAAAATTGTCACAAGCTATGAAGAAGATGAACAAGGTAATGAATATAAGTTGTTAATGGCATTTGAAGATGATGATTATATGGATGCTGTAGATGTGGATAACCTTTATGATGAAATTACTAGACTCAAGAGATGTATAGAAGAAAAGAACATGATCATTGATACTCTACAATTTCAAATTGATGAAAAGGAAAAACATCTTGAAAAATTAGAAGGTGAAATTGTTGGTCTTAGAAAAGAGATTGAGAAAACAAAAGCTATTAATCTCAAGTTTGTCAAAGGATCTGAAACTTTGGATGAGATTATCAATGTGCAGCGATCTCCTCTAAACAAGACAGGTCTGGGCTATAATGGAGAAACTTCTCAAGCATCCACCTCAAAAAGTTATCTTGATGCAGCAAGAAGAAATGAGCAAAAGCAAAATGAAGATCATCAGGTAAAGCAGGGATGAATTACAAACAGAAACTATCAGGGGCAATCCATCTTAAGGGTGAACAAAAGCTACAACCAGCCACAGGTAAAATCTTCTCAATTTGGTTCAAGAATGGATGACAATAGAAATTACAATCATTTGGCCAGTAGATTTGATAACCGCAGAAGTTTCTTCAATGGACAATGCTTTTCTTGCCATAACTTTGGTCACAAAGCAGCTCAATGTGTTGCATATAAAACAATCATGACTAGGGAAGCTCAAAACAAAGAAGTATGACAGGGATTACAAAAAGGACCTATAACAACTTTTCGGTTCTTGAAAATGAAGTTGAATGTTCTATTTGCAATAACTTTGGTCATGAAGACTCTGAATGCAGGAGCAGGTTCCAGCAGAAAAAGGAACAAGCCTCAAGCACCAAAACATGGAGAATAAAGGAACCTCAAACAGAAAGATGTGGGATAGCATTTTATGCAGAGGGACAAGAAAATCTATGGTACATTGACAGTGGATGTTTGAAGCATATGACAGGTGATAAAGAAAAACTTGAATCTTATTCTGCTCTAGAAAAGGGAAAGAAAGTCTCTTTTGGAAATGATACTCCTGCAACTATAAAAGGAAAAGGCATTGCTCAGTTAAAAGAAAAGGTCAAGGCTGGAAATGTTTTGTATGTTGATGGATTGAAGCATAATCTTCTAAGTGTCAGTCAGATGTGTGATCAAAGAACCGAGGTTATATTCAGATCGAATGGATGTCTTGTTGGCATTATGGTTCAAGTGTTGTCCTTGATGGCAACTCACTCAGTGGATGGTACAGGTGCTCAGAAGTTGGTACAGGTGATGGCAACTTAATCAGAAGACAGATCTCAGTACAGCATGCCAAGGAACTCTACACGCTGTTTCGTTAAGCCCAAGTCGCGTGTACACGCAAGTTAGATTCAGAAAAAGCGCGTGTATGTGGAAAGGTTCCTTTGGTTCATGGTGGTTAGACCTTGGAAGTTGTGCCTATGATTTCGGACCATTATGTCTCGACGGGCGTGTCGATCCCTAGTTTTAAAGTTGATGGTATTGTGTTACTATGGTTTTGGCTCTTGGTATTGAGAAAGGCCTAAGGCTATATAAGGAGAAGAAGATCATTAGGCAAACATTATCTTTCGACAAGGCATGAATATCTAAGAGAGAAAGAGATCTGATATGCAGGTTCTGAGTTGGTTGATCTAAGCCAAGGAGAGATCACATCGGTTAATGGAAGACTAGATCTAAGGATAGATCGGGATCTAATGGTTTGAAATGCACTATCATGATATGGTTGATTATGCGTATTTCTAGATCTGCATATTGTCGCAATGTTACGTTCTGAGTCTAACTAATATCTGGTACAGCTGCAAATTGAGAAAGTTTATTTTTAGATCTGTACGCAGGTTGGCTTCGGTAAAAGAGCGTGTATACGCGGGTTCTGCTCATTAAAGTAGCGTATATCTTTTGAAGCTTGATTTGGGTTTACAGTGGGGTCTGACTGTTATTGCAGAGTTCTGTAGTCTGCACTGTGTTCTGGTAACTGGTGATTGACAGGGTTCAGTGGTTCAGTGATTCAAAGTTTGGTTGTTTTATGCTTCAATGATCTGTTGTGGAAATTGAATGAATTGTGGTCTTCAGATTGTAATGTTGTGCTTCAGGAATATCCAAGTCTGAAAATGTATGAAAAGTGATACCTGGAAGAAGGAAGATTGTAGGTCAGCACCTACGTACTAGTATCTTGGCTAGTACAAGAGCAAAGGGGGGTTGGAGCTCCCTTCCAAGGAAGTTTGGAGAACGAGAGAAGGTTGAAGCCTTCTGCAGGTTGTAGCCTGCGTACTGGTATAAGGCTGCACCAGTACAAAAGATTGTAAACTGAAGTTTCATATTAAGAAAGATAGAGACAACTTGCAGCAGGTGGTTTTCACCCACATTGGGTTTCCACCTTATATCTTGGTGTTCATGTGTGTGGCTTTTTATCTGTTCTGTTATACTGCACACGTTTACTGTTAATATGATGAATAATGTCCTGATGCACTTAATTGAAGAATAAGCCAACTAAATTGTGAGTTTTCTGCTTATACGCTGTTTTACTTCGTCACAGTAGCGTGTACACGCTGGTTCACTTAACTGAAGTAGCGTATATGTTTTTGGGCATTTAAAAGTTTGATTAATCTGATAATACTAATTCACCCCCCCTCTCAGTATTATTTCCAACATGTCTTGTTCGTGATCTTGATACAGGTAAAACAGTGCTCAAAGGCAAAAGAACTCCAAATAATTTGTACATATTTGAAGAAGGACAACAACAATGCTATCTGAGCAAGGATGAAGAGCACTGGTTATGGCATCGGAGGTTGGGACATCTAAGCTTCTCTCAAATAAGGAAAGCATGCAAATATCAGGCAGTTCGCGATCTTCCAGATATCAAAATTCCTGACAACACTATATGCAAATCATGTCAGTTTGGAAAACAAACCAGAACTAACTTTCCAGAGAAAGAAGGATCAGCTAGCATGCCTCTTGAGCTAGTACATACAGATACATGTGGTCCATTCAGGAAAAGAACACCTAGAGGAGAGGAATACTTGATATTATTTATTGACGATTTCTCCAGGTTTGTCTGGTTAGGACTTATGAAGCACAAAGATGAAGCATTCGAAAAATTCAAATCCTTCAAAGCCTTGGTGGAAAATGAATCAGGTCACAAAATTAAGTGCCTCAGATCCGACAGAGGTGGGGAATTTACTTCAAATGAATTTTTCGATTTCTGTGAAGAACATGGGATAAGAAGAGAATTCTCTACAGCAAGAACTCCCCAGCAAAATGGAGTTGTGGAAAGAATGAACAGAACAATCCAACAAATGGCTCGTGCTATGCTCGATGAATCAGGAACTCCCGCTACTTTCTGGGGTGAAGCTGCACATGCTGCGGTTGTTATTCTCAACAAAACGAATGTCCGGGTGAACAGCACTCAAACTCCTCATGAGCTTTGGAATGGTAGGACTCCTTCGGTAAAGCACTTCAAAATCTTTGGGAGCAAATGCTATATCAAGAATACTGATGAGCAGCTTGGCAAACTTGAACCTAGAGCAGATGAAGGCATTCTTCTTGGTTATTCTCCATATAGCAAAGCATACAAATGCTACAATAAAAGACTTGGCAGAATTGTTGACAGCATTGATGTAGTGGTTGATGAGAAGGGATACATTCCTAGGCAAGTACATCATGAAGACATAGAAGAAGATGAAGGCTATCCTCAAAGACAGAATGATGAAGAAGAAGAACCTCAAGAAAGACCTCAAGAAGAACCAGAGGAGCAGACAAGAATAGAAGAGAAAACCCCATCCAGATATGTTCAGAAGAATCATCCAGAATCTCAGATTGTGGGGCAGAAAGAAGCAGGTGTACAAACAAGAAGAACAGTTGCAGAAGCCTCAAGCTATTTGGAATTACTCTCCTCTACTGAACCACAAAATGTGAAAGAAGCATGCAAAGATGAATGTTGGGTGAAAGCAATGGATGAAGAACTTGAGCAAATCGAAAAGAACAATACTTGGGAATTGGTTCCTAGACCAAAGGATAAGAATGTTATCGGAACAAAATGGGTCTTCAAAAATAAATTGAATGAAAATGGAGAAGTAATTAGAAACAAAGCCAGACTTGTTTGTAAAGTGTATGCGCAGAAAGAAGGAATAGACTTTGAAGAAACCTTTGCTCCTGTTGCAAGACTTGAAGCCATCTGAATGTTCCTTGCTCTCTCAAGTTTTCAAAACTTCAAAGTATTTCAAATGGACGTAAAATCAGCCTTTCTAAATGGCGACTTGGAAGAAGAAGTGTACATTGAACAGCCAGATGGGTTCATTCTTGGAAATGATCCAAATCTTGTATGCAGATTGAAAAAGGCTCTCTATGGTCTCAAACAAGCTCCAAGGGCTTGGTACTACCGTTTGGACAAATATCTTCATCAACAAGGTTTTTCAAAAGGTTCAGCAGATAGCAATCTTTATATAAAAGTTGAAAATGACAAATTGCTAATACTTGTTGTGTATGTAGATGACATTATTTTTGGCAGCAATGAAGAAGCTATGAGTCAAAGCTTTGCCTCGGTCATGCAGAAAGAATTTGAAATGTCCTTGCTAGGAGAACTGACATATTTCCTTGGTTTGCAAATCCAACAAAAGGAAGGAGGAATCTTTTTATCTCAAACCAAGTATCTCAAACAGATTTTGAAGAAATATGGCATGGAAGATGCAAAACCAGTATGTACACCCATGGTCACAGGATGTAGTCTCAGTGCAAATGATGAATCTGCAGCAGTACATCAACCAACCTACAGATCTATGATTGGAAGTTTACTATATTTGACAGGTACACGACCGGACATCATGCATGCAGTTGGAATAGTTGGAAGATTTCAGGCAAATCCGAAGGAGACTCATCTTCAGGCAGTGAAGAGAATTTTCAAATATCTTCAAGGGACTCAAAATTATGGCTTATGGTATCCTAGAGATACAGATCTTACTCTTCATGCTTATACAGATGCAGATTGGGCCGGAAGTGTGGATGACAGGAAAAGCACAAGTGGTGGTGCGTTCTTTATGGGTTCCAGACTGGTATCTTGGTTCAGCAAGAAACAGAGTTCAATTGCCTTGTCTACAGCTGAAGCAGAAGATGTTGCTGCTGCATCTTGTTGCACCCAACTTCTTTGGATGATGCAGACTTTGCAGGATTTTCAAATCACTTGTACACCACCTATCTCCATCTTATGTGATAACACAAGTGCAATCAGCATCTAAAAGAATCCGGTTATGCATTCAAAAACCAAGCACATACCAATCAAGTATCATTTTCTCCGGGAACAAGTGCTTGAACAGAAGGTCAAGTTGGAGTATGTTCCTTCTAAGGAACAAGTTGCTGATATTTTCACCAAACCATTGCCCAGGGACACTTTTGAACACCTCAGGCAAAAGGTGGGGGTTGTTGATACATCATCTTATTGATTGAATCTTTTCTGATTGATGGTACAGGTTCAGGGGGAGCATATAATGCATTGTTGGCATTATGGAGGATGGTCAGAAGGAGATCTTGGAAATAGCTGCAATATGTCTCTATCTCTTTCATGGAGGATTATGGTTCTTTGTTGCAGATCTGGTTCAGGGGGAGCATGATCTTAGGGGGAGCATACCCTTTGCCCTTGATGTCAAAGGGGGAGAATGAAGCAAAGTTTGTGAGGTTGCCATCAAGTCCAAAGGGGGAGATTGTTGGCATTATGTTTCAGGAATGGCTATATATGTTACAAATGTTGTACTTGATGGCAACTCCCATGGTAAGGCTCTCTTTTTTATTGAAAATAAAGAAGGACGCAGGAAATCAGTTCAGAAGATGCATACCCGCAGGTACACCATGCAGAAGCCGCGTCCAGAGACGCAGGCCAGCCATTCAGGAGGTGCGTCCACCCAGTGCACACATTTTAAGGCAGAGAAAAGCACACATGGGGGTTTCTTGTGTTTTACTCTTGGTATCTAGCCGACGGTATTGTGTTATTATGGTGTCGGCTCGTGGTATTGTTCCATGATTTGAGGAGGAGCTTGCCTATATAAAGCAAAGGAGATCATTTGGTTTAGGCATGTCCTTGGTTGAATATCTTATGAGGCTAGATCTGGTCTAGATCTAAAATGGCGAATCTTCTGAAAGACCGAGATCTCTTTGGCGCATGATCAGATCTGTAGATCTGACTGTTTGGGTTACTCTTAAAATCTTGAAATCATTCATACCCGAAGGTACGCAGGTTCAGTGAAAGGAAAGTGCACCGGGACGCAGTGCAGTAAGAAGAGACCTGCGTCGGGACGTAGGGCAGAGCAAGATTCAGGTGCGTCCGGGACGCAGTACAGTAACAGGCGCACTGCGTGGGGACGCGGAGCATAATAAGGATCAGGTGCGTCTCTGAGCAAAAAGACGCGACGCGATAGTATTTCTGGGTGCGTCCCTGCAGCAAAAGAACGCGGCGCGACAGTGTTTCTGGACGCGTCCCTGCAGCAACAGGACGCAGTGCAGTTGAAGGAACAGTGCGTGGGCACACAGCACAGCAGAAGGATCTCTGCATCTGGTCGCAGGGGAGCAGAAGGTTAACTGCGTCTGGTCGCAGGCCACAGAAGGGAAAACTGCGTCTCTGTCTTAAGATGTTCTGTTGATTGAATTTCTCTGTTGATAAGGTGTTCTGGGTTAGTTGTGTTATTACTGATCTGATAAATGTAGTGGACTGTAACTATTATGTACTTGATGATCATTTGATGCTTTATGAAAAGAAGTAGGGGGTTGTAGCTCCCTTCCAGGAGAAGACTGGAAAACGAGAGAGAGTTGTAGCTCTCTGCAGGTTGCAGCCTGCGTACTGGTAAAGGACTGCACCAGTACAAAATCATTGGAAAAGGAGTTTCTAATTTGAAAGAAGATAGAGACATATTGCAGCAGGTGGTTTTCACCCACATTGGGTTTCCACCTTACATCTTGTGTTCTTTGGTGTGACTATCTATTTTCCTTGTTCATGCTCATTATTTTATGGTACTGACATGCAAAAATAATTCAAAGATCAAATAAGGAAGATTTATTAAATTGCTAGATAATACTGATTCACCCCCCCTCTCAGTATTATTTCCAACATTCATTAGAAGGTATTTCCTTTTCAAGGCAATATATGCAAAATACAAGACCAAAAGAAAAAAAAATATGTAAAGTAGCTGACTCATCCCAATCATTACAGCGTTAAGCATATGATGATCCAAAATAATTAAATCTTTAAAAATTTGGTGATAATATATTCATTTTATACGCTTGTAAGATAAAGGGAAGTATTTCCATTGCATGTCTATTAAGCATTGCAGAGATTAGCTTTGACTTTTATCAAATTTAAGATCCTTAGAGCTTGATTCCAACGTTCTGCAGAGCTTTAAAAACACATGTGAAAACAAGTCTTCTACAAAAAAATAAAGAAAATATTAAATTAGAGACCCTTGCATGGTAAGGGTCAATTACAATTCAGAATACAGATTTACAGGAGACTAAACTATCTATTGTATCAATCTCAATTTCCTGCAATTTGAGCACCTACCCATTGAGTCATATTATCAGACAAGTGACCTATCAAACACCCTTGTCAGTTGTACATGTGAAGAATCAAAACTTTCATAATTTGAATTATGTTGCCACGAGCTCCTTTCTCTATCACTGTGTATCAAGCATCTTAAACTTCCATATTTCTTGCTATCAAGAAGCATAATCCAAACACTCGATCAATTAGCAACATTGCTCTCAGGCCAAGTGCTTGAGATTTCGACATAAAATCCAGTGAATGATTGACTGGATATGCACAACATATAGACATTAATCAGTTAGACCAGACATGAGCCAAGCCATGCCAATTGCCAGTATATATTTCATTCCGCTCTTCATCGTAGAATAAGGCAGTGATGTCTTCAAGTGCTTTTTCTACAGTACTTCTGATTGTAGAGGCATTTGGGTGATTTCTAGGACTAATCTGAACATTTGGATCATTCGCACGAATCTTCACCAGACACTTTCCAATTAATATGTTGCTTATAATTATAAAACCAACTGCAAACTCCCAGGTACATCTCAATCATTATATATAAAGAAAAATAAGAGCTGTTATAAGAAAGTAAATCTTTTCAGCAATAGAAAATTTACAACTTGTAGCTGAACAAAAAAGTTGAGGCCTGGGATATCTTACCATTTTCTTCTGCTCCAGCAGAAAGAGGAAGTTCCATGCAATAAGAAATAATCAAATCTTTGTCACTAGTAATATAAATGTTATTTGTATTGCAATCAGGATGCCATAGCAAGTGGTCCTCAAATTAGGTAACCAGCTCCCCTCTGAAATTCCATACAGCCACTGTACGATTGCGGAATGTCAGGAATAATTGATTCTCATAAAGAAAAATAAACACTGAAGGAGTCAAGAACTCTGCCCTGCTTACTTCAGTCAATTGCGTATTGCGAACCTGCCACAATGATTGGCAGCATTTACAGATAGAACTTTATGCAGAAATATAGGTCAACATTTCAAAAAAAACCAATAATTGGAAAATCATTAAACTAAGATTTTAAAAGAAAAAAATGGGGTTAATGAGAAAACACAACCCACATCTAGTATTTGTAGGTTCTCATTTTCTTGTTTTACTAGAAGTTTCTCATTGAACTGCTCAATAAAGTCAACCTTCTTATTGCAATGCAATAGGTGATTAAATGCTTTTAAAACAATGCCATCCTCTATAGATAAAAAAAATTTAATGGAACATGCCCACTGGCCCTGTCGAATATTAGTAACATTATCCCTGGGTTGTCCTCTAGTCGGCAACGGAAAAAAAAAAAAGAAGGAAAAGAGAATAATGGATCAGAAGATTTACTGGAAATCAATGTAAGAACAATGGTCCATTCACAAAGTCTAATCATTGCTAAGATTGACAATTGTTGAAATATCCATTTCAAAGGAACTTGAGCTCTGTTTTACAATCTCTTAGATAAAGTAGATCATATCATCTCTACTTGATCTTTATCTCTTGAACATGTTCATCTGATATTGAATACAATAATGTGTAGTTCTTTAAGCCGAACACCTTATAGATGCTAAAACCATCAGAAACACCGCAACAAAATTAAGAGATCTAGTAAAGTTTTACGAAAACACTATGCATCAAAAAGTTGTTCACATAAATGCCAAGATTACCCATCCTGGGTAGAGTAGGTAAGAAATTTTCCATTCACATCATCAAAATCTACAAAACCAGGCCATTTCAATGGCTCGGACTCGAATAAGGCAAAGCCTGCATCTGGTTGACCCCTCCGAATATACCTGCAAATTTTCATGATTCATGTCATTACCAAAACATCTATCATTCAAGTTGCACAAAGCTTAAATACAATTGGATATATTCCAAAGCAATCTTGAAGTTCATGATTCACAAACTTGGATCAGAATAATTCAAAGAAAAACATACTCAATGGGTGTTGTTCTGCATTTCAGTGAACTGAAATTACCCGAGGCATATATTGACATTGTGATTAGAGAATCATTGTTCTTATTATAAAAGAGGTTGTGTAGCACTTCTTCTAGGATTATATTCAAGTAGCATATTTTCTTATTGGCCTCTGTCAATGCAGAACAAAAATTCAAACAGTAGCAAGAAACCACCTTACAGAACCGAAGAGAATATCAGCCACATAATTAACACTTCGAAAGAAAATGGTCTTCTTAAACATGTCTATCTTCTCACCCCTGCTAAATGTTGCACAAACACCAGATTGGACCAAAGCTAATACAATATCACGTGCTGCAACAATTTCTATGATTTTCGACCTCTTCTTCAAGAACTGCAACTTCAAAAACCAAAGTGCCTTGGGATCATAAGTGTCAAATTCCTCCTGAAAATAATAACAATTCAATAAATCAATATCGTGCTAAAAGTCCACCATTTAACATACAAAAATAAATATTCATGTATTACTCTAGAACTCGAAAGGCATCTATGGTCAGCATGCTTTCAACTGCAACTACAGGTCACTGGCAACTACCAAAAGAAACAGAATCTAAGAAATTTATAAATATTAATGAACAATATACTTAACTGCCTGGATATTGAGAAAATGCTCAGTAAAGAGAATCACGAAAAATAACTCAAACCCAAGAAATATCGGGATGGAATCTTCAACGGTCTATAAGAAAGTGGACAGAACTACGCAGGTTTTTAAATATGCACTCTATAAGCAGTACGCATGAAAATTTCTCATGAAAATAAATCTTGGGAATAAAGGGCAGGTGTTCCCAATAGAATAAACTAGCAGACTAAAATCTAAACCCAATTGGTTTATCTATATTATTGATTTGGCCAGAGATGTAATATTCGAATATTTCATGGAAATTTTCAAAACAAATTACAAACCGAGACATCAAAAGTTTTCTCTGTTAACTATTATACTTCATCGCAATTGACACTTAAAGGTCTCAAATTAATCATTTAGGAAAATGACTCTTTATGCTGCTCAATTACTAACAAGCGCAAGAAAAACTACCTTAACTTGGGCTAGCCAATGTAGGGCACAACCCAGAGTGTAAAATTACCTTATCAGAATGGATAACATAAATCAACGGTTCTCGATCATTCAAGGTCCTGTTCAAAATATCCTATATGTGACGTTAATGATTATTCTATGGTTGGTGGAATTTTCTAGTGAAAACATAAATCGAATACCATGGACTTGTGTAATGCTTATTATGATAGTTGTTTTGATTATCTTAAATTCAATAAGAAGATCAGTTCATAGAGAAATTGGGATTTTAGAATGAAAGCTTATTTAGTCAATAAAAGACCAATGAAAATATTAGAATACACATTTACCCTTATTCTAGCGTTGAATAAAAAATGTCGTGAAAAATAATGTGTCTCTAGTTTTGGATAAAAGGACCCTCAAATTTCTTCACAACTTTTGTGGTCACTGGCCACTTGTGAAAGGAGTAGGCATCTTTAGAGATGTGGTGCCATTTAGAAGGGAAATACTAATAGCAACAGGGCAAAGGGAATTGTTCCGTTCATTTAATTATTTCTCATTTGTTTGGTCATATTGTGAGCTGCATTATATATCATGAAATTGTTTTAGTACTAGTAAACAATGATTAAATATATAATAAATTTGAACCTTTTGGCATTTAGAGGACATTTCTCTCAATTTACAAAAAAATAAAGTATGAAAATCATGTTGGAAATAGTTTTTGAAGTTTTGAGTCATTTATTTCCAAGATTAAATAAAAGGGTTTGGAAGATGAAAAACCATCAAATTGGAAGAGTGGGACTTTTATATTCACTAAGGTTTTAAAGAAATTATATGCATAAAACTTATACTAACACCTTCTAGTGGAATTGATAGTGCACTAATCTGTTGCTTGCCATTATTTTGGTTTGGTACCACCTTATAGGATATCCGGGTTCAAATGCTATTTTCCATGATGGATAGTTGAATCTATTTCAAATCTAATTGTTATTGAAGGGTTCCACAAGGATGTCACATGAAAATTTATGATGCCCCCTTTTAACGTAGATAGCCACCTATGTTAAGGTTCTATTTTGCAGTTCCATGTTGTTATTTATGAACGTTATACACATTTGGCTGGACACATGAAAATCAATTGATGTTTTTGGTATTGATGATGGAAATGTTGGATGTATGACCAAATGTGTGACTTACTTGGTTACAATTTATCTAGTGCATGACTTGTCAGAGTTATTGTTGCATCGTATAGGCTTATATAGACACAATTTATCTAATCAATGACTTAGTGAAATTATGATTTATCGGATGTAAGATTTATTTACAGTATGAACAACAAAAATTGACACGTGGACATTGGGCTTAATAAACATGATGTTTAAGATCATGTATCTATATCTATTTTGTGGTTGTATATATGCATGGATGAGAAATAAACTACAGGTTGGAAAGAACCATATGATAACCACGATCTACTATTCCATTGGGAAAGGTTGAGACGAACAATGAGGAAAGGTACGATGTAGATTGTTCTATTACATTTGGTATCTACTTGATATGCACTCTTATGACGTGAGTAAAATGAAAATGATAGGTGGCAAGATGACCTGACTGGCTTATTCGATGACAAGTCCAACCAGCTCTGTAGTGTGGTCTGTGCTCTGAAGGAGGGGTGGAGGTGTTTCCCACCATGTATCCTCCGAAACCTGGAATCATGGGGAGGACAGCTGAATGCTCCCCCTAGACGTGTGATGGTGATTACCAGGTGCCTGCTGGGGAAAGTTCGGTCGAGGCATTCGACGCTCCCACCATGTCGGTTTTATCAGTGGTCAGTATGGCCTTTGCCACTGATAAGGTAGCAGGGGACGGATAGGGCGAGAATAGAAGTAGGCCAGGGTGGATAGGAAGGTATAGATCAGTTGGAGACTCTTGGTGGGAAGAAATGTCATTGTCGGACTTATCCGATTTTATTGCTATAACTCTCTCTGGTTGCTATGCTTTCAAACACCTTGCATCCTTTCATTCTAACTTCGGGACGAAGTTTTCTAAAGGAGGGGTGTATGTAATGCCCCACTTAAATCTTATCCTACAAATTTTGTTAATGCTTACATTATCTGAAAATATTGAGAAATATTGGTCTAATATAAAATTCATGATTTCCATTATTCAAATTCCCCACTTACCTTCTCAAATTGAATATTAGGTAGGATATGGTCTCCTTCCATTATTTCAAAATATATGTATTCATTTCACATTACCCAATGTACCCTCACATTTACTAAGGAGAAGACATGGTCCTCTCCATGTGATTACATCTCACATTCCCCAATGTACCCTCACATTTACTTCGGAGAAGACATAGTCCTCTCCATCTTATTGTCAATATATATATATATTCATTTCACATTCCCCAATGTACCCTCACATTTACTAAGGAGAAGACATGGTCCTCTCCATGTAATTACATCTCACATTCCCCAATGTACCCTCACATTTACTTGGGAGAAGACATAGTCCTCTCCATTTAATTATCAATATATATATATATTCTCCTCACATTCCCAAATGTACTTTTCAGATTTACTTGGGAGAAGACATGATCCTTTCCCATTAAATTCTCAATTTTATATTCATGTCACATTTCCAAATGTACTCCTAGCTTACTTGGGAGAAGAGAAGTCAATTGTAAGGATGGATGAGAAGTTAATGACATTAATGAGAGGTGGTTGAGATGGAGAAGGGAAGGAGGGTATAAAAAGGGAAGGGGGGAGGAAGAAAGGGTGGTGGGAGTCTTGCTTAGGATTGTGGGGGTTGGTTGTGATTGTT
Organism: Pinus tabuliformis; assembly: GCA_031772625.1. Lineage (NCBI taxonomy): Eukaryota > Viridiplantae > Streptophyta > Pinopsida > Pinales > Pinaceae > Pinus > Pinus tabuliformis. The sequence continues at coordinate 1,467,187,560 of CM062804.1, read as the reverse complement.
TGGCCTTGTCTTGATTTTGGGAGACCTTGGAAACCTGTGGAGGTTTCTTGGGTTTGAGAGGAGGAAAGTATCATTATCTAGTTTTGCACATTCTTCTTGAGGACACACTATATCTGGTTGGACTTGGGCACGGAGGGCTAGGGAACCTGTGGAGGTTTCCTGGGCTAGGAATTTATTTCCTAGTTGGCTGGGAGGTAAATTTGGTTGGGTCAGTCAGAAGGAGCGTTCATCAGGAGCTATAAGACAAAAGTATCATCATCAACCGCCGGAATAGGTATTTTCCATGGACCACTCTTGTTAAGTTGATATCAATGGAATGCTCACCTTAATTTATGTTGCTTATGATAAAGTGATAAGATGTTAAATGCTTAAATCTATGTAAGAATGTCAGCAAGTTCTTTTTTTTTACTTTTAAAATAGTAGGAAAATAGATTTGTTAGTGTATAATAGATTGATACTCTAATAATAGGAATCAGGCTCTTACACATGGTATCAGAGCTTTGGTTCAAAATCTGGACCCAAAGCTCACTAAACCCAAATTCCAATATAAGGAGCTTGTAACCCTCATAAGGACTTATAATCCTAAAATATATTCATATAACAAATTGTTTTTAGAATGAAAAAAAAAAGGGATACCCTCTTTATCGCCATGAAAAAGCAATAGAAATAAGTTCGGTAATTGACCGGAGCTAGAAGTAAGTAGCCTGCGAGGGAGGTTTACCTCTGCTTTTATTTTTAATGTTACGGCCAAAGGAAGAAGCCTTGCAGGGAATTTCCATGGATTCGCCCAAGAGCATCGATGACAGAATGGTCTGCATCTGCCCAGAGCTATAGCAGGGCTCGAGAAGTTCACAATAAATAACAAAAAAAAAAGGAGGTTCATTTTGAGTATTATGTACAAAGTTCAGCTCTCATTGTTGGGCACTGGATCTGTAGATTAGTGTCCAGTAAGCTTCATATCATTTCTGTTGGGGATTAAACCTCTGCTTTTATTGTTAATCTTACGGCCAAAGGAAGAAGCCTTGCGGGGCATTTCCATGGATTCGGCCAAGAAATAATTGGACAAACCCCTCTTGCAAATTATGCAAACAAGCAGTCAAAATGAAGAAGATATTACAGCAACCCCGTTCGAAATTGAGACAGGACAGTTTTATTAATTAAAAAATAGTTGCCATTAGACCTACTTTCAAGAAGGGAGGCTTTCTCCGACAAAATTCATGGGGAAAAGAGGGCCGCCATTGACATGGGTTATTTGTCGAGGCAAGAATTCCATGCAGAATTGCCGTTGTCAGTCATGTCGTCCGAGGAAGCCGAGGAGGCCCTTGAATCGAGTGAAGAAATAGAAGAAAAAGATGCTGAAAATGAAGATAAATCACATGTCGGTATGAAGCGCTCTTCCGCCATGGCTGCTAAGAGGATTTTGAAATGAACAACAATCTTGAATTTCTGTCACGGAATCTCTGTGTATTTCTTTCTGCAACAACCGAAATTCTCCTCCTGCCAGAAGTTGTGTCGGGCATTTTGGAGCGGGCAGAGACAAGGACATCTCCCCGTATGACCACAGAAACTTTGCCACGTGGAAACCTCAAGGGCGGGCTCGGTTCTTGCAGCAGGACGGGAAGTGAAAGTTTCCCCTGGGCAGTTTTTGGCTCCCCAGCCAACTATTTTAGCGTTCCCATCTGGCAGGTTTCCTATCTGAATGTTAGTAGACTTAACATGCCATGTTGGCAAGGAGCTAGCACCCTTTGAATTTAGGTCGATGGTCGTTCCTATGACGTGGGGACCATCGAGGCACTATGAAAATTGAGGTAAGGTTTCTGCTTGGTCAACATCATCCAGATCCTTATTTATATCGAGTAAATGGGATTAGAACAGTTGGGGAACCGATACTCAAAGTCAATGCTTCCATTTCGTGAAGTGGCCAATCATCCTTACTAGAATTAATAATGGAATTGTGTAAGATGTCCACATTGAAACACCCCTGTCATGTATAAAGATGTATTTGTGTGCCCCTTTGTTACACCATCGCATGTTCTTTGTCGCCATTTTCATTTTCATTCCAGAAAATTATTTCGCTTCTTATACAGAGAAAAGTGAAATGCAAGTATATTTATCAGCGTAACTCGAAGAGGGGAGCCTGAGATTTTCATTTGAATAACATAGACTTTCTTCAAGTCTGTCTCTTTAACCACTCGGATAACAATAACTTAAAGAAGAACGCTAATCATAAAATTTTGGACTTCCTGGAAATCCTTGTCCATACTATTCTCTCATTTTACGCGCCTTCCAAAGTGTGGGGATTGAAACTGCAACTCAACCATCCCACTGTAGTTGTAGGTGTCGGCCTTACCAGTTGCCGCTTTGGTGCGGTGTGGATACAGTTATAGCAATTGTTTTGGTGGCATTGGAAAAAGTTGCAAACTCTGTGAGATGAAAGAAAGTTTAAAGCGGCATCGGTCGTTGTCAATTGGGATGTCTACGCCCTGGATTTTGAATAGAGGAATGAAACACAAGTAAATTGGGTAGCGTAGGGTTACTATGCACAAGTGGACAAATAAAGATCAGTTAAATTCTCTTCATTTCCCCATCAATCTATTGATAATTCAGTGAGGATTAAACCCTGGAATATCTAAATACTGCTTTGCACAACCTTTTTCTGTCACCAAGACAATGAGATGAATGGCTTCATCAAATTGTCCCGGATATATGACTTTTATAAACTCTTGAGGAAAAATTTCTTTAAGAAGCTAAAACATCCATTAAGATACTGCGAACTACGATAATATTTAATAAAAAAATATTATTTGCCTTTAGCCTTTAGTAGAATGCATCCTCTCGAGAATGAAATAGACTAGTTTTAAGTTTCTTTTAATATATATTTGCAGCAAATGAACCGAAGCATGTTCCAGATAAATTTAGTTAGTGCTTGAACAACCTGTAGTATCTCTCAACTAGGTCATGAGCTACACAGAACTAGTAAAATCTAGTTTATCTGGATAGCATTTCATTGCTGAAACATTCCTGAAACTGAAATTATGTAACATTCAGTTTTAAGTGACTTGCTGTTGGTATAGGTGCAAAGATGTACAAAACCTGACGGTGCTAAAATCTTACGTACTTAAAACTGATTTTATCTTTTATGTTAGCTTTTCAGCTAAAGCTTTTTGACTTCATCCATCTGAAATATCACTTCATGCAACGTAGCCCTAATCAAGTAAGGGTGACTTGTTCATAAATAAATCTTATGCCGATTATTAATATTTATTAACACAATTTGAGGCTGAGTTTTAATAATGATTTTCGTTGAGTTGTGGCTTCAATTAATAGTATCATAACCATTCCCCTTCGGAAAACGCGTGAAGTACTGCTAATAACCTATTCACCATATGCCTGCTCAATCCTTACCAAAAAGCCATAACCAAGTCTCCTCAATGTTTCCTTGATCAGATTTAGGATCACAGTTTGTCACAGTAGCTTCCCTGAGCCCTTTCTTATTACATCTGAAATCCTATTAGCTCTAGATAAACTATGACAGAGGCCCCATAGATGTTATGATCAAAGCAGTCTTCAAAAATAGGAAAACTAGGGCCCCTAAAAATCAATGAGCTAGGGATCTGTCCTTGTGATATGAATCCGCATCGATTGGAGTTGCTTCTTGCCTCCCTGGCCTAGTCTTTGTCCTCTGGCACTTATGTAGCAACAGTTTGAAACTTTTAAGCCTGCGTGAAATCCGTGCAGTAACAACCGAGTGTAAAAATTGAGCAATAGGTTTTCTCACTGAACTAGAAACAAAAGATATGTCTATATTTTTGGAAAAATTGGATGTCAGACTTTGTATTGGACAGTATGTACAGTTTTATGTGAATATGAATAGAAAATAGATAACTAGCTGACTTTAATATATCTATACATACATATATATATATATATATATATATATATATATATATATATATATATATATATATATATATATATATATATATATATATATATATATATATATATATATATATATATATATATATGCATATATATACATACATATATATATATATATATATATATATATATATATATATATATACATATATATATATATATATATATATATACATATATATATACATATATATATTCTTGAAAAATAAAGCCATATACAGAGGCAGAAATAGTCAATGCTAAAAGTTTCCCTGCAACAACAAAATCCTCTGGGGACATGTTCAAACTCAGGATCCAATATGTGCAAGTAATACCATATTTGGAGGCACAACTCAGAACAATACTATCTCTATGAATACCAAAACAGAAAAATGCAATTTGCCCAACTTGTTTGCCACTCGAATGTGCATTGGATATTTTATTAAAGTTGTTACAGAATTGAACTCGAGGGAATTGCCCAAACGATTGCATACCAAAATCATTTTCTTTTGATGGTCTAGGAAAACATCACAATGTTCAATGCCAATAAAACAAAAAAAAAACCGTTGTCTAAAGAGTTCACAATTTTCTCGGGAAAACAATGGAAATTCCAGCAGGATTTTCAAAATCCTGCAGAATTTTTTAAATCCTGGTTACAGCGGTCAAGCTTCAGGATTTTGGGTGCCCCAAGGATTCTTGAGGGTGCTGAATCCATTTCAAACATTCCCAGGATTAGATTTCTTGAACAAAAGAGATTCACTGGATTCCAACAATAATTTCGCCGTTCGGGCAAAATTGTGGCCTCGGTAGATGAGGCCTAAAACACATAACAAATTAGCAACATACCCAAACAAATAAAAAAAATTAGCAACATATCTAGCGAAGTGTAGAAGCTATGCCGCCTAATACATTCACCAGAAGGTATTTTCTTTTCAAGGCAATATATGCAAAATACAAGACCAAAAAAAAAAAATGTAAAGTAGCTGACTCATCCCAATCATTACAGCGTTACGCATATGGTGATCCCAAATAGTTAAATCTTTAAAAGTTTGGTGATAATATATTCATTTTATACGCTTGTAAGATAAAGGGATGTATTTCCATTGCATGTCTCTTAAGCATTGCAAAGATTAGCTTTGACTTTTATAAAATTTACGATCCTTAGAGCTTGATTCCAACGTTCAGCAGAGCTTTAAAAACACATGTGAAAACAAAAATAAAGAAAATATTAAATTAGAGACCGTTGCATGGTAAGGGTCAATTACAATTCAGAATATAGATTTACAGGAGACTAAACTATCTATTGTATCAATCTCAATTTCCTGCAATTTGAGTGCCTGCCCATTGAGTCATATTATTAGACAAGTGACCTATCAAACACCCTTGTCAGTTGTACATGTGAAGAATCAAAACTTTCATAATTTGAATTATGTTGCCACGAGCTCCTTTCTCTATCACTGTGTATCAAGCATCTTAAACTTCCATATTTCTTGCTATCAAGAAGCATAATCCAAACACTCGATCAATTAGCATCATTGCTCTCAGGCCAATTGCTTGAGATTTCGACATAAAATCCAGTGAATGATTGACTGGATATGCACAACATATAGACATTAATCAGTTAGACCAGACATGAGCTAAGCCATGCCAATTGCCAGTATATATTTCATTCCGCTCTTGATCGTAGAATAAGGCAGTGATGTCTTCAAGTGCTTTTTATACAGTACTTCTGATTGTAGAGGCATTTGGGCGATTTCTAGGACTAATCTGAACATTTGGATCATTCGCACAAATCTTCACCAGGCACTTTCCATTTAATATGTTGCTTATAATTATAGAACCAACTGCAAACTCCCAGGTACATCTCAGTCATTATATATAAAGAAAAATAAGAACTGTTATAAGAAAGTAAATCTTTTTAGCAATAGAAAATTTACAACTTGTAGCTGAACAACAAAGTTGAGGCCTGGGATATCTTACCATTTTGTTCTGCTCTGGCAGAAAGAGGAAGTTCCTTGCAGTAAGAAATAATCAAATCTTGGTCACTAGTAATATAAATGTTATTTGTATTGCAATCAGGATGCCATAGCAAGTGGTCCTCAAATGAGGTAACCAGCTCCCCTCTGAAATTCCATACAGCCACTGTACGATTGCGGAATGTCAGGAATAACTGATTCTCATAAAGAAAAATAAACGCTGAAGGAGTCAAGAAGTCTGCCCTACTTACTTCAGTCAATTGCGTATTGTGAACCTGCCACAATGATTGGCAGCATTTACAGATAGAATTTTATGCAGAAATATAGGTCAACATTTCAAAAAAAACCAGTAATTAGAAAATCATTAAACTAAGATTTTAAAAGAAAAAAATGGGGTTAATGAGAAAACACAACTCACATCCAGTATTTGTAGGTTCTCATTTTCTTGTTTTACTAGAAGTTTCTCATTGAACTACTCAATAAAGTCAACCTTCTTATTGTGATGCAATAGGTGATTAAATGCTTTTAAAACAGTGCCATCCTCTATAGATAAAAAAATTTAACGGAACATGCCCACTGGCCCTGTCGAATATTAGTAACATTATCCCTGGGTTGTCCTCCAGTCGGCAACGGAAAAAAAAAAAGGAAAAGAGAAAAATGGATCAGAAGATTTAGTGGAAATCAATGTAAGAACAATGGTGCATTCACAAAGTCTAATCATTGCTAGGATTGACAATTGTTGAAATATGCATTTCAAAGGAACTTGAGCTCTGTTTTACAATCTCTTAGATAAAGTAGATCATATCATCTCTACTTGCTCTTTATCTCTTGAACATGTTCATCTGATATTGAATACAATAATGTGTATTTCTTTAAGTCGAACACCTTATAGATGCTAAAACCATCAGAAACACCGCAACACAATTAAGAGATCTAGTAAAGTTTTACGAAAAAACTATGCATCAAAAAGTTGTTCACATAAATGCCAAGCTTACCCATCCTGGGCAGAGTAGGTAAGAAATTTTCTGTTCACATCATCAAACTCTACAAAACCAGGCCATTTCAATGGCTCGGACTTGAATAAGGCAAAGCCTGCATCTGGTTGACCCCTCCGGATATACCTGCAAATTTTCATGATTCGTGTCATTACCAAAACATCTATCATTCAAGTTGCACAAAGCTTAAATACAATTGCATATATTCCAAACCAATCTTGAAGTTCATGATTCACAAACTTGGATCAGAATAATTCAAAGAAAAACATACTCAATGGGTGTTGTTCTACATTTCAGTGAACTGAAATTACCTGAGGCATATACTGACACTGTGATTAGAGAATCATTGTTCTTATTATAAAAGAGGCTGCGTAGCACTTCTTCTAGGCTTATATTTAGGTAGCAAATTTTCTTATTGGCCTCTGTTAATACAGAACAAAAATTCAGACAGTAGCAAGAAACCACCTTACAGAACCGAAGAGAATATCAGCCACATAATTAACACTTCGAAAGAAAATGGTATTCTTAAACATGTCTATCTTCTCAACGCTACTAAATGTTGCACAAACACCGCATTGGGCCAAAGCTAATACAATATCACGTGCTGCAACAATTTCTATGATTTTCGACCTCTTCTTCAAGAACTGCAACTTCAAAAACCAAAGTGCCTTGGGATCATAAGTGTCAAATTCCTCCTGAAAATAATAACAATTCAATAAATCAATATTGTGCTAAAAGTCCACCATTTAATTTACAAAAAAAAAAAAAATCATGTATTACTCTAGAACTCGAAAGGCATTTATGGTCAGCATGCTTTAAACTGCAACTACAGGTCACTGGCAACTGCCAAAAGAAACAGAATCTAAGAAATTTATAAATATTAATGAACAGTAGACTTAACTACCTGGATATTGAGAAAATGCTCAGTAAGGAGAATCACGAAAAATAACTCAAACCCAAGAAATCTCTGGATTGAATCTTCAACGGTCTATAAGAAAGTGGACAGAACTTTGCAGGTTTTTAAATATGCACTCTATAAGCAGTACGCATGAAAATTTCTCACGAAAATAAATCTTGAGAATAAAGGGCAGGTGTTCCCAATAGAATAAACTAGTAGGCTAAAATCTAAACCCAATTGGTTTATCTATATTATTGATTTGGCCAGAGATGTAATATTCGAATATTTCATGGAAATTTTCGAAAAAAATTACAGACCGAGACATCAAAAGTTTGCTCTGTTAACTTTGATACTTCATCGCAATTGACACTTAATGGTCTCAAATTAATCATTTAGGAAAATGACTCTTTATGCTGCTCAATTACTAACAAGCGCCAGAAAAACTGCCGTAACTTGGGCTAGCCAATGTAGGGCACAACCCAGAGTGTAAAAGTACCTTATCAGAATGGATAACATAAATCAAGGGTTCTCGATCATTCAAGGTCCTGTTCAAAATATCCTATATGTGACGTTACTGATTACTCTATGGGTGGTGGAATTTTCTAGTGAAAACATGATCGAATACCATGGACTTGTGTAACGCTTATTATGATAGTTGTTTTGATTATCTTAAATTCAATAAGAAGGCCAGTTCGTAGAGAAATTTGGATTTTACAATGAAATATTATTTAGTCAATAAAAGACCAATGAAAATATTAGAATACACTTTTACCCTTATTATAGTGTTGAATAAAAAATGCCATGAAAAATAATGTGTCTCTAGTTTTGGATAAAAGGATGCTCAACTTTCTTCGTAGCTTTTGTGGTCACTGGCCACTTGTGAAAGGAGTAGGAATCTTTAGAGATGTCGTGCCATTTAGAAGGGAAATACTAATAGCAACAGGGCAAAGGGAATTGTTTCGTTCATTTAATTATTTCTCATTTGTTTGGTCATATTGTGAGCTACATTATATATCATGAAATTGTTTTAGTACTAGTAAACAATGATTAAATATATAATAAATTTGAACCTTTTGGCATTTAGAGGATATTTCTCTCAATTTACAAAAAAATAAAGTATGAAAATCATGTTGGAAATAGTTTCTGAAGTTTTGAGTCGTTTATTTCCAAGATTAACTAAATGGGTTTGGAAGATGAAAAACCATCAAATTGGAAGAGTGGGACTTTTATATTCACTAAGGTTTTAAAGAAATTATATGCATAAAAGTTATACTAACACCTTCTAGTGGAATTGATAGTGCACTAATCCGTTGCTTGCCATTATTTTGGTTTGGTACCACCTTATAGGATATCCGGGTTCAAATGCTATTTTCCATGACGGATAGTTGAATGTATTTCAACTCTAATTGTTATTGAAGGGTTCCACAAGGATGTCACATGAGCATTTATGATGCCCCCTTTTAATGTAGATAGCCACCTATGTTAAGGTTCTATTTTGCAGTTCCATGTTGTTATTTATGAACGTTATACACATTTGGTTGGACACATGAAAGTCAATTGATGGATTTGGTATTGATGATGGAAATGTTGGATGTATGACCAAATGTGTGACTTACTTGGTTACATTTTATCTAGTGCATGACTTGTCAGAGTTATTGTTGCATCGTATAGGCTTATATAGACATGATTTATCTAATCAATGACTTAGTGAAATTATGATTTATCTGATGTAAGATTTATTTCCAGTATGAACAACAAAAATTGACACATGGAAACTGGGCTTAATAAACATGATGTTTAAGATCATGTATCTATATCTATTTTTTGGTTGTATATATCCATGGATGAGAACTAAAATACAGGTTGGAAAGAACCGTATGATAACCAAGATCTACTATTCCATTGGGGAAGGTTGAGACGACCAATGAGGAAAGGTACGATGTACATTGTTCTATTACATTTGGTATCTACTTGATATGCACTCTTATGACGTGAGTAAAATGCAAATGACAGGTGGCAAGATGACCTCACTGGATTATTCGATGACAAGTCCAACCAGCTCTGTAGTGTGGTACGTGCTCTGAAGGAGGGGTGGAGGTGTTTCCCACTGTGTATCCTCCAAAACCTGGAATCGTGGGGAGGACAGCTGAACGCTCCCCCTAGACGTGTGATGACGATTGCCAGATGCCTGCTGGGGAAAGTTCGGTCGAGGCATTCGACGCTCCCACCATGTCAGTTTTATCAGTGGTCAATATGGCCTTTGCCACTGATAAGGCAGCAGAGGACAGATAAGGTGGGAATGGAATTAGGCCAGGGTGGATAGGAAGGTATAGATCAGTTGGAGACTCTTGGTGGGAAGAAATGTCATTGTCGGACTTATCCGATTTTATTGCTATAACTCTCTCTGGTTGCTATGCTTTCAAACTCCTTGCATCTTTTCATTCTAACTTCGGGACGGATTTTTCTGAAGGAGGGGTGTATGTAATGCCCCACTTAAATCTTATCCTACAAATTTTGTTAATGTTTTCATTATCTGAAAATATTGAGAAATACTGGTCTAATATAAAATTCATGATTCCATTATTCAAATTCCCCATTTACCTTCTCAAATTGAATATTAGGTAGGATATGCTCTCCTTCCATTATTTCAAAATATATGTATTCATTTCACATTACCCAATGTACCCTCACATTTACTAAGGAGAATACATGGTCCTCTCCATGTAATTACATCTCACATTCCCCAATGTACCCTCACATTTACTTGGGAGAAGACATAGTCCTCTCCATCTTATTATCAATATATATATTCATTTCACATTCCCCAATGTACCCTCACATTTACTAAGGAGAAGACATGGTCCTCTCCATGTAATTACATCTCACATTCCCCAATGTACCCTCACATTTACTTGGGAGAAGACATAGTCCTATCCATTTAATTATCAATATATATATATTCACCTCACATTCCCAAATGTACTTTTCAGATTTACTTGGGAGAAGACATGATCCTTTCCCATTAAATTCTTAATTTTATATTCATGTCACATTTCCAAATGTACTCCTAGCTTACTTGGGAGAAGAGAAGTCAACTGTAAGGATGGATGAGAAGTTAATGAAATTAATGAGAGGTGGTCGAGATGGAGAAGGGAAGGAGGGTATAAAAAGGGAAGGGGGAAGGAAGAAAGGGGGGTGGGAGTCTTGCTTAGGATTGTGGGGGTTGGTTGTGATTGTTTGGCCTTGTCATGATTTTGGGAGACCTTGGAAACCTGTGGAGGTTTCTTGGGTTTGAGAGGAGGAAAGTATCATTATATAGTTTTGCACATTCTCCTTGAGGACACACTATATCTGGTTGGACTTGGGCATGGAGGGCTAGGGAACCTGTGGAGGTTTCCTGGGCTAGGAATTTATTTCCTAGTTGGCTGGGAGGTAAATCTGGTTGGGTCGGTGAGAAGGAGCGTTCAGCAGGAACTATAAGACAAAGGTATCATCATCAACTGCCGGAACAGGTATTTTCCATGGACCACTCTTGTTAAGTTGATATCAATGGAATGCTCACCTTAATTTATGTTGCTTATGATAAAGTGATAAGATGTTAAATGTTTAAATCTATGTAAGAAGGTCAGCAAGTTCTTTTTTTTTTTACTTTTAAAACAGTAGGAAAATAGATCTGTTAGTGTATAATAGATTGAGACTCTAATAATAGGAATCAAGCTCTTATAATATCGATATCTGTAACGTCTGATGTTTGGAGGAACACTTCTTGGAATCAAGTGAATAACACGATAATGATCTCAAATAGGTGGGATAACTTTGGGAGTATCAATTACCCTCGAATGATTGTCAAGGACTCTTTGGAGATTTGGTGAAATGGATTACTTAGATGTTTGAACATCTAGTGAGGGTAATTGTGAAATTGTACCTCTTTTTTCCTTCTTAAAAATATTTTTCATGCCATTAGAGATGATTATATTACCAAGTCTCCCTATGATACCCCTTAATTCAAATTTGTTTCCTTTGCAGAAAATTTCTTGAAAATTACAATTTAACATCCCTAATGATTTTAACCATTAGAATCCTAATAAAACATCAACACCACCCATTGGAATGTAAATCATTGTACTATTCAATACATATTCCCCCATGTTTAGATTGATATTATGTCACTTCACTGTGAAATTTATAGTTACTCCATCTCCAACCATGAATTGGAACTGTAGTGTTGGATATATAACGAAATTCAAATCCTTTGTTATCTTATAATGAATAAAATTATTGGTACTAACTAAATCAATAATCACTATTACCTTTTTATTTTTTATATATCCTTCTATATTGAGAGCTTTAGGAGTGGTAACTCCATCCAATGCAATACAAGATATGGTTAGATTGATTTCTTCTATTTCAACCCCTCGAGCTGGTTCCTGGTGTATATATTACTATTTTGATGTTTGTTGTTACTTTTATTCCTCCTCTTCAAAATAATTGTAAGATAATATCTTCTTGGAACATTTATGACCTTTACGATATTTTCTATCACAACTCTAACAAAGTCCTTTTGCTCTTTTTCCTCCAGCCTTTTTGGTGTCAGCCTTATAGGTTATGGGAGGATAGGAGCACTAAAACATCCATATTTATAGTTGTGAGTGGTATACCTCCTTGTTGCCATAAATGTTATTTCAACATTTCTCAACATCCTGAACAAATTATCCAATGAGTTAGGATCCCCAATAAAAACTTCATGTTGGATGCTATCCCCTAAATTCCCTATGAATAAATTAGTCAAATGATCCTTTAGAATATCAATTACCTTGATATTCAATCTTTGGAAGTTCTCAATGTGCTCCACAGTTGAACCCCTTTGTTTGAGATTTATCAGTTGGCTAAACAAGGTATTACTCTTTGTATCCTCATAATGTGCTATCAATTCCTCCCTAAAAATTGTCCAAGCACCAAGTGATTTACAGGAAAAAATCCATCGATACCACGAAAACTAATTGTGTTATAAATATAAATATGTAATGCGTACCTTTTTCACGTGTTGCACATCATGTAGACCAAAGATCTGCTCCATTTGTAATGTCCATGTTATTGAATACCTTGTCACCAACAAGAGGCATTTCTCGTAGCAATTTTTCCAAACCTTCCTTGTCTCCATTCATTTCTGCTTTTGAACCTTATATGTCTCCTTTTATGTATTCTTTTATGTATTCTTTTATGTATTCTTTTAAAAAATCCATGTTAACATTCATATTCACTTCAATTTCATTGTTGGCTTCTCTTCGTTAAAGTGAAATTTGTTGCACTTGGACACATAATTTTGGTATATCGGGTTACATTTCTTCCTCTCCTTCATGCATCATATTAGAGATTTCCATGGGCTTAATGGGTGTATATTTTTTTTGGGGGGAGGAATTCGAAACAAAATAACAATATATATGCTTCACTACACCCTTTCAATCACTTCAAATCTATTTTTCAAAAAAAAGTTACACAACTTTAAAAATAGATAGTTTTTTTTTGTTTTTAAGAGCTTGATTTTGAGTTGTTGATCTTCCGAACCTTAAAACTATTGTATCTCTATGATTTTTCCTCCTAAGGTCTGAAACGACATCCTAAGACAGCATGTTGTGTCATGTTTCCATCCCTACAAGTTAGACCAATATTGCATAAAGTTATTCCAAACCTCCCATGTTCACTTGATTATGGAGGGGTTCAGTATAATGAATTTGTACAACTTCCATGTGTAAATGTTTTCACCTTCAGCGCTAAAAATGGTACTAGAAAAATAAAGTCTTTGAAATTTCAGTAAATCTCTATGGAATTGAAATAGGATGCTTGAAGAGGAAGTTATGTTGATTTTCCCTAGGAAAACTCTTTAAGATTGAATTCAGGGCTTTTAAAAACCCCTGACTTGTAGTGATCATAACATTCAAACCATAACAAATTATTTTCTAAAACTTGAACCCAAATTACTTTGACCTGTAATATTCATATTGCAAAAGTTTCATACCCTTAGCCCGAGAAAAAATCCAATATGACTAATTTTGAGGAAGAAATCCTCAAATCTGTGTACTCTGATACTAAGTGTTATGTACCTAGATCAAAACAAAATTTAAAAATAAGAATACATTGATCAACGCCTTAATAAAAATCCACTTTGATGGGGAAGTCTCGTGTTACATCACATAAAGTAAAAATTATTGGATGATTCAAATGATAAGACCTCCTTGGTATATAAAGGAGTCTAAAGGGTAAAACTATAATTAGGGCCTACATGAAATAATAGTGTCAGGTGATGATAATAACAATAGTGGGATTCTAATGGAAACAACAATGAAAATACAAGGGGCTACATTATTATTATAGGGAACTAAATTGGGACTACACTAGCATTATAAGGACCTAACATGCTGAAGAAAAGTTGAAAAAGGACATAATTTTGTAGAAGAGGTCAAGAATTACAATATAGAGGTAGTATGTTATGCAACTAGCTCACAAAATAGAAGAAGAGATATATCAACAACTTCAAAATTAGCCTCCTGAGGGGGGAACCTCCTTTACATTACACAAACGAACAATTCTTGGATGACCCAAATGAAAAGACCTCCTTTCTATATAGAAAATTCTAAGGTGTCACAATATAATCAGAGCCTACATAAAATTAATATTGTAATGGTACAAAAATAACAATAGTGGGCTTCAATGGGGCACAATAATAATAATATGGGGATTACACAGGCACAAAAATATAATAAGGTAATTTCACTAATAGAAACAAGTGGCTACAGTAGTAGTAAAGGGACCTAACATGCCCCTCTCCTTCAAAAATGTGTTGCCCTCAATTCTTGAGTTTTTCTGGATGATTTTGTATAAATTGTCATCCTCCCATGTGGAATACTCAGCTGGTAAGTTCTTCCACTTCATCAGATATTCTGAAATTGATCGATTTCGTAGCATTGGCTTAGACTTATTTTCATGACCGCATTAGGTTCCAATATGAATTTACCTTCATCTTCAAGTTCTGACAATATTGTTTGAACTGGGAGCTTGTCATCTATAACCTTTTTTAAGCCTAAAACATGGAGAACTGGGTGTACTTGGGAAGATGCAGGAAGCTCCAATTTGTTTGCATAGTACCAATATTTCAAAAAACCTTGTAAGGACCATAGTAATTTAGTGACAATTTATTATCCTTCTTAGCTTGCTTGAGGAACATTTGTTTCTAAGGATGTATGCATAAATATACCTAGTCTCCTACATCAAAACTTCTTTCACTGTGATGTTGATATGTTGGTTGTTTCATTTGATTCTGTACCAAAGCGATGCTATCCTTTAAGAGTTGGAGAACTTTTTGTTGATACTCGATGTGATATTACACTACTTGAACCTTAGAATGATTGTCCAAGACATTTTGGAGATCTGGATAAATAGATGATTTCACTGTTTGAAACTCTAGTGAACATAATTGTGCAATTATGCCCTGTTGTTCTTTCCTTTGAAGATTTTTCATACCATTAGACTTGATTATATTTCAAGGTTTCCCCGCGATACCCCTTAATTCAACTTCCTTTCCTTCCCAAGAAAATTTCAAGAAAATTTCTTGAAAATTAAATGGTAGCATACCCAAATATTGTAACCATTGGACTCTTAGTACAACATCAGCATCACCCATTGGAATGGAAAGCATTGGACTATTCAATACATATTCTCCCATGGATGGCTTGATATTATGGTTCTTTCCAGAGAAAATTATGGTTCCTCCATTAGCAACCATCACTTGAGACTCTGGTGTTGGATAGAGGAAGAAATTCAATTCCTTAGCTATCTTACAATGGATAAAATTATGGGTACTACCCAAGTCAATCAACACTATTACCTTTTTCTTCTTGCTATGTCCTTCTATATTGAGAGTTTAAGGAGTGGTAATTCCTGTCAATTCATTTCCAGATATAGTCATATTCATTTATTCTTTCTCTGGTGTTGGTTCATGGTGTATATCCTCTTCTTTTGATATTTCTTGTTCCTTTTCTTCCTCCTCTTCCCCGCGTACATAAATTAATTTATTCTTAGAACACTTATGACTTTTAGTGTATTTTCTATCAAAACTATAACAAAGACATTTTTCTCTTTTTTCTTCCAATTGTTGCGATGTCAACCTTATATATTTTGGAAGGCTATGAGAAACAACACTTCCATCTTTATAGGTGTGAGTGCTAGGATTCCTTGTTTCCATAATTTTTCTTTCAAGTTTTCTTGCCAAACTGAATGCCTTCTCTAATGAATTAGGTTCCCAAATATGAACCTCATGTTGGATGTTATCCTTTAATGTACATATGAAGAAATCAATCCTATTATCCTTTAGAATAACATTTATTGTTATATTCAATTTTTGGAAGTCCTCAATGTGCTCCACCATTGAACCCTTTTGTTTCAGATTGATCAATTGGCTAAAGAAGGTGTTTCTCTTTGTATATTGATAATGTGTTATCATCTCCTCTGTAAAAATTGACCGGGTGACAAATGTTTTACGAGAAAAAATCCATCTATACCATAAAATTGATTTGGTTCTAAATATAAAGATGCGATACATAGCTTTTGTGAGGGTTTCACATCATGTAGATCAAAATATTGCTTTTCCTTTAGTATCCAAGTTACTGGATCCTTGCCATCAAACTTCCTCATATCTATCTTTGGAATGTGGTGATTCAAAAACCCCATATTGGAGTCTCTAATTGATATTCCTTTTTCTTCATCATGATTTTCATGTATTTCCTTGTCACCATTGGGACACCTTTCTTCTAGCAACTTTTCCAAACCTTCCTTCAACCCCTCTATGTTGAAATTCATCATTGTTTCCATGCTTGATTTTAAACCATCATAGAAAATTCCCATGTCCCTTTTTATACCATCTATCTTAACATTCATCATGGCTTTCAATTCATTTTTCGTTACTTTTTGTGAGAGCGGAATTAGTTGCACTTGGTCTCGTAAATTTGATGTATCATGTTGCATTTCTTCCTTTTCTTCATGAGTCATTGTAGAGATTTCAGGTTGCTTACTAGGTCTTTCATTTTTCTTTTAAGGAATAAATTAATGATAATTATGCTTCACTACGCCCTTTGAATCACTTCAAACTATTTTTTCAAACAAAACTTATGAAAATTTTAAAAGAGACACACCTTTTTTTCACTTTGTAGGAGCTCGATATTGAATCTATTGTAACTATGTAATTTCAAATCTCAAAGGTCTAAAATTTAATTATATTGTAGCCCATGTGAGTCCTCTTTCCAACTTTACAATTTTGACTTGGATTGGATTCTCTAATAAAGAGTTATGCCCATTCTCCCATGATGGCTTGATTAGGGAGTTGTTCAGTAGAATGAACTTGTACAAAGTTCCATGTGTCACTATTTCAACCTTCATCCCTAAAAATGATATTAAAAATCCTACAGTTTGTCTTATTTGTGTAGTGTTTATGAAATTTCAATCCAATTCTTAGAGAAAAAATTATGAGGATTTTCCGAAGGTCACCTGTTTGAGATGGAATTTTGGAGCCTGCAAAAACCCTAATTTACTTGTATCATATATCCAAATTTATAGTGAACCAAGATCTAAAATTTTTACACGAGGTTCACCAATAGTTTAGATCAACGTGGTTTCAACTTAAGCTTATGAAGATTTGTAGAGAAAAAAGTATAGTGAAAATTTCAAAATGACCCGTTTAAAGCAGCGGGACCCTAGAATCCGAAACTCTGATACCAAATGTTATGCAACCAGCTCACAATAGAAGAAGATTAGATCAACGACTTCAAAATTAGCCTCTTCAAGGGGGAAGACCCATTTACATTACACAAATGAAAAGACCTCCTTTCTATATATAAGACTCTAAGGGGTCACAATATAATCAGAGCGTGAAAAACAATAATATTGTAAGGGCACAACAATAACAATATGGGGACTACATGGGCACAAATAATAATAATAATAATGGGCTATACTAGTAGTATATGGACATAAGATAGTATGGCCTTTGGTAGATTGGGTTGAAATGACAACTTTTGTGCAAGAATAAGTGGTACACTTAGGAGAAGGTGGAGGAAAACTTTCCCCATGTCCTTCAATTGAAACTTTTGGAGACCAAAATCCTCCCAAAATGCAGTGATGTGATTCATATTGGATCATAATATTTATTTTCATCCATATTGATGCGCTCAAAATGGAAAATGAGGAGGAATAATCTCACAAGACCATTTTTACCAACGAGACCCAGTCTAGCAAATTGTGGAGCAAAACCTTCTCAAAAAATTTTGAAAAATAAAAAGGAATTTTTTGGAGGTAAAACTTTGTCACTTTAGTGTGGAACCTTCTTTTCATATTATACACATAGATACCTCTCTAACAACACAAGGGTCACCTCAATCATACTTGTTATGAAAAATGTATGCCACTCGATATTTGACCTTCTTGTTTTGTTCACCATAATTTGAGTGGATGTCACATCATCCCCCATTAATCATGGTAAAGGGGCCAACCATGTGATTATGATGAAGAATAATATAGAAAGTTCCACATTGTTACTCTAGTTAAGAGTTGAAAGAGTCAAACCTAATGACTAGTAGGCTATCATGATATGTTATAACCATGCTACAAGGAGGAAAAGATGTTCCATTGTTTTCAAGGGAATTTTGTTCCATATATGAGTATACTAGATGAGAGGGATAGGGAGAGGTAACACAAAGATTATTTATGCACTCTATTATCCCACAAGCATAAGGCCTTAATTATTTGTGCTTGCAAACTTTTTCTATTCAAACAAAGAGAGTAGAGTGTCCTCATCCTCCAGCTAGGTTTTCTCTTGAAAGGGTTTCCGAGGATATTTCTTGTGTCAATTGTGGTTTTTGATATTCTATTTTGGTGTTCTCTAATTTATGAATAATTATAATTTCCATTTATACACAATAAAAAATACTTTAGAAATCCTTAAATATAAATAGAAATAAACCATATTAATTTAGATTTCAATTTTTAAGTGTAATTTTATTAAATATGTTGTGACGAAGTATCCAATCGAATATCCACAAGAATGTACAAATCAAAGATATACTCTCCAAAATTTACCATTTGTGAAGGGTCCTAAAATAAGTTTGAAATTGGCAAACTTGACAAATTCATTGTATAATTTTTTTTCTCATGATACCTTAGACTATGAAATATTCAGAGATTTGAAGAAACATAAAATATTACTTGAGGTAGCTGATGAGCCATAGAGAAGATGGTGATACTGTGTTCATTTATGGCACTCCATGGTGAAATTTTCACTCGTTTGAAAATTTGTGGGTGAAAACCTAAACATGCTAAGGGCTAGTGTGGCTCAGGCCAGGTGCAATCCCTGGCTCATTTTGATGACATAGATTCTCCTATGTCATGACTACTCAATACATAGGTTAGGCATGCTAGTCATCTTAAGAGTTACATTAAAATAAAATTAATTTGGGTAAAAAAAATTATAATTATATTTTAGGAATTGGGAACATGGAAAGGTATACAAGTTTTGTCTAAAAAGAGACCTAAGATGGACAAGTATTGGGAATGTTATGATAATTTTCACTTGGCAGATCAAATTTTGGTTAGAAATATGAAATTGAAAAGATGAAATATCATAGTATTGTACACAAAAAAATCAAATTCATATGGGATAAAATATTAGAATGGAAAAGCTTCTATAAAATATTAACAATGTAGTTATTGTTGTTAGCTACCTATACCAATAGGTTTCATATTTCATGATTGACAAAGAAAGGTCCAAATATGCTCTGCTTTGGTGATGCAAAGATCCCATATTTCCAAGAGAAGACAATGTGTGTATATAGCTTGATGTTCACAAAATTTTGGTGGGTGGTCCAACAGCCTAATCTGGATCATGCCATGTTTCAATTTTCTGTTGTAGATATAGAGAAAAAAGTCTGTCCAAACTGTTCAATCTTGGCAGACCAGTAGCTTAGGTAGAGAAGTAAGGTTCCCAACTACTCAATCCGGGACCTTGGAAGCAATAAGGGTAGTTCTAGATAGAAAATCAAAAGAAAAGCCAAGAGAAAAGAAAAGGCACATAAGGGTCTGCAAGTCTAAGTGCACCCTTCATGAAGAAACAAAAAATGCTAGGCAAGTAGATGGGTAAGCAGATGGGGTTGCAGAAATGTCATTCCTTTCAATTGAGTGTCTGGTAACCTATTTCAAAGGAATATCAGTGGATAGAGAAGGTCCTTTTCTCCATCATGTTGCAGCAAAGTAAAGGAGCATGTCTAACTTCCTTTCTCCCCTTTCACATTCATTACTAACATCCCTTTACCAGTTGCTTTCATGAAAGAATTCAAGGTCCTATGTGGGTTCTTGGTTCTTTAAGAGCCACATTTCTTGTCTAAAAATCTTTTTATTTTGATCTACTCTCTAAACTAAGTTGTTTTCGTATAAACTTAGTGTTTCACCCTCTCATCCCTTCCCCCCCTTCATACTGACCCCTAACTTCTTATTATCTAAATCCCTTATGTTTCCCTTTCCCCCTACTATTATAACACCATGGTGTATAAACCCCAAAACATGTATAATATCCCCCCTTGTTAGCACTATATCTAAATAAGTTTGTTGGAGGGAGACATTAGTCCACCAGGGACTATGGTCAACCCTGTCATGGATTACTCTAGCCTCTGGCTAGAGTAATAACCTCATCCTAAGCCCTCACCTCCCCTCTGTTCAAAAATTCCCAAAAAAATCCCCTTTCCCTCTGCTAAAACCCACTTTTAACCTCTTTTTCCTAAAGATCAACCCAAAAAACCCGAAAAAATCCCAAAAAGCCCACAAAAACCCATAAACCTATAGTCCTGCGCCAAATTATTAAATTGCTTATCTTAATGGCCGGGCGGGACCCAACCCAGAAGATGCGCGACCGACGACAGTACCCGCCAGCCGTCTGATCTCTGCCGCCCCCGATCGAATGGTGGGCGGTCAATCTCGCTCCCCGACCTGCATCCCTTTAACGTCCGGGGAAGGGCGGTATTGGGTGCCGTACCCTGGACGCGTGGCAGGCGCTGGGGTTGTTCGGAGCCCCCCTCCCCAATACCGCCTATAACCAAAAGCGGTGCGGGGAGACCGCTTACCGCCTTCCCGAAACCGCGCCTCCCACGCGTCATCGCTCACGTCACTATGACGTCATGCCACTCCGCCCGCCCCCTGCGCCCCATGGCCCTCCACGTAGGCCCGCCACCGCATATGTCTGCCACCGCATCGAGCCACGCTGGCCTCCACGTCAGCGTCCACGTCACCCTCCGTATCGGGCCCGCCGTGATGTCATGCTGACGCCATTGGCGGAAAAAGTGCCGATGACCCTTTTTGCCCAAATTTGCCGTTATTAACGCCCAAACTAGCCGTTTGCGGTCATTTTCATGCGAAAAAGATGCTGCTACTGTCGACCTGTTGCCGCGAAATTACCTCCAGCCATCCAATTTGAAGATTGCGGCCGCTATAAGTGGGAAATTCAGCCGCAGTGAGCTCCCCCGTTCGGCCCGAAGGCATTCCGTGAATGTTCTCCAGGTATTCACCGCAAATTCTCTGTTTCGCCCCTGTGCATACCATTTCTATGTGAATTCCCCATAAGAATCATTTAAATCCTAAACTGCACACTGTTTGTCACTGAATTTGCCATCAAATCTACCTGCATTACCCTTCGCCCCGACAATTCTGTATTAAAACGATAATTCACGGTCGAAGGTTATAATTTCGGCCCCGAACTTGCCCGGCATTGTTCCCTTTTGCCGGGTGGAGGCCCAAGTCTGTATATCACCAAATTGAGGCCGCTCACCCTCTGCAATCATCCTCATGAATTCACAATCCCTGTGAACTTACCAGCAAACAGAAAAAACAAGTCTACCAAGCCTGTCTTTTCAACTTTGAGCAGAATTTCAAGTATTGTCTATTAAGCCTGTCACTCAAATCTTTGAGGAACCTTGCAAAAATTTGTAATCACCTCAGTTAAATTCAAACTGCATAATGGATGCTCCTGCACCCTCAACCCTCAGTGTTGCTCCATTAAATCCACCAAATAAAGACCTGGAGTCCTTGCCTCTGGCTGACAAGGACTACCTCATTGAAGACTTTGTGGGTAACAGGGACTTTCTGCAGACCTTCAGGCAATTGAGAGAGGACTACCTGAATGGTCATGATACATATGGGATATGGGAGTCAAACCTGCCATACTACTGTCTCCCCTCTGTAAATGTTTTTCCTGAGATCATTCGCCTATGTGCTGAAAACTATGATGTGCAGCAAAGAGCCATTAAGTCTCCATCTGGGAGCATCCTCTTTCACATCAATCCTGAAACTATCAATAAGATGCTCCACTTTGATCAAACTGAGCTGTTGTTCCCCTTTTCCATGAATTATCTGCTGGACACTGGTGCCAAGATGACCAGTGAGGATATTTAGAAGGTCACCAGGACATTTGTGAAACCTGAATGTCAACCTGCAGGGCCTCCTCCCTACTTGGATGTCTATTTTACTGAGGTAGGCAAAATGTTGCTAGACATGATTGCTTATGTGTTGGGATACAGAACCAGTGAGCATGTGGATGAAACAATGCTGGTATTGCTAGCTGCTTACAGCCCAGGCCAACCCCCTGCCCGCAAATATAACTTTGCCAAGTTCATAGCGAACAAGATTCATGATCAGCTGTGCAAAGTAGACAGACAAGGTGTCTTCAAGTACTCATCCTATATCTACCACCTCTTTATGTACTATCAGTCTGAGTCTTTTCCATGCTACATCAAAAAGCTGGACTATAAAGGGGAGAGAAGATCTGTTATCTTCTGGACATCTGTCTATCACCAAGTCCAAACTTCACCCTATTCCTATTGTGAGTTTGTTGACCAATTTGTATACCCTGTCTCTTGCCTATTGATGAGGTCCCCTCCTCCCAGAATATCAACTGAGATACAGAAAGCTCTGCAGCTTTCCAAAAAGTACAAAATAGGTTATGGTACCTATATGAGAATCATACAGTCATCAGAGTCTATGGCTGTGAGCTTTGTCCATACAGGCTCCCAAAATATGTGCCTATGAGGATATTTGCCTTGGAGTATTACAGGCAGTTGATTCAGTCTGACCTCACTTACTTCCACAGCTCCAAAAAGAAAGGCCACCTCAAGTTCAAACACCAGGTGGGCCCCTTCATCATGAATAAGAAAGAAGGATGGGAAGATGCCGACCTAATCCTCAAAGACAAATACAAGCTGTCATATAGTTTTCGGTGGGTCCCTTATGACCCTGAAGGATTCATCACTGCTAGAAGAATCAAGTAAAGGCTTCTAGGTTATAGGCATTGTAAATACCCACATATTGAAAGATATGCCAACCAGCAAGAATGGCAGCAGGATACTCTAATTGAAAAACTAACTGAAGAAGAGACAATGTTAAAGAATGTCAAGGAACTAGAAAAAACTCTTGACCTAGACTCTGTGCAGCAGGTACCCTTCAAACGGCCTTATTCAGCAGGAGAAGGGACCTCGACCTCAAGGACTGCACCAGCCACACAGGCACCTTCCACAGCAGCACCAGCTACACACAAAGGGAAAGGCATAATGGGTGCTGAAGAAGAAACCGTGAAAGAAAAGTCTGCCCCTTCAAGTGAACAGCAACAAGGGCAGCAACAAAAGCAGCAACAAGAGCAGCAACAAGGGCAGCAACAAGAGCAGCAACAAGGGTAGCAACCAGAGCAACAGCAAGAGCAGACTCCCCCTCCACAAACTGAGGCACCAATAGCTCCAATTTTGCAGACCCCAGCACAAGAGGACAGGGGTACGAAAAGAGCCAGAGAAGAGTCCACTCCTGCTAGTGGATCCTCCCAGCAACCCCAGACCAAGAGGCCAAGAGCTGATTCCCCGGAGGTAGAAGACATCACTGAAGAATTCCTTGACAGTTCAAGGAAAAACAGGGAGGGAAGCCAGCACACAGGGACAAGCTCCTTTCAGCAGGAGCAAGGATTGCAACTTGGTTTGGAGGTGTCCTCCCCCTCCCAGCGGAGCAAGAAGCCCAAAGGCACTAAGGACTTGTTCAAGCAAATAAAGGCACAGGATGACCTGCTGAGGGTGGAGGTTTATAAACAATTTCTCAATGCCATACCAGCCCAAAAGGAAAGGCTAATGTCTGTATATGACATTGAAGAGGAGAAAATGATCCTCAGCCATTTCAAGCCTACAGTGCCCCATCCAAAATCAGCAGCAGATTATGTGAAGACAAGGGTGGAGGTCCTAGCCAAAGACATCCATCCCATGGACCATATTGAACTCCACAAACAGACTGGAGAAATGGTCTATGCAACCTTGGTGGAGAGGGCAACCTTGGCCCATGAACTAAAAGAGTCACTCAAAAATACCAACACTCAGTTGGATTTTGAGAGAATGTCCTCCCTAGCCAAGGATAACAGAATAAAGTCACTTGAGGACATTATTATCGACCTGGGACATGATCCTAAGGATCCAAAGGGTGTAAAGGCCCTTATGAAGAAAAAAGAAGATGACCTCAATGCATTGAAGAAGAGGTTAAAGCTGCAGCCCAGAGAGCACCCTCAAACAACAGAGCTACAAAAGGAAAAGTAGGTTGATGAGCAACTAGACCTCATCATGCAGCTAAACCAAAATGTCCTCGATCTAGAGAAAGAGCTTGAAGAAGCCTTACAAGATAAACAGGGAGAATCTACATCCCAAGCCCCTCCAACTACTTCAACCACTGAAACAACTACAGAGCCAGCAGTGGCTCCCACAACAGAAGCAGTAGCAACAACAACAGCTCCAAGTTCCAGCGCAAGTGTGGAAGAATTAACCAACGCCATTAAGGAAATGGAGCTCCAGGCAAATGAAATAAAGAAGGCCAAGGAAAAATTGGCAGAAATGGATGCCAAGTATGACAAATCAAAAGTGACCGTAGCAGAGCAAGGCAAAGAAATAAAGGCTCTAAAAGACAAGATAAAAGCCTTGGAGAAAGAGCTAAATCTGGAGAGTGCCATGGCTGGGATCAAAAGAATTCTAAGGGCCAAAATTGGCCAATCCATCACTCAACAATGGAGGTCAATCAAGACTATACATGAGCAGATGGATTTAATTGGCCAAGCAGAAACAGAAATTCAGAGGGCCAAAGCAACACTGGGAGACAAGCCTGAACAGGCCAACAGAATGATAGATTTCCTAAACAGGCAAGAAAAGGAGGAGCTGGCAGCCATTGGCATTGTCAACAGGACAGAGGCTGTCCTCACAGCCAAGAAAGTACTCACTCTCAGGAATTATGTACAGACTGTGGAGAGAAAGTGCTTTGAAATACAGGCTGAGGTGCATGAGTACCAACACAAGATGGCAGCACTGCAAGAAAAAGGACTGCCCAGCCTACTAAGCGGTACAGGAAAGCTGATCTCCCGAGATCAATTTGCTAACAGGATGGTAGCTTATATTGAAAACCAAATCACTGCATCTGGCAGTACCTCTCAGGAAACAGGGCCTCCAACAGGACAGAGCTTATATAATAAACTTGAAGGCCTGTTTTTCTTTGAGAGTGAGGTGAAGCACCTTTTTGAAATTCCTCCTAATTTTTACAGGTATACAGAGGCCGATGAAACTTTAATTAAGATTCGAAGACATCAAATGCCTAAGGAAGATTGGTGGCAGGCAATGCTTCAAATTTTGCCACAGTAGCCTCAGTTGCTCGGTCTCTGCCATCTCCAGCTCACTAGAAGACAAACAACAGGAAAAGGTTAGCATTTAAGGCAGCTGAAAAGTGACTCAGCACATGTCCAACAACAGCTAGCCCAAAGGATAAGAAAAAACGCATATCTTTGACAGCTTATCCTCAGCCGACTCCAACAGCCACCAAGTCAACAGTCTCTGACCATTTTGACAGCTAAAGCACTGAAGAGTTATTATAGCATTAACTTTCTCAGCTACAACGCTCCAGGAGTTGGCATAACATCAATGAGCCATTAACTCATTTCGTTGATATTTTTCATGTAAATTTTGTATATATACCCCCCTTAGTAATGTATAAAGGGTTGGTGATTTTCACTCTGAGGAAAATCGATTGTACACTTTCAGATTGTCTAATACAAAGGGCTGGACCAGCTCAGTGATTTCCTGGAACTTTGATGTCTTGCTGATGACTTAAGTGTTGTTGCAGAATTCTTGTGTTGTCTGATGAAATAATAAGTTTTCCTTAATCTCTGTTTGTTCTCTTATGTTTATTAAATCATACTCATGTTTCACTGACTAGCAGTAAAGAAAAAGAATAGTGCATGAATTGTCTGGTTACACCTTGCGCTCAATTTTTACTGCTGTAAATGTTTTTTCTTCAGAATTAACTATGGACATGAATTCTTAAATGCTCATGTTTTATTAATTCTATAATGTGAATGTTGTCTAGAAATTCTTCACTGCTTCTAAATAACACTCTCACTTCTTTAGCATATCAGTTTATTGGAAGATTCTTAACTGCCTTTCATGAACTGGACACATCACACTTAATCACAATTTCAAAGCATTATTTCTCAGACAGTATCCAGCTCTGCAGCATCACTACTGTATCAACATAGCACACCAAACAACTAAAGGACCACTGACTCCATTGCCCAATGACCTATAACATTCTAGTAAGAACATACATATCTTGACTGAAACATTCTCCAACCAAATACAAAAACAAATCTTGAACATCATAACTAGCCTGAAATTTCTACACAAACAGAGCTAAACCTTAAAGAGAGAGCCCTCTCTGATTACAGCCTGGATAGAAGCTGCAATCCAAAGATTGGTTAGTGGTTACCCCGACCGTATTCCCTTGGGAGTCAAAGGGAACAACCTGGGTGTTAACATAATTGGCGACTCCACTGGGGAGCATCTTATTGTTCAATTGTTGTCTGTCTATAGACAGTGGTTCTAAAAGTTTGAGTAGTCCCTTGAAACAGTTCTAAAAATATCCTAAAATATCAAAAACTAGTTCAGAAGCTGGCTCCTAAAAGGGAAACTAGACACACTAGGTTAAACCCTGACCCCAGTCCACCAGCTATTTTTGAAAATCCTAATACAATCCCCAAGATCATTAGGAAGCAGCAGGAACAGGAGACCCTTGCTGACTTAAGTCCTGAGACAGCTCATCCAAACCCTGTTCCAACTCCAATCAAGGTTCTATTTCGGTCTACCCTTGGTTCCCCCAGTTCACCATCCACACCTCAAAGCCCTCCTTTCACACCTCCATCCACTGCACATATTCCCTTGACCAGCACCCTAGTTTCCACCTTTCCCACTACCCCTGTTGTACCAGTCATTCATGCTATCCCAGTTATCCCTGTTAACCCTATAAATCCTACAAATATGGCTAATAGATATGCACCCCTGCAGTTACCTGCCAATGCTCCAGCTCTACCTCAGGACTATCAATCCAAGATCTCATATTTTCACTCCACTGGCCCTTTCACAGCAATTCAGCATACCAGAAGGATGCAGGACCACTTTGAGAACTATGAAATAGATGATGACAGTGTGAGAATGAGAATCTTTGTTCAGAGCCTCACAGGGGATGTAAGAACTTGGTTTAGATCACTAGCTGCAAATACCATCACAACTCCTGATGACCTTTATCAAGCCTTTACTAATAGATGGGAGAAGAAGAAAGATCCCCTACACATACTTGGTGAATATGACACAATTAAACGAGGTCCTCAAGAGACCGTTTTGGAGTATTGTGCAAGATTCAATAATGTATATAACGCAATACCACAGAATTTAAGACCTCCCCCTGATTTAGCCTTGTACAAATTTCCTGATGGTTTTGACCCTGATATGGCATATCAATTAAAAGAAAGGGCGCCTGAAACCCTTGAAGAAGCCCAAAAGGTTGCTGTCACAGTGGAGGCTAACCTGATTGCCAAAAGAAACAGGGCAAGATTGGAAAAAAGAACCACCTTCAAAGAAGAACCCTCAGCCTTTGATCAAAAACTGGATGCAATACTCACTGGTATGAAGAGATTGGGGGACAGAGTAGAATCAGTTGAGAGAAAGTCATCATGGGATGCACCACAAAATAACCCTAACAGGAATCCAAATTTTAGGAGAAATCAAAACCCAAACGCTGGCAAGACCGGTTCTGACCCAGACATAAGACCTCCTTTCCAGGAAAACTATACTGAGGCATCCACTTCGGATGAACAAACAGATGATACCCACATTAACGTGATGGGCCTGAATGATGAGCAGCAAGTTTTTCTAAGTCAAGAGGATCATAAGGATGATGACATTCAGCAATTCCAAACTAGGTCAGGTGAGTCATTTGACTTTAAACAAGGATATGACACAACTGTTTATGAAGTTCATAAGCAATACAAGCTAAGAAGCAGAACTATAAATGTGACACAGCCTGACAAGACAAAGGACACTCCGCAGCCTAAGAAAGCCATTGTCACAGAACCAAGTGAAAAAACTGGTCCAATTACAGATGAGGTAACAGTTGAGGAAGTAACTGAACAACAGCCTATGGCTACATCACCCTTGCAGCCCAATCCAAGTAACACTTCTCAAGAGGTCAGTAACAAGGACAAGTTTCAAGATCAAGATAAGAATCGAGAAGAAAACCTAGTGAACAAGGAAAAGGCTGCCACCCACAACACCAAGATCCAATCTGAAAGACCCTTTGACTTAGAAGCTGAAATTGGCAAATTGAAGGTAGCTGTTCCTCTTTCAGAACTAGCCAAGCATGACATTTATAGACAACAAATCAAGAAGTCCCTTCAGCTAACTCATAATAAAGATAATGTAAATGTGTTAGATGACACCCCAGAATTGCTTTTCGGTCCAGAAGTTGATGGAAAAACAGCCGTTGCAGGTATCTTACCTTTTTATGTCAGTTTACATGTTCATGATAAGATACTACACAATGCAATGTTTGATTCAGGTGCCTCTCACAACTTGATGCCCAAACTAGTCATGGAAAGATTGAATCTAGATATTACAAGACCATATAAGGACCTATTCTCATTTGACTCCATCCAAGTCAAGTGTCTAGGCTTGATAAAAGACTTATGTGTGTCCCTTGTTCAGTACCCAAATAAAACAATTCTCATGGATGTTGTGGTTGCTGATATCCCACATAAATATGGGATGCTGTTATCAAGATCATGGGGGGCTAAACTCCAAGGTTCCCTACAACTAGACATGTCATATGCAACCATCTCTGTCTTTGGGCAACCAAAAAGACTATATAGAGAAACACTTATGAAATACATGGTCAGCAGTGAAGAAAAACCTCAAAATTTTCCCATATATGCTGTTCATTCTGATATAGACTCATATATTCTTTTCAATGACAATACAAGTCTTACGAATAATGATGTTGAAACCAAAACACTTGAACAAGACCAGGACATTAATGAACAAGCTGCTACTCTAGAAATCAAGCTAATTCAATCAAGTGATCAGACTGTCCTAGAAGACAAACCAGGTGAAAAACCAGAACTTCAACTTATGATCCCAGATCACAGAGAAGTTATTAAATCTCCCCTAGAAAAAGAGAACCTATGGTTTCTAGAATTTGATGGGTCAGTTAACAAATTAGGGGCAGGAGCTGGGGTTTGGATACATAACAAGCAGAACAATCATGCAGAAGGTCGAGCCTATAGACTAAATTTCAGATGCACTAATAACATGGCAGAATATGAAGCTCTCTTGCTAGGCCTTAAGCTAGTAAAATCCTTACAAGCCATAAAAGTTTCAATTATGGGAGATTCAGACTTGATTATCCAACAAGTAAAGGGAAATTTCGTTACTAATGACAAAAGACTGAGATCTTATAGATCTGCTGCTGCTGAAATACTACAGTCCTTCACTGAATTTCAGATTACCAAGATTCCCAGAACCCATAACCTGCATGCTCATAGCCTGGCCACATTTGCAAGTACCTGCAAGCTACCTTTTGAGCCCCACCATTACTTTACAGCTGAGGTAAAACATAGACCTTCTGTCCCAAACAATGTCAAGGACTGGCAAGTATTTGAAGATGATGCACAAATAAATAATTTCTTAACCTTGCAACAAGAATTTGCAGGACTAAATATTGACACTGAGGGAGCAAGCCAATCACAAATACTTGAAAGAGCAAGTCAATCACAAATACCTGATCAACAGAGCCATGAGCCATTATCAACTAAAACAGCTAACCAAATCCTTCATTCAACAATTTTCAACAAAGACAACATACAAGAAATTCAACAAATTAGTTGTGAAGAAGTGGCTGATGCTGAAGCTGAAGTGATACAATTGAAAGATAATTTTCTTCCAACAGGCCTAACTCCACTAGAGGATATTTTTGATTCAAATGATGTCCCTAGAAAACCAAAAATGCATCCCCTTAACTCTGCCATTGAAGAATGAAACATTGGAACCATGGAAAAGCCCAAGATAATAAAATTGTCTGCATCCCTACCTCCTGATCAGAAGCCCAAATACATTGACCTTTTCAAAGAGTTCCAGGATGTCTTTGCATGGAGTTATGAGGACTTAAAATCCTATGACACCTCTGTTATCCAACACACAATCCCTCTCAAGCCAAATCAAAAGCCATTTAAGCAAAAATTGAGAAGAATAAACCCTATGCTCCTCGCTGCAATTGAGAAAGAGGTACAAAAAATGTTTAAGGCTGGTATCATAGCACCAATCAGGTTTTCTGATTGGATCTCAAATCTGGTGCCCAAAAGAAAGAAAACTGGTGAAATAAGGCTTTGTGTTGATCTTAGAAATCTAAACCAAGTGTCCCTCAAAGACAACTATCCCTTACCTAAGATGGATCACATTCTCCAAAGAGTGGTAGGGGCCTCAAGGATTTCATTACTTGATGGATTCTCAGGCTTTAATCAGATCCTAGTACACCCTGATGATCAAGACAAAACTGCATTCACAACCCCATGGGGAACTTTCAAATATGTAAAAATGCCTTTTGGATTGAAGAATGCAGGGGCAACATTTCAAAGAGCAATGGATATTGCTTTTGCCAAAGAGATTCATGACTTCCTTGTCATTTATTTGGATGACCTTACACCTTTCTCAAAATCAGACCAAGAACACTTGAAGCACTTGAGGCAGATTTTCTTAACATGTAGGAAATATGGAATTTCCTTGAATCCCAAGAAGTCTCTATTTGGTTTGGAAGAAGGGAAGCTGTTAGGGCATATTATTTCAAAGGATGGCATAAGAATTGACCCAAACAGGATACAAGCTATCTTGCAAATGCCCCACCCAAGAAACATCAAAGAATTGCAAGCCTTCTTAGGGAAGATTAATTTCTTAAGAAGGTTTATCCCAAACTTAGCAGAACTTATCAGATTATTGAACAACATGCTAAAAAAGGATTCAAAAGTAAAATGGACAGTAGAAGCAAATCAAACCTTCGAAGGCATAAAATTGGCCCTTACCCAAACTCCAGTTTTAACAAATCCTCAATTTGACAGGGAATTTATCATTTTCTCTTTTGCCTCCCAGCATACTATTGCTGCAGTTTTGTTACAGAAAGATGACCAAGGAAATGAGAAACCCATTGCTTTCTTTAGTAGAGCTCTTAGAGATGCACCTCTGAAATATCAGATCATGGAGAAACAAGCTTATGCTTTGGTCAAGGCCATTAAAGACTTTAGGATTTATATCCTTTATTCCCATGTTATAGCTTATGTGCCAAGTCCCATTGTAAAAGACATACTCACTCAAGAAAATTTAGAGGGCAGAAGAGGAAAGTGGATTGCCAACATTTTGGAATTTGATATTGAGATAAAACCTACAAAACTAATAAAAGGGCAAGGTTTGGCCAAACTAATGACAGAAGCAAACTTCCAAGCCTTAGACATAAACCAGCTGGACAATGAACCGGAGCTGGCGACTCCAAAGATCAATGTAGCCTTTGAACAATCCCCTTGGTACTCTGATATATGTTATGTATTACAAAACCTGTGTGCTCCCCCAGGATTGTCCAGAACTAAGTGTAGGTTCCTAAAAATGAAAGCTTCAAGATTTTGTGTCATGGAAGGCAATTTGCTTTGGAAAAACCATGAAGGTATACTGTTAAACTGCCTGATTGAAAATGAAGCTAATAATATCACCAAAGAATTTCATGCAGGTGACTGTGGTGGACACTTGTATTGGAAGTCCACCATGGATAAAATACTCAGGGCTGGTTACTATTGGCCCACTGTTTTCTCTGATGTCAAGAAATTCACCACCTCATGTCATAAATGTCAAGTATTTGAGGGAAAGAGAAAGTTACTGCCACTTCCTTTGAGGCCTATTGCAACAGAGAGACCTTTTCAACAATGGGTCTTGGATTTCATTGGGGAAATTCATCCTTCATCCTCAGGCCAACATAGATGGATTCTAACAGCTACAAACTACTTTACTAAATGGATTGAAGCTGTTCCATGCAGACAAGCAAATGATTCCACTATCATTCAGTTCCTTGAGACTAATATTCTTTCTAGATTTGGTTGTCCTGATAAGATAATAACAGACAATGCTGCTGCCTTCAGATCAAAGAAGATGGTGAATTTCTGCCACAAATTTCACATTACCTTGGGCCATTCTACTGCATATTATCCCCAAGGAAATGGCCTTGCTGAGTCATCAAACAAAAGCCTTGTAAACATCATAAAGAAGGTATTGGAAGAAAATAAGAAGAATTGGCATAAGAAGCTTGTGAATGCCTTGTGGGCAGATAGACTAACAACCAAGAGATCAATTGGGATCAGCCCATATGAGTTAGTTTATGGATTAGAAGCCAAATTTCCTTCATCACTGGGAATCCCTGTCATGAAATTACTTCAAGAGAGTCAAGCTGAGCCAAATGATATGCAAAGAAGGATAAATCAAGTAATATGTTTGCAGCAAACTAGAGACCAAGTTTACAACAGAGTGCAAGTTTTACAAGAAAAGTTAAAGAAAGCCTTTGACAGAAGGACCAAGGCAGAGGATTTCAACATTGGAGACAAAGTCCTCAAGTGGGATTCAAGAAGAGAAGATAAGGGTAAGCATGGAAAATTTGACTCCCTTTGGAGAGGTCCTTTTGTCATACAAGCACTACAGGGAAATAACACTTATTTTTTGCAAAATTTGGATGGCACTGACTTAGGTGAAGGTCCTGTGAATGGCAGGATGTTAAAGCACTATTTTGACTACCATCCATGAGTGCAGCATAAGTTTCCCCTGTACATAATCAGCTGTATATATTTTCTTTCAGCAGATAAGTAGTTTAATTTAAGAAGTCACTACAAATAAGCAGAAAAGGGGCTTTACATCCCAGAAATTCCACAAAGGTAATAGCCTCTAGTTTTGAAATACAAAGAGAGAAGTTTCAAATTTTGGTAATAACAGATCAAGGGCCAAGGCTTTCTGACCTGCTGTTCTTGGTCTTTCAGATGGAAAAACCATCCCCATGTGGAGCCACTGTTAGCTACCTATACCAATAGGTTTCATATTTCATGATTGACAAAGAAAGGTCCAAATATGCTCTACTTTGGTGATGCAAAGATCCCATATTTCCAAGAGAAGACAATGTGTGTATATAGCTTGATGTTCACAAAATTTTGGTGGGTGGTCCAACAGCCTAATCTGGATCATGCCATGTTTCAATTTTCTGTTGTAGATATAGAGAAAAAAGTCTGTCCAAACTGTTCAATCTTGGCAGACCAGTAGCTTAGGTAGAGAAGTAAGGTTCCCAACTGCTTAATCCGGGACCTTGGAAGCAATAAGGGTAGTTCTAGATAGAAAATCAAAAGAAAATCCAAGAGAAAAGAAAAGGCACATAAGGGTCTGCAAGTCTAAGTGCACCCTTCATGAAGAAACAAAAAATGCTAGGCAAGTAGATGGGTAAGCAGATGGGGTTGCAGAAATGTCATTCCTTTCAATTGAGTGTCTGGTAACCTGTTTCAAAGGAATATCAGTGGATAGAGAAGGTCCTTTTCTCCATCATGTTGCAGCAAAGTAAAGGAGCATGTCTGACTTCCTTTCTCCCCTTTCACATTCATTACTAACATCCCTTTACCAGTTGCTTTCATGAAAGAATTCAAGGTCCTATGTGGGTTCTTGGTTCTTTAAGAGCCACATTTCTTGTCTAAAAATATTTTTATTTTGATCTACTCTATAAACTAAGTTGTTTTCATATAAACTTAGTGTTTCAACCTCTCATCCCTTCCCCCCTTCATACTGACCCCTAACTTCTTATTATCTAAATCCCTTATGTTTCCCTTTCCCCCTACTATTATAACACCATGGTGTATAAACCCCAAAACATGTATAATATCCCCCCTTGTTAGCACTATAGCTAAATAAGTTTGTTGGAGGGAGACATTAGTCCACCAGGGACTATGGTCAACCCTGTCATGGGATTACTCTAGCCTCTGGCTGGAGTAATAACCTCATCCTAAGCCCTCACCTCCCCTCTATTCAAAAATTCCCAAAAAAATCCCCTTTCCCTCTGCTAAAACCCACTTTTAACCTCTTTTTCCTAAAGATCAACCCAAAAAACCCGAAAAAATCCCAAAAAACCCACAAAAACCCATAAACCTATAGTCTCGCGCCAAATTATTAAATTGATTATTTTAATGGCCGGGCGGGACCCAACCCATAAGATGCGTGACCGACTGCAGTACCCACCAGCCGTCCGATCTCTGCCGCCCCCGATCCAACGGTGGGCGGTCAATCTCGCTCCCCGACCTGCCTCCCTTTAACGTCCGGGGAAGGGCGGTATTGGGCGCCGTACCCTGGACGCGTGGCAGGCGCTGGGGTTGTTCGGAGCCCCCCTCCCCGATACCGCCTATCACCAAAAGCGGTGCGGGGAGACCGCTTACCGCCTTCCCGAAACCGCGCCTCCCGCACGTCATCGCTCACGTCACTATGACGTCATGCCACTCCGCCCGCCCCCGCGCCCCGTGGCCCTCCACGTAGGCCCGCCACCGCATATGTCTGCCACCGCATCCAGCCACGCTGGCCTCCACGTCAGCGTCCACGTCACCCTCCGTACTGGGCCCGCCGTGACGTCATTGGCGGAAAAAGCGCCAATGACCCTTTTTGCCCAAATTTGCCGTTATTAACGCCCAAACTAGCCGTTTGCGGTCATTTTCATGCGAAAAAGACGCTGCTACTGTCGACCTGTTGCCGCGAAATTACCTCCAGCCATCCAATTTGAAGATTGCGGCCGCTATAAGTGGGAAATTCAGCCGCAGTGAGCTCCCCCGTTCGGCCCGAAGGCGTTCCGTGCATGTTCTCCAGGTATTCACCGCAAATTCCCTGTTTTCCCCTGTGCATACCATTTCTATGTGAATTCCCCATAAAGAATCATTTAAATCCTAAACTGCACACTATTTGTCACTGAATTTGCCATCAAATCTACCTGCATTACCCTTCGCCCCGACAATTCTGTATTAAAATGATAATTCACGGTCGAAGGTTATAATTTTGGCCCCGAACTTGCCCGGCATTGTTCCCTTTTGCCGGGTGGAGGCCCAAGTCTGTATATCACCAAATTGAGGCCGCTCACCCTCTGCAATCATCCTCATGAATTCACAATCCCTGTGAACTTACCAGCAAACAGAAAAAACAAATCTACCAAGCCTGTCTTTTCAACTTTGAGCAGAACTTCAAGTATTGTCTGTTAATCCTGTCACTCAAATCTTTGAGGAACCTTGCAAAACATTGTAATCACCTCAGTTAAATTCAAACTGCATAATGGCTGCTCCTGCACCCTCAGCCCTCAGTGTTGCTCCATTAAATCCACCAAATAAAGACCTGGAGTCCTTGCCTCTGGCTGACAAGGACTACCTCATTGAAGACTTTGTGGGTAACAGGGACTTTCTGCAGACCTTCAGGAAATTGAGAGAGGACTACCTGAAT
Source organism: Pinus tabuliformis (assembly GCA_031772625.1). Lineage (NCBI taxonomy): Eukaryota > Viridiplantae > Streptophyta > Pinopsida > Pinales > Pinaceae > Pinus > Pinus tabuliformis. The sequence goes on along the minus strand of CM062804.1, from coordinate 1,467,151,820 downwards.
GGTCATGATACATATGGGATATGGGAGTCAAACCTGCCATACTACTGTCTCCCCTCTGTAAATGTTTTTCCTGAGATCATTCGCATATGTGCTGAAAACTATGATGTGCAGCAAAGAGCCATTAAGTCTCCATCTGGGAGCATCCTCTTTCACATCAATCCTGAAACTATCAATAAGATGCTCCACTTTGATCAAACTGAGCTGTTGTTCCCCTTTTCCATGAATTATCTCCTGGACACTGGTGCCAAGATGACCAGTGAGGATATTTAGAAGGTCACCAGGACATTTGTGAAACCTGAATGCCAGCCTGCAGGGCCTCCTCCCTACTTGGATGTCTATTTTACTGAGGTAGGCAGAATGTTGCTAGACATGATTGCTTATGTGTTGGGATACAGAACCAGTGAGCATGTGGATGAAACAATGCTGGTATTGCAAGCTGCTTACAGCCCAGGCCAACCCCCTGCCCGCAAATATAACTTTTCCAATTTCATAGCAAACAAGATTCATGATCAGCTGTGCAAAGTAGACAGACAGGGTGTCTTCAAGTACTCATCCTATATCTACCACCTCTTTATGTACTATCAGTCTGAGGCTTTTCCATGCTACATCAAAAAGCTGGACTATAAAGGGTAAAGAAGATTTGTTATCTTCTGGACATTTGTCTATCACCAAGTCCAAACTTCACCCTATTCCTATTGTGAGTTTGTTGACCAATTTGTATACCCTATCTCTTGCCTATTGATGAGGTCCCCTCCTCCCAGAATATCAATTGAGATACAGAAAGCTCTGCAGCTTTCCAAAAAGTACAAAATAGGTGATTGGTACCTATATGAGAATCATACAGTCATCAGAGTCTATGGCTGTGAGCTCTGTCCATACAGGCTCCCAAAATATGTGCCTATGAGGATATTTGCCTTGGAGTATTACAGGCAGTTGATTCAGTCTGACCTCACTCACTTCCACAGCTCCAAAAAGAAATCCCACCTCAAGTTCAAACACCAGGTGGGCCCCTTCATCATGAATAAGAAAGAAGGATGGGAAGATGCCGACCTAATCCTCAAAGACAAATACAAGCTGTCATATAGTTTTCGGTGGGTCCCTTATGACCCTGAAGGCTTCATCACTGCTAGAAGAATCAAGTACAGGCTTCTAGGTTATAGGCATTGTAAATACCCACATATTGAAAGATATGCCAACCAGCAAGAATGGCAGCAGGATACTCTAATTGAAAAACTAACTGAAGAAGAGACAATGTTAAAGAATGTCAAGGAACTAGAAAAAACTCTTGACCTAGACTCTGTGCAGCAGGTACCCTTCAAACGGCCTTATTCAGCAGGAGAAGGGACCTCGACCTCAAGGACTGCACCAGCCACACAGGCACCTTCCACAGCAGCACCAACTACACACAAAGGGAAAGGCATAATGGGTGCTGAAGAAGAAACCGTGAAAGAAAAGTCTGCCCCTTCAAGTGAACAACAACAAGGGCAACAACAAGAGTAGCAACAAGAGCAGCAACAAAGGCAGCAACAAGAGCAGCAACAAGGGCAGCAACCGGAGCAACAGCAAGAGCAGACTCCCCCTCCACAAACTGAGCCACCAATAGCTCCAATTTTGCAGACCCCAGCACAAGAGGACAGGGGTACGAAAAGAGCCAGAGAAGAGTCCACTCCTGCTAGTGGATCCTCCCAGCAACCCCAGACCAAGAGGCCAAGAGCTGATTCCCCGGAGGTAGAAGACATCACTGAAGAATTCCTTGACAGTTCAAGGAAAAACAGGGAGGGCAGCCAGCACACAGGGACAAGCTCCTTTCAGCAGGAGCAAGGATTACAACTTGGTTTGGAGGTGTCCTCCCCCTCCCAGCAGAGCAAGAAGCCCAAAGGCACTAAGGACTTCTTCAAGCAAATAAAGGCACAGAATGACCTGCTGAGGGTGGAGGTTTATAAACAATTTCTCAATGCCACACCAGCCCAAAAGGAAAGGCTAATGTCTGTATATGACATTCAAGAGGAGAAAATGATCCTCAGCCATTTCAAGCCTACAGTGCCCCATCCAAAATCAGCAGCAGATTATGTGAAGACAAGGGTGGAGGTCCTAGCCAAAGACATCCATCCCATGGACCAGATTGAACTCCACAAACAGACTGGAGAAATGGTCTATGCAACCTTGGTGGAGAGGGCAACCTTGGCCCATGAACTAAAAGAGTCACTCAAAAATACCAACACTCAGTTGGATTTTGAGAGAATGTCCTCCCTAGCCAAGGATAACAGAATAAAGTCACTTGAGGACATTATTATCGACCTGGGACATGATCCTAAGGATCCAAAGGGTGTAAAGGCCCTTATGAAGAAAAAAGAAGATGACCTCAATGCATTGAAGAAGAGGTTAAAGCTGCAGCCCACAGAGCACCCTCAAACAGCAGAGCTACAAAAGGAAAAGCAGGTTGATGAGCAACTGGACCTCATCATGCAGCTAAACCAAAAGGTCCTCGATCTGGAGAAAGAGCTTGAAGGAGCCTTACAAGATAAACAGGGAGAATCTACATCCCAAGCCCCTCCAACTACTTCAACCACTGCAACAACTACAGAGCCAGTAGTGGCTCCCACAACAGAAGCAGCAGCAACAACAACAACTCCAAGTTCCAGCGCAAGTGTGGAAGAATTAACCAAGGCCATTAAGGAAATGGAGCTCCAGGCAAATGAAATAAAGAAGGCCAAGGAAAAATTGGTAGAACTGGATGCCAAGTATGACAAATCAAAAGTGACCGTAGCAGAGCAAGGCAGAGAAATAAAGGCTCTAAAAGACAAGATAAAAGCCTTGGAGAAAGAGCTAAATCTGGAGAGTGCCATGGCTGAGATCAAAAGAATACTATGGGCCAAAATTGGCCAATCCATCACTCAACAATGGAGGTCAATCAAGACTATGCATGAGCAGATGGATTTAATTGGCCAAGCACAAACAGAAATTCAGAGGGCCAAAGCAACACTGGGAGACAAGCCTGAACAGGCCAACAGAATGATAGATTTCCTGAACAGGCAAGAAAAGGAGGAGCTGGCAGCCATTGGCATTGTCAACAGGACAGAGGCTGTCCTCACAGCCAATAAAGTACTCACTCTCAGGAATTATGTACAGACTGTGGAGAGAAAGTGCTTTGAAATACAGGCTGAGGTGCATGAGTACCAACACAAGATGGCAGCACTGCAAGCAAAAGGACTGCCCAAACTACTAAGCGGTACAGGAAAGCTGATCTCCCGAGATCAATTTGCTAACAGGATGGCAGCTTATATTGAAAACCAAATCACTACATCTGGCAGTACCTCTCAGGAAACAGGGCCTCCAACAGGACAGAGCTTATATAATAAACTTGAAGGCCTGTTTTTTATTGAGAGTGAGGTGAAGCACCTTTTTGAAATTCCTCCTAATTTTTACAGGTATACAGAGGCCGATGAAACTTTAATTAAGATTCGAAGACATCAAATGCCTAAGGAAGATTGGTGGCAGGCAATGCTTCAAATTTTGCCACGGTAGCCTCAGTTGCTCGGTCTCTGCCATCTCCAGCTCACTAGAAGACAAACAACAGGAAAAGGTTAGCATTTAAGGCAGCTGAAAAGTGACTCAGCACATGTCCAACAACAGCTAGCCCAAAGGATAAGAAAAAACGCATATCTTTGACAGCTTATCCTCAGCCGACTCCAACAGCCACCAAGTCAACAGTCTCTGACGATTTTGACAGCTAAAGCACTGAAGAGTTATTACAGCATTAACTTTCTCAGCTACAAAGCTCCAGGAGTTGGCATAACATCAATGAGCCATTAACTCATTTCCTTGATATTTTTCATGTAAATTTTGTATATATACCCCCCTTAGTAATGTATAAAGGGTTGGTGATTTTCACTCTGAGGCAAATCGATTGTATACTTTCAGATTGTCTAATACAAAGGCCTGGACCAGCTCAGTGATTTCCTGGAACTTTGATGTCTTAGTGACGACTTAAGTGCTGTTACAGAATTCTTGTGCTGTCTGATGAAATAATAAGTTTTCCTTAATCTCTGTTTGTTCTCTTATGTTTATTAAATCATACTCATGTTTCACTGACTAGCAGTAAAGAAAAAGAATAGTGCATGAATTGTCTGGTTACACCTTGCGCTCAATTTTTACTGCTGTGAATGTTTTTTCTTCAGAATTAACTATGGACATGAATTCTTAAATGCTCATGTTTTATTAATTCTATAATGTGAATGTTGTCTAGAAATTCTTCACTGCATCTAAATAACACTCTCACTTCTTTAGCATATCAGTTTATTGGAAGATTCTTAACTACCTTTCATGAACTGGACACATCACACTTAATCACAATTTCAAAGCATTATTTCTCAGACAGTATCCAGCTCTGCAGCATCACTACTGTATCAACATAGCACACCAAACAACTAAAGGACCACTGACTCCATTGCCCAATGACCTATAACATTCTAGTAAGAACATACATATCTTGACTGAAACATTCTCCAACCAAATACAAAAACAAATCTTGAACATCATAACTAGCCTGAAATTTCTACACAAATAGAGCTAAACCTTAAAGAGAGAGCCCTCTCTGATTACAGCCTAGCTAGAAGCTGCAATCCAAAGATTGGTTAGTGGTTACCCCGGCCGTATTCCCTTGGGAGTCAAAGGGAACAACCTGGGTGTTAACAATTGTTAACATGTATTCTATGGAAGTTAAGTAAGAAGATGGAAATATTCCCATGGAATTATAAGGAACCTTGGAATAACATATAGGGTATTATATTAGATTCCAAAAGCTCTAAATCCATATAGATATCATGAACATCGAATTTATTATACCGTCAAGCACTACTAATTTGTTTTTTTGTCATCAAGAGACTAACAAAATATGCACATTTTTGTGGAATTCAAAGTATATGAAAAAAAATCCTAGTAGTAGAAGTGTTCCTAAAGGAAATCAATAGAATTAATGGTATTCCTAGGTAAATAGTAGGTGAGAGAGATCCAAAATTCATAGGAAATTTTTGGAAATAATTATAGAATATGATGTTTATCAGTCGTTGTCACTGATGTCAACACAAGGAGCACTAAGGGCTACCCCAATTTCGCATGGGAATTTTGACTTAACAAATAATCCTATTCTAAGTTAAGGATATTCTAGATGGATTTTACTTGTCGAGATGTTTCGATTGATATATGGCACGTCACATAGTTCTTCAACGTTTGAGAGTTATTCGTGTTTGAAATCAGTAACCCCAGTTAGTGGGCTAAAACCAAATGGGGTTTTGGCATGGCACTCATGATTGGTTGTGGTCATTGAATAGTGAATAATTAATAATTTTTTATTCTCCTAAAATTCCTCCAATGTTCACTTGTTGAGCACCCTCTCAACTTAGGACATTTCTATAAATAGTGACCCTCATATCCTCCTCTAGTAAGCACTTTTCAACAAACTATCTTGTGTGAAGACCTCTATAATTTTTCAGCCCTCATGAGATTATAACATAGGATCTGTTGCAGGGAGTTTAAGGCTTCATTGAGGTCTAGTTAAGGCACAAAATTATGATCAAGTTTGAGGGTTTGTTTTGAAGCAAGTTTAGAGCCTTGTATTCTAGGATTTTGATGCTTCAAACAGGTCATCATTGAATTTTCACTATAACGCTCTCTCGGTAAAGCTTCAGATGATGAAATTAAAACCCATTTAAGCCACAATGTAGATGAAACTCGTGACCAGATTTTAGATTTTGGTTCGCTCTATTTTCGAAGATATGATCTGAGGATGTTAGGGTTTTTGTAGGCCCACGAATTCCATGTCAAATAGGTGACCTCAAGAAACACATGATAAATTTATCTATGAGAATTGGATTCAAATTTCATCAATAGTGATAGAAACAAGATGGATTGTAGTTTGTTAGGTATTGCTTTTAGGGCGAAAGGGAAAAACCATGACACGTGCCACTTCGTACACGTTTTCTCTACTGAACCAGTCTATAATCCGGTCATCGTTGGAGGTTGGGCATAAATCATTCTTAAAGAATCAAATCTCGATCATACCTATAGGGTTGGAAAGAGGACTCAAATGGCTACCATAGGAGAATCTTTCAGACCTTGGAGATCTGAAATTACATAGATACAATAGATTCAATATCGAGCTCCTAGAAGGAAAGAAAAAGTATGCATTCAAGGATCACTACAATAAGGACCACACATCAAAAATCAAGGGTAAGTCTAGTACATCAAGGTATGTATTATTAGTGTTTGCATTTGAATTTTTAGTATCATATTTAACATATGTTTTTGTAAGACAAGGTAAGTATATTGTTTTGTATTTGTTTGGGTCTTGCTTGTTAATGCATGTGCAGGAAGGATGACACTTTAGAACGACTTGGAAACATACTAGGAAGACATGTAATGGAAAAGTACCATTACTTGAAGCAATCACAATAGTACCTCAACAACTACAAGTAATCCAAGAAGCAATTTTGAATCAAGTGTCAGGTCTTGTCAAAAATACAATTTTGTAAAAGTGTCATCATTGTAAATTAGTAAAAGAGTCATCATTAAAAGATTCATTATTGTAAAAGTGTCAATCCACCTACATTCAAAAAGGGATTGTTTGAGGGTATTTGAGTCATTGTTGGTATGATTTCATGGTTGGGTTGCAGGACAATGTGATTGGGTGTTTGGTCAAGTATACAAAAGTCATTGTAAATCATATTTTATCATGGATCATTGTCCCTAGTACGGGAGTCCACACTCTTGTCTCACTTATAATCATTATAGGGTGGCAGGGAGGTGTTAGGACATTGCATGAAGTCACCTACAGGTTAGAGCCTGTGAACACTTTAGGTTGGTAGGTTAGCCTAGGATGTTGGGGCATCCTTCCATTGGGAGATGGAGAAGAATGATTTTCTAGAATCCTAGGAAATTGTAACTTTCATTTTAGTTGGGGATGAAGATTAAAAGAATTTATTAGAAAAACGTTCAGTGAATTTTGACCCCGAGTGAGTTTTCCACAGAAATTCTTATGCCTATTGTGTTTTATTATTTATTGTTGTTACTGGATAAGCATTAATAATAATTGAATATTAACTAATGCTCTGAAAATATTTAAAAGTGTTAATTGCTAAGGAATATTGATTCACCCTCCCTCTCAGCATTTCCAACAATTGGTATTAGAGCTTGGTTCCTTCAATAGTAGTCTAACAATTAGAAGGAGATCATGGAGTATACTATGAATATATTTATTTTTTCAATAGAAATAACTATGCACTTTGGAGTGGAATAATGCAGGTTCATTTGTTGGCACAAGGATACGACGTATGCCAAATCATTGATAAAGGCTTCACACCGATCCAAGATGAACATGGTAAGAAAAATATGGTACATGATGCAAAGGCTAAAGATATTATTATCAATGGGCTTATCTAATTTATTTATCTTATGGTAATGAGTTAAAAAATTTCTAAAGAGGTATGGAGAAATATTGAAAATATATATGCAGGTGACTCAAAGGTGAAAGAATAAAAGCTTCAAATTTACGGGGAAAAATTTGAGAAAATCAAAATGAAGGAACATGAAAATATTGTTATGAAAGGAAAGAAAGGCCCAAAGAATTTCAACAAGCAAGGGAAGAAGAAATGGTTTAAGAAAAGTTTTTTCTCCAAAGAAGATAGCTCCTCATCTGATGAAGACACTAATAATGGAGAAGAAATAAACATAAGAGTTTTTATATTGCAAAGCACAATAAGCAAGAGGCATCTAACAAAGAAGGAGATGAAGAAGAAGAGATTACTGAAGTTGAATTTCAAAATGAAGTGATCAGGTTTATCAAATAGCTTAAAGCTGAGAAGAAGTAATTCAATACTCTTAAAGAAAAATTAAACACAAAAAGGGAACATGTCCTAAATCTTAAAATCAAGGTTGAAGAATACAAACAAATTGAGGAATCACTCAAGAAAGAATTAAACGAAAGCAATAGGGAATGAGAGGAATTGGAAGTTGAATTTGTCTCTCGAAGAAAGAAAGAAAAAAATGGAAAAGCTCTTCAAAACTATGCCAACAACTCAAAGGCATTGGAAGAACTCATCAGCAATCAACAATCATGCAGTGACAAGGGTGGTCTTGGTTACAAAGAAAACTATGAAAAGGATTCAAGTCCTTCTATGACAAAAAAAGAAGATGGATATGAAAAATCTACCAAGTAGGTACATCTCTCAGCTAAATTAAGAGATCAAGGCTCATAGGAAGAACTTTGGAAAAAAAATCCTTGAAGGTGATTTCCTCCCATGTATCAAACTATCTTTTATGGTCATTGTTATTCATGTGAAATTTTTGGACATAGAGTTCTTGGATGTTGCATGTATGTTTTGAATGAATATAGTTCCAAGAGATCTTTTAGAAATGAATACTCCAGAACTCAGCAAAATATCAATAGATTTGATAATTTGAGAAATGATCTCGAATGTTACAAATGTAACAATTTTGGACATCTGGCGAAAGATTGCAGACTTGGAAGCTCTTCAAAGGAATTCTCACAAAATCAAAATAAACAAGTTTGTTAAAAGAAGAATGAAAAATGTGTTATCGCTCTCAAGGCTCAAAGAGACATATTTTCTTTTTTATGTTGAAAATTCATTCTCAACACATATGACTCGAGATAAAAAAAATTTCATATCCTTGAAGGAAAAGAAGGATGGAACAGTGTCTTTTCAAAATGGCGGGTCTTCAAACATCATAGGAGCATTTACGGTCACACTTGGAACTAAGGATGCATTACCACAAGATGTGTTTTTGGTTGAAATCTACTCAATGTTGGTTAGATGTGCAATCAAGGACACATGATGCTATTCAACTCTAAGAAATGTGAAACCAGGAAATGCAGATTTGGAAAAATTGTGGCTATAACAAGTACAACTCCAAATGGCATATACATTTTGGATGAAACACCTAAAGGGTTCCTTTTGTTGAAAGAATATGAAAGTTGGTTATCGAACAAATGAATGGGACATACAAATTTCGACACTTTGGTGACGATAAAAAAAAAATGAAATAGTAAGAGAAATGCCTAAAATTTCAAAACCTACCAATAGGATATGTGAATCTTGTCTACATGGAAAACATAAAAAAAGTTCGGTTCAAAACAAAGGAACAGTCTGTGCCATATCCATTGGTATTAATACATACTGATCTTTGTGGTCCTATGAACACAAAGGTTTAGATGGTGAATTATACTTTATGATAATGATAGATGATTACACCAAAATGACATCGGCTAGTTTCTTAAAGAACAAAATTGAGGCATTGAATTGTTTCAAAATCTACAAGGAATTGGTTGAAAATGAAACTGATTTGAAGATGAAATGTCTGAGATGAGATATTGGTGAATAATTCACATCTAAATCATTTCAGCAATACTGTGATGGAAATGGAATAAAAAGGAAATTCTCAATAGCTAGAACAACACAACATAATGGAGTTGCTGAAAGAAAAAGGAAAACCGTATAGGAAATGGCTAGAAAATGTTAAATGACTCAAAATTGGAATAAATTCTAGGTTCAAGAAATCGATATAGTCGTATTCATTATAAACAAATGTCTACTCAGGATAATTGTAACATGACTCCATATGAACTATGGAAGGGAAGACTAGCTAACTTCAAGTACGTCAAAATATTTTGAAGTGAATGCTAAATCAAAAGAGAAGACCAAAAATTGGGCAAGTTTTGATTCCTGTGTTGACGAAGTATTTTCATTGGTTATTCACGCAAAAGAAAGGCTTATAGAGGCTACAATATGAGGCAAAAAAAAATAATTGAGAGGCTAAATGTTACTTTTAAAGAACACTATGTTCTAAAGGATAACAATGAGATCACCTCTAAAGGGATTGAGGTAGAATCTTTGAAGGATGAAGAAGAAGCTCCGCAACAAGACAAATCAAATAAGGGAACAGAAGTCCACCAAGAGGAAATAAGAAATGATCAGCAGGATGTACAATAAACTTCTCCAAATGTTTAAAAATAATGGTGTCAAAAGAATCATTCGTCAAATCAAATCATCGACAACATAAATGAAGAAATTAGAACCAAAAGAAGTCGATAACTTCGTTCATCACAACAAGCCTACCATGCGCTCTTAGAAAATTTTGAGCCTAACAATTTTGAGGAAGCTAGTCAAGATGAACTATGGGTAGTAGTTATGAATGAATAACTGGATGAAATTGAGAAGAACAAAAGTTGGGAATTGGTTCAACGACCAAAGGTTAAAAATGTTATTGGAATGAAATGGGTCTTCAGAAACAAATTGAATAATGACAGACAAGTTACCAGAATAAGGCAAGATTAGTCTGCAATGGACATGCACAAGTATAAGGAATTTTTTTTGAAGAAACATTTTCTCTCGTTGCCTGAATGGAAGCTATCAGGACGTATCTTGCTTATTCATGCTCAAGAAAAATCAAGGTCTACCAAATGGATGTTAAGTCAGCCTTTCTAAATGGTGAATTGGAAGAAGAAGTTTACATTGAACAACCCAAAGGTTTTCTACTCTCTAACAAGGAAGACAATGTCTACAGATCAAAGAAGGAACTATATGCTCTCAAATAACCTCTTAGTTCTTGGCATACTCATCTTCATGGATATCTACATCAACAAGGATTGAAGAAAGGAAGCACCAACAAAAATCTCTATGTGAAAGTGGATCAAGATAACCTAACAATTATCGAGGTATATGTGGACGATATAATCTTTGCAAGAAATGATGTCAGATTAAGTAAAAAATTTACCACAAAGATGCAAAGTGAGTTTGAAATGTCTCTACTTGGTGAGATGACATACTTTTTAGGGCTTTAGATATCATAGTAGGATAAAGGAATATTTATATATCAAACCAGGTACATCCAGGAAATGCTCAAGAAATTCAAGATGGAAGAGTTCAAGCCTATCCTTATTCCAATGGTAATAGGTTGCAAGTTAAGTTTAGAAGATTCGTCAAAGGATGTGGACTAGAGGTTGTATAAATTTATGATTGGAAGTCTTCTATATGTGATAGCTTCTTGACCAAATGTAATGCTGGTAGTTGGAGAAGTAGAAAGATTCCAAGCAGTGCCAAAGGAATCTCATATTATTTTCGTAAAAAAAATTCTTCGATATGTTAAGGGCACAACAGAATATGATTTATGGTATCCCAAATATTGGGTACGAAGTGTTGATTATTGAAAGAGTACAAGTGGCACAACATTGTATCTAGGTAGTTGCCTTGTTTCATGGTTAAGTAAAAAACAAACTTCAATCTTGCTATCCACAACGGAAGTAGAATATATAACAATAGTAGATTGTTATACTCCATTTCTCTGGATGAAGAAAAATTTGCAAGATCTTCAAATGAAGTTTGATGAGACTATTCAGATCTTTCGCAATAACACCATTACCATCAGTATTTCCAGGAATCTTGTGATGCATTCTAAAACAAAGGACATTCTCATAAAATATCATTTCGTTAGAGAGAAGTTCCCCAAAAGGAATATCAATCTTGAATATGTTGGCACAAAGGAACCAATTCCTAACATCTCTACCAAACCGTTACCTCGTGAAGAATTTGAGTATCTTTGCCAAAAGATTGGTATTCTCCGAAGTTCTCATTAGACTCTTTCTCTTATCTAACTAAGTAGAAAGAGGGAGTGGAGGTGTGTACAAGTCCACAGGATGAAAGTTTGTCAAGGGTAGTTACCCTTTTCCATTGATGACAAAGGGGGAGAGAAGGCAGTAGGAATAGGAGCCATGATTGGACGGGGGAGTACTTGTGTTTCCATCAATGCCAAAGGGGGAGATTTTTGATCAGTGGTTGTCATTGATGTCAACCCAAGCAACACCAGGGGCTACCCCGATCTTGAATGGACATTTTGACTTGAAAACTCATCCTATTCCAAGCCAAGGATATTCTATATTCATTCTACTCATTGAGATGTTTCCATTGATATATGGCACATCATGTAGTTCTTCATGGTTTGGGAGTTGTTCATGTTTGAAGTTAGTAACCCCAGTAAGAGGGACAAAACTCCATGGGGTTTTGGCATGCACTCATCATTGGTTTTGGTCATTTAATAGTCAATAATTAATAATGGTTTACGCTCCTAAAATCCCTCCGACTTTCACTTGTTGAGAACCCTTTCAACTCAAGAAATTTCTATAAATAGTGAGCCTCATATTCTCCTCTGGTAAGCACTTTCCAATGAACTATCTTGTGTGAAGACCCCTATAATTTTTCAGCTCTCATCAGTTTCTAATGTAGGATCTGTTGTAAGGATTTTAATGTTTCATTCAGTTTTGGTTAGGGCACAAAATTATGATCAATTTTGAAGGTATGCTTTCAAGAAAGTTTAGAGCCTTGGATTATAGGATTTCACTGCTTCAAATGGGTCATCACGGAGTTCTCGCTATAACATTTTTTCTATGAAGCTTCAGATGTTGAAATTAAAACCAATTTGAGTTGAACTCTTGAATAACATTGTGCCCACATTTGAGATATTGGTTCACTATATTTTCTTAGATATGATCTGAGGAACTTAGGGTCTTTGCAGGCTCCCGAATTCCATGTCAAACAGGTGACCTCAGGAAAACATTATAACTTTCTCTCTGAGCATTGGATTCAAATTTCCTAATTAGTGAAAAAAAGTGGACAGACTATAGTTTGTTGGGTATCTTTTTTATGGCTGAAGTTCGAAACCATGACACTTGGCACTTCATACAATTTCACTCTATTGAACAAGTTTATAACAAAGTCATTGTGGGTGATTAGGCATAACTCTTTCTTAAAGAATCCAATCTTGATCAAACATGTTGGGTTGGAAAGAGGACACAAAGGGATGCCACATGAAAAAATTTCAGACATTGAAGATCTAAAATGACATATATAGAATAGATTCAAGCTCAAGCTCCTAGAAGGAAAGAGAAAGTATGCATTCAAGGATTATTGCAGTAAGGACCACACGTCAACAATCGAGGGTAAGTCTGCTACAACAAGGTATATATGATTAGTGTTTGCATTGGAATTTTGAGTATCATCTCTAACATATTTTTTTGCAGGACATCGTAAGTATATTGTTATGTATTTGTTTGGGTCTTGCTTGTTAAAGCATGTGAAGGAGGGATGACACTTTAGAAAAAATCGCACACATACTAGAAGGACATGAAATTCCAAAGTACCATTACTTGAAGCAAGCAAAAAATTACCTTAGAAACTACAAGTGATCCAAAAAGCAATGTCGAGTCAAGTGTCAAGTCTTGTCAAAATGCTAGTGTTGTAAAAGAGTCATCGTTGTAAATTTGTAAACGAGTCATCATTGAAGGAGTAATTATTGTAAAATATTCAATATTCGTAGAGTCAAAGAGGCATTTTTGGGAGGTATAGAAGTCACTATTGGGAAGATTTCATGGTTGGGTTGTAGGTTATAGTGTGATTGGTGTTCGGTCAAGTATAAAAAAATCATTGTAAATCATATTGTATCATGGAGCATTGTCACTGTTACGAGATTCCACATTCTTGCCTCACTTTTGATCATTATATGGTTGCAGGGAGGTGCTACGTTGGCACAGGAAGTCACCTATAGTTTGGAACCTCTGAATACTTCAGAGTGGTAGGTTGGTCTAGGATGTTGGGGCATCCATTCAGTTGACTACTGAACAAACTAGGGCGTTGGGATGTCCTTCGAGTGCGAGATGGAGAAGAATGATTTTATGAAATTCTAGGAAGTTGTAACATTCATTTCAGTTGGGGCTAAATATTAAAAGAATTTATTAGAAAAGCTTTTGGTGGTTTTTCACACAGAGGGGGTTTTCCACCTAAAATTATTGTGCCTATTGTGCTTTATTGTTTATTGTTGTTACTTGATAAACATTAATAATCACTGAAGATTAACTAATTCTTTGAAAATGTTTAAAACTGCTAATTGCTAGAGAATACTCATTCACCTCCCCTCTTAGTATATCCAACATATGACTAGAATTTGTTATTCAATATGAGTAGAACAAAACTAGAAATGACTTCAACATATCATCCACAAATATAATAGAAAACAAATGTTTAAAGGGTTATATAAAATTATATTCTTCATATAAGCAATATCAATGAATGAAGTTGCTTTCTCTGGAAGAATGGTGGAAGAATGCTACCTATCATACATCTATTAAAATATGCCCATTTGAGTCTCTTTATGGATATTTAGCTCCTAGTACCTCATATGTTTTATAAGATAAGTCTGAGGTGGAGGAAATATAGGCAAATATATAAAATATTGAAGAATCCTTGGAAATTTTTAAAGAAAATTGTCAAATGGTGCAAAATAGGATGAAGAAACAAGCATGCCAACAATCAAGTGAAATACAATTTGAGGAGGCTGATTTGGTAATTTTGAGACTACAATGTATAAGCAATCAACACCCATGAAAATGAAGAATTGGAAAATAGCTCCAAAATTTATGGGCTCTACAAGATTATTCATAGGACTAGACAAGTGGTGTATGAGTTGGATGTTCCTTATTCTCACATTCATAAGGTATTTCATGTATCTTTCCTAAAGAAGCTTGTGGGACAAACTATACTAGTGCAAACATAACGTCTAGAATGAGATGAAGAAGTAAATTTGATTCTTTGACCAAAAAATTTGATGGACAGAAAATCTCTATCTGATCAAACTAAAACCATTATGGAGTTCCTAATGAAAAGGGATAGAATTCCTCTAGATAGATCCACTTGGAAAAAAGAGTATTTCATGAATAAAAACCCTCAAGTACAAGGTTTGAGGGAAAATCATTTTTAAATGATAGGTGGCTATGTTATGGCACTTGGGCCTTATATTAAGGACATAATAAGCATTCATTATTATTTTAATTGTACCACTTATCTCCTATATATACACTAAGGATATCTAGTCCTATAATCATTGAATATTGTCTTTTACATTGTATTCCTCATAAAAGTAGCCCCCTCCCCCTCCCCCTGCCCTCCCCCCAAAAATAGGGAGTAGGCTATAAATATTACCTTATTATCATTTTTAAGGTGAAATTTTTGTAATAGATACATATGTAATTTGGAATCCAAAATTATCCATATATCATTTTCAAGGGAAAGACTCCATGTGGCGGGGATCAAATGAAGCAACTCAAGCATATCATGAGAATATCATGAGAATATAATTTCTTATAAGTAGTTCAAGAAATGTTTTTATCAATGATATCTCTTAGATAGCTACTATGATAAGAAGATGCAAGTGTTATTTGAAATCAAATTGAGATGCATGACCATGGAGGAATATGAAATACTGTATTTGAGCTATCAAGGTATTTATGATTCATCAAGGAGGATAAAAGTGAAAATGAAGATGGTTTCATGTGGACTATCATCCTTTCACAAATATAGGATTCAATTTGATGATCCTAGGACTTTGGTTGAAACTAATAGAAAAGAAAAATATTTGTATGATAATAACAAACACAAAGAAACATTTTAAAAATATTGGAGGGATAATAAGAAAGAAAAATAAGATTAATTAAAGAAGGAACTTTAAACCACCTTTCAAGATATAGTGATGAAGAATATTAGCAAAACAATCATGCTCAAGATAAATCCAATATAGAAGACCCATTGGGAAAAAAACAAGACCACCACTCAGATGTTGGGGGTGTAAAGTGGATCATACATATAGGAGATTAGAACAATGAACACCTTGGGTGGAAATATTCCAAGGATATATGGATGCCTAGAGGATTGACAAGTAGAACACCAATGCAATATGATCACGATTTAAGATAATTTTATAAATCATACTATTGATATTTTAATTAATTCAAAAGTGAGCCATAGTTACATTGATCTTAAATTAGTGGACAAGTTTTATTTGATAAAAAATTCTTGAAAAATCATAGTTGGTCTAGCTAGCCATTACAACGAAGAGAAGGATCAACAAAATAGTTAAGATCTATCTTGTATATCTAAATGTAATGAATATAATTCATATTTGAATATATTTGCATTTGGATCTTACAATTCTTTCATTTAAATGGATTGGTTAGAAAAGGATCATGTCATTATAGAATTTCAAAATAAAACCTTTAGAGGTATTGATAAACAAGGAAACAAAAAAATTGCACAAAGAGTTCCAAGTCCCATTTCTAAAATAGCGGTTTTAATATTATAGTTGAATATATGATTGAAGAAATGACGTCAATTGTATGCAACAAATGTAGAAGAGATAAAGTAGTGAAAATATCCAATTATTGAATATTATATATCATTTTGGGAGTTTGAGTATGTATTTGGAGATATTCTGGGATTTACATTAGACAAGGATATATATTTCTCTATTTATTTAATTCCTATAATTCCTCCACTATTAAATTTTATGTACAAAATGAGTACAATGTTATTAAAGGAATTATATGTGTATCTCAAGGATTTTTTGAACAAAGGATACATGCATTCATGTGTTTTACCTTGGGGATCACTATTCCTTTCTATGATAAATAAGGATGGAACATCAAGGTTATGTATTGCCTTAGGCAATTGAACAACACCAATATGAAGAACAAAAACCCTCTACCTAGAATTGATGACCTCTTTGATTAGATAAGAGAAGAAAAACTATTTTCCAAGAGAGGGTTGACGTCAAATTATCACTAGATGAGGATCAAGGAAGAAGATATAAGTAATACAACTTTTAGAAGAAGGTATGGGAATTATGAGTTTCTAGTGATACCTTTTGGTCTATCAAATGCACCAAGTATTTTTATTTACTTTATGAATGGTATATTCAAAAAATTGGACATTTTTTATATTGTTTTTTAGGGTGACATACTTATTTATTCCAAGACAAAGTAACATCATGAACATAATTAAAGAATGGTACTACAATTACCAAGAGAGCATCAACTAGATGCAAAACTGAATAAATATTCTTTTTACTAGAATAATATCGATTAATTGGGGCACTGTTACACAAAAATATCGTCATCATGATTATTTGCAGTCAGTATGGGTCTATCATCACTTGTACTGTCCTCCTAAGCAAGTCTCAGACCTCAGCTCTTCAAAACAAGCTTTGGAAATGAGAGAAAGACATTAAAAATCAATGTAACTCTGGTTCTGCACTTTCTCTCATGGTCACCTGCAGTCCCGCACCTTCTGTGTACGAAAGCTGCGGACCTGCCCGCTCTGTCCCTAACGATGTAGGTGCAGACCCCTGGGAAAGTCAAAAGGCGCAAGTTTTATCTTAAAAAACTCACTTTGGGTTAATTCTAGACGTTTCTAGAAGGAATTTTGACGTGGATTGTTCGCTCTGAGGTGGTTCATGCATCCCAAAAGAGAAGGAGCTAATCCCTTGAGGAGAGGAGCTATCCCTTTGAAGGAGGGCTTTATCCCTTTGAAGGAGGACCTAGTAACCTCCCTCCATTGCACTATAAATACAGCCATTGGGCTGGTTGCTAAATAGGTTAGAAGCTGAACATTTTTTAGGGTAAATGCTGGTGAAATCAAGACTTCCTAGTTAAGCCTAAAGAGGAGAGATCACATACCTTTTTGGTTTCATTGGGGAGTGAGCGAAACTTGTCAAAGTAGAGGAGACTTCTTGCTGGACCCTAGGAGGAGCTTGTACAGCGTCAAGGAAAAGGTTGTAAAGTTCTTCTTCTTTTGAATTAATACAATCAAACTCATTTTTCTCAACAAGTATCTTATGTTATTTGTTTCATGGACTCCTTCACTTTCATGTTAAATATGTTTTAATGCAATTTGATTTTCAGGTGCTATTTAATTTGTTTGCCTTGTTTGTGTTTTCAGATTTGCGAAAAGGAGATCATTTGGATCGAAGGAGCGAGGGCATCCACAAGCTAGCGTTGGACCTAAGGTAGGCCCTAAAAACACTTGTTTGCTATTGTTTATAAAAGCATATTTAGAGAAAGATAGTGTCTGGTTGGTTTGCTTGTCATTAGGTCTTCTTTAGATTCTAGGAAGGTCTATCTTGTCTGCAAGATTGACTTATTGCGTGTGACAAAATGGCGACTCCACTGGGGAATTGATTGTTTTCCTTGTTTTTACTTTGACCTGAGAAACTATATTTTTTGTTTCTGTTTTTGACTTGATGATTGTGGGATTGGGCATTTTTAGTTAATTTTGAGTTAGTTTTTATTTTTCATAGTTTTGGAAAAGTACGCACCCTCTGAGTTAAGCACAGTGTGTACCTGTACGCGCTTTTGCTTTGTGCACAAAGCGTGAACGCACCTGTGTAAACAGGCTGCCTGCGTACCCTGTCAAAATTTTGAGAAATTTTAAATTTCTCTCTTTTTTATCAGTTTAGAATTTGTCTATAGGTTTTAGCCATTGCCCAGACCTGCGTGTACCCTGTCAAAAACTTTCCTTGGATTGATTTCATTAGTGTTAGGGTTTTAGGTGAAATTCCTAGGAGTTTTGCTTGTTGGGTTTGTTTTTGGTTTTGGTTGTGTAGTGGCTCTGAGCTTAGAGGCTGTAGGGACTTCAGATCACCTTAGTGTCTACCAGCTTTCTTATGAGTCTGACCATTAATGAAGTCTCCCCTTGTTTGAGGAATCCGCTTTGAGTTTTCTCTTTACAAAACTTCGAAAAGCTTGTGTTTGAGAGTTTGGATTTTCATTTTCAAAAAGAAAAATAAATTGGTTGTTCTTGACTGATTTGTGATTCTGCATAAATTAGTCCTTAGCTTGCATCTAGCTGAGTAAAACATCCTTAAAAAAGACTTTTAGAAGGCTTTGACTTCAAATAGGTTTTTATAGTTTGTAGCTCTCAAAGTTAGTCATTTTCATTAGTTTTGAGTGTTTTATTTACAAAATATAAAAAAAAAATCTCTTTTCGAAAAGTTTGTTTTTTGTAGTGTTTGAGTGCTTTGAAATGAAAAGGGAAATTTTTGTGAAATAACTAGTTGTCTCGTTTTGAATGCTTTGGAAAGGAAAAGCTCTTCTTTTAATTTGTTTAGTTGAGAAAGATTTGTGTTTATAAAATATTTGCATTCACAAACTCTTTCTTAGTTTAGAAGTTCATCGAAGAGAAAAAGATTGTTTAGATCATCTTAGGTGCATTTTTAGTGATTTTGAGTCGAGTCTTCATACCACGAGTTTCATCTCCGCACCTTTGGACTTAAACAAAAACCACTAAAATTAACGCTTAAAGTAAAATTCACCTAGTAACATTTTTATTTCTAGGGCTCTGATACACCAACTTAGCTTAGGCTAGTGTCTTGGAGTAGGAGAGTAATTAACTCTCTAAGACAGTAAAAACAAACAAGTAGCTGTATCTTGTGGTAGGGAAGAAATCCAATTGTTGCATTTATGATATGGGAAAGCTCCTCTTAAAGGAGAAGCATGAGATCGTGTCCGAACCAATGTGGGAATCAATCATTCCTCATTGGGAACGACGCCAAATATTCACGTACCAAAAACGGTAAACCTCGGATTAACCATTGTCGAGGAGCCTGGGGTCACTTGTTGGTAAACCTTGGATTATGTCAAGGAGCCTTCAAGGGGATTGAGCTTGCTACTCTGCCCTTGCGTACGTAACGGATCGTAGACTATTCCCCCAGGTGTATTTGTCTCAGTTGGTAACCTTAGTGGACATATTCTTTAGGACTCTTCCTGAGGTGACAGTGGTGGGAAGATCCCACTGTACCTGGAGCAGACGTCGGTTAGACTCACTTGGATTTTCTGGGGGGTTCACTTCACTCGAGATGGCTAAGTGGAGTAACTTGTGTCAGTCTATTCATTAAGCAGGTTGCCGGGGTAACTGTTCCAACCGCCATTTCTGTACTGAACTCTGCGACATTGGATTTCATCACCAACTAGTGTTTTCTGTCTGGAAAGTTATTGTTTGTGTGTGTTTGATCTCCTAGATTCTTTAGGCGTATGATTCAAATTTGTTTGGTTCTTTAGAGACTTTAGGTGCTTTTAATTGAGGTTTTACTTTGTTTGTGTGTGAAGTAGTTAAAAGTCTTTAACTGTGGCTGAATTACCAAGATAGTCCCGTAGACTTCGGGGCCAAACTCCTGAGGAAGTACCGAGCCAACTTGAAGGCTTAAAAGTCCTCATAACTCCTAGAGACATTAGAGTTGGGTCACAGGAAGAAGGAGAATCTTCTTTGATAGTACATCCTGATTTTCAAACGCCAGTAGCAGAATATAATCCACAGTCAGTGTCTGTCTCCGAAATCGCTGGTAGCTTTTCATCTACTAGTGATATAGGTGAAGAACCCGAAATATCCGAGCCTGAAAGTGAATTTGCTGCTACTCCGACATCGGGGTTTGTTTCTCCAACTTTTAGTGGTCCTGGTTCACCTAGGGTAGAAAGAGTAATTACTCAAGATCTTCCTTCTGGCCTTATTTCTATTGAAGACCTTGCTCCAGAAGAAGAAGAAGTAGGCATCCCTATCCCTGAAAATCAACCTGTCATTGAACTAAGGGAGCGTGAATCAATTTTTTACAGTCCACCTAGGAGTAGTTCTTGGTATCTTTCTTTGACTAATTATTTAGAAAACTCAGGGTTAAGTTTTTCACCACCTCGTGCTCCTTATCACTCAACACCTAGAGGTTTTTATACTCCCGTCAATATGTCAGGACAGTCATCCATGATTACTCAATCGCTTGAATCCTTTTTGTACGGCGGTCCATCTGTTCCCTCTGGGTATCAGTCTATTTCTGGTACTTTTTTGGGAGCATCTCCTCAACCCATTGAGCAAGGGTTTTTAACTGGAAGCAATGGTAATTAACCATTGAGCGTAGAAGACATTCTTATGATGTCAGGTTCTATTCCCAATCCTCAACCTCAAGGTGGCCAGTTACCACTTGGGGGGCAGCCTCAATTAACGCCTGGGGGGCAACCTCAGGGTACACAATTTGCATCTGGGGGGCAACCTCAAGGACAGTACATACCTACGGGATAGTATGTTCCTCAAGGTCAACCCCAGACTCAATATGTACCCCAAGGTCAACCCCAGTATCAATTTATACCTCAAAGTCAACCCCAGTATCAGTATGTGCCTCAAGGGTATCAACCCCAAGGTCAATACTCGAACCAAGGTTTCCAACCACCCCAAGGTCAAATGTTTGTTAAGGAACGGGAAATGTACCTTTCAATTATCAATCCTACCCTCAACCCTGTTATGGTCCTCAATATTCTCAACCAGTTATGGGTCAGTACCCCGGAATGAATATAGTGTGGGATCCATCGCAAACCCAATAGGTGTTGCAGCCAAGTGTACAGTTGTCATCTCAAACTGGACAACCCTTAGTTTTTGGTACATCCCAGCAACCAGTCCAGTCTAACATTCAAACTTCTGTACCTTCAGTAGTTTCTCAGCCTGGGCCTAGTACACCTCGTACTCCGCCTCAAACGACTGCTACAACTGCCACAACATCTGTTTAATCTACCCCACCTACTTCTGGAGTATTGATAGCTCCAGTTTCTACTGTTCTTGTATCTACTCCTCAGACATCTTTACCACCGTCTGGATCTACGATTCAAACTTCGGTTCAGATGCCTGTAGGACAACCTGGTTTAAGTACGGTTGTCACAAGTCAACCACAATTCACCTATCAACCGTACCAGGACAGTACCAATTCGGTCCTGCTGTCCAGCAGCCAGTTTATCAGTATCAATCGTATCTTGGGTACACTTATCAACAACCTCAACAACCCCAGTATGGTCCGGTTAATCCTGGTTTTCCGGGAGGATACAATATCCCGAATGCGATTCCTATTCCTAGTTATCCTGGATATCCTCCTCTTGGGGCTGGTCTCATGACCCAGAGTTTTAGGGATCCTAATTGGCAGTTACCATTTATCGTAACTTTGGACTTACCTGACTTGTCGCGCCTAACGAATGATCCCATTAACTATTTTCCGTTTTGGCCGCCAATGCCGAATAAGTTGCCCAGTGACATTCCCAAGTTCGAAGGTAAATCAGGAGAGGACCCATCGAACCATGTGATGACACCACCTCTGGTGTACGTCTAACTCCATCACAGATGATTCAATCCATCTTAGACTTTTCCAGCGCACTCTAACTGGTCTCGTGGCCAAGTGGTACATTAAGTTACCGCGAGGTACTTTTTATAATTTTAGTCAGTTAGCTACCTCGTTTTTAACTCATTTTCAGTTGCCAGTCCAGTATGACAATGGCACGGAATTGTTAACTTCGCTAAAACAATCGACATCCACGTACATTTCAGATCATATTCATGAGTGGAGACGTCGACGTCGTTTAGTGAAGGTATTTATTCCAGATCAGATCTTGGCTGAGTGGTTTGTAAAATCTTTGTTGCCAAAAATCACTGAAGATGTTGCTAAAGCCGGAGTTGTTACTGAGGAGCAAGTCATTGCTCAAGCACAGTACCTTGACTTGGTATATGCTCAGTCGGGTACGTTACACGAAAAACTCCCCGATCTTCCCAAGAAAAATCAAATCGCTGCAGCTCCTTTGGGATCTCATGCCGCTGATGGTATGATTGGTACGGTTAACACTAAAAGTAAGAAGAAGTCCTCCAAGAATTCTTCTCCTATTATAACCTTGCCTGATTCCCCAACAGGAGATTCTTCTGCAGAGATTTCTGTCGATATTCACGTTGTAGAGTCATCTATAGCCAAATCAAAATCCGGTGGGAAGAAGAAAGGAAAGAAGAAGAATAAAACAGACAAAAGTTCAAAGGAGAAACTTGAAAAGGCGGAATCCAATGATGAAAAGCGCAAACCTCGTTATCCTTGTCTCATTTGTGATGATGAACATTTTACAAGAGACTGCCCTCATCATGCAGAGGTTGCGAGGATTGTCAAAGGTTCCCAAACTCCTGCTGTTTTGAAGGATCCTTTTCCGGCTCAAGACAGTAAGATGATAAGTTCATCCTCGAGTGCCAATGAAGAACCCATACTGATGATGTCCCATGTTAGGATTGCGACTCGATCGCAAGATTATGGTAGTAAGAGTCTGTTGATGGTAAAGAAGCAGAATCTTCTCATTCTAATCCATCAACCTCAGCTCCCGGTTCCGATCCACTACAGATCGAGAAACCTAATCCAGACTTGGTAATCAAACCGCCCGCCAAGGGTATACTTCGAAAGTCCGCTTTCAATCCACATGCGAGAGCGGCTCTGAATTATAACATTGTTGAGGATTTAGCAATGTCGGCTTTGGAAGTGCTGCAATCATGCCCAGCAAAACGTAAATTACTTTTGTTGGCTATAGGAGCTGTTGATGTTCAGGACCCGAACCTAATAATTTTTGATCTAGAAAATAGTACACCACGTTTGCGTCATCAAATGGCTTTCCAGATTCCAGTGATAGTCAAAAACAGGCCTATTCATCGGACTGTAATTGATGAGGGAGCCTCAACGTGTATTATGTCGATACAGTGTTGGAGATCGCTTGGTTCTCCTTCACTAAATCAATCCCCGACGATTCTAAAGGCCTTTGATGGCCGTGGGTTTCATCCTTTTGGCATTCTACAGGATTTTCCTATAGGGGTTGAAGGAAAAACCGTTAGTCTAGATGTGGAAGTGGTTGATGCCCCTCTAGACTACAACCTTCTCTTGGGTCGAAGTTGGTCTTACGCTATGACAGCGGGCGTTTCATCGGTCTTTCGAGTTATAAAATTTCCACACAATGGAAAGATCGTAACAATAGACCAGCTGGCTTATTTTTCATCCGACCTAGCCTCTTCGGAGAGTATTCAGCATGTTGGTAAAACAACTATCCCATATAAGGATGTTGGAGTAGGATTAGTTAAAGATGTCGATTTACTGGGAACTTTTCCTTTTCCTCCAATCAACGCATCATCTTCATTTGCAACCATTCATATGATTACATCAGATACCATTGTTTATGATGATCCCTGGATCATTCCTTCTGAATCTGAGATAGACTCATTTGGTGATTCAATGCCTTTGAGTCCATATGAAATTGCCTATGAAGCCGTGCAGTCTTTTGCCGACTCGTGTTCAACCAAAAATTACTTAATGAATGTGGTCCGTGAGGAATCACTTTTCACATCAACCTCGGATTTAACTACGTTTTCTGAACTTGTTCACTCTGATGAGAAAATTCGTGAAATCCTATGTGTAGATGATTTACCATGGGAAGATCTCCATCACAGATCTTCGTTTTTACTTGAGGATGATCGTTTTGAAAATAATTTCTCATCAATTTTTACAACTGAATATGTCAAGGAATCTCAGAATCCAATGAAACATCCTAATTCAGAGTTAAATTTGGGAAACATCTCTCGAACCATTCCTATTGACATTTCGGTTAAGCCCAGAATTGTTGAGAACATTCATATAGGTGCCTCGTGTACAAATGACGAAATTCAATTATATAAGGCCCTATTTCAAGAATTCTGCGACGTGTTTGCCTGGTCCTATGAGTAAATGCCAGGAATTGATCCCGCAATTGTTGTTCATGAGATCAAGACTTACCCAGATGCTAAACCCGTCCGGCAACGTTTGCGTCAGATTCACCCACGGAAAGCTGTTGCAATTAAAGCAGAAGTTGAAAAACTGTTGAAAGCAGGTTTCATTTATCTGATCCCGTTAACAGATTGGGTATCGAATATTGTTCTCGTTAACAAAAAGCAGGGAACAATATGAATATGCATCGATTATAGGGACATTAATCGAGCCTGACCAAAGGACAATTACCCAACTCCCTATATCGATCAAATCATTGATGATTGTGCCGACACCAAAATATTTTCCTTCATGGACGGTTTTTCCGGATACAATCAAATCAACATTCTACCTGCCGATCAACCAAAAACGGCTTTCATTTGTCCATGGGGGACATTTTCTTATTGAAAATTACCTATTGGGCTTAAGAATGCCGGAGCAAATTTTCAAAGGGCGATGTCTTATGAGTTTCATGACATCAAGCATGTTGTGCAACCCTATCTCGATGATTTGCCTGCTCATTCATTACATCGAGCTGATCACCTCGTCCATTTACGAGCAATCTTTATGAGGTGTAGGCGTTATCGGATTCGGTTGAAACCACACAAATGTGTCTTCTGTATAGAAACAGGTCGATTGCTGGGGTTTGTAGTTTCGAAAGCCAACATTCACGTTGATCCCTCAAAGGTCGAAGCTATCATCAAATTACCTCCTCCTTCGAGTCTTCGCCAACTCCAAAGTTTGCAGGGGAAAGCAAACTTTTTATGATGATTCATTCCTAACTACGCCAAGGTTACAAAGGGTTTTACCCGGTTGTTGAAGCAAAACACTCAATTCTATTGGGATGAGATAGCTCAGAAATCTTGATGCACTCAAACACACGTTGACCCATTCACCGTTGTTGCATCCTCCCAACTACAACCAGGATTACTTCTTGTATCTCGCAGCCTCTCATTCCACCATTGGAATGGTCTTAGTTCAGGAAGATGAATTCGGAACTGAACATGTGATATATTACCTTAGTCGAACGTTAAATCCAACTGAGCTAAAATATTCACATGTGGAGAAATTGGCATTGGCAGCCATTCAAGCTGTCCAACGTTTTCGTCACTACATTCTACTACGTAAAACTACAGTAATTTCGGATTGCAACCCTATGATCTACATTTTGACCAAGCAATTTCTAGGGGGAAAGTACTCTAAATGGATCGTTATCTTGCAAGAGTTCGACTTGGAATTTGAGAAATCTAAGTCTAAGAAATCTTTAGTTTTTGCGGAGTTAATGCGTGACTTCCCGCGTGCTGACACAGAAACTGTGGCGGAGGAGCCCATTGCGGATGAATCCTTGTTTCTAATCAGCAATTTAGATCCGTGGTATGGGGATATCATTGTTTATCTCCAAACCCAATCATTTCGGCCAGAAATTTCAAGGTCAGAACATCGGAAAATTTCCAGTCCCAACAATTCAGGATTATTGGAGATACTCTTTATCGCCATGGGGCGGACTCTGTTTTTCGACGTTGCTTAACTCACGAGGAAGCTAAAAGGGTTCTAAATGACTCTCACTCTGAAGCGTGTGGTGGTCATATGTCTGGGTTTGCCACAGCCCAAAAGATATTGCGCGTTGGCTACTTCTGGCCGTCTTTATTTAAAGATTGTATTACGGTGGTCCGAAAATGCCACAACTGCCAGATTTTTGATCGTAAGATGCGCACTCCACCTGCTCCTCTCCACCCTATAATTTCCGTTGGTCCTTTTGCCAAATGGGGTATCGATTTTATTACATGTAACCCTCACTCGCCCGGGGGGCATGCGTATATCATCCTTGCGGTAGATTATTTTACTAAGTGGGCCGAGGCGATGCCTACATTCGAGGCAGACGGCAAGACAGCTGCAATTTTCGTGTTCAATCATATAATTGCTAGGTTTGGTGTCCTGCAAGCGATAATCACTGATCATGGGTGTCATTTTCGAAACAATATGATGACCGAACTTACAGGCCAGCTTGGTTTACGTCACGATAGTTCAACCCCTTATTATCCACAAGCGAATGGTCTGGTTGAATCCATCAAACAAAGTTTTAGTTATCATGATCCGACGAATCATTGGGATTCATCGGTCAAATTGGCACAACATGCTATTTCCATCGCTTTGGGCGTACCGAACTTCAGTAAAAACATCAACAGGGTTCACTCCTTTCCAACTAGTCTATGGTTTGGAAGCCGTGTTACCCATTCATGCAAAATCCCATCACTGCAAATGGCCATCGAGTTACTTCCAGCCACTTCCGAAGAGGAAAAGCATTTGTTATACATAGCTCAATTAGATGAGAATCGACGTGATGCTGCATTGGCAATCGAGACTCACGCAAAACGAATGAAAGCTCAGTATGATCGAAATGTGACCCTTCGAAATTTTTCGGAAGAAGATCTAGTCTTAGTTTTTTTTTCTCGATAAAGACTAATTCTATTAAGTAAAATATAGTACAATCAGGAGAAGCAAGAGACCGACAGACCGGAAATAATGGATCCATCAACCTCGGTCCCGGAGGAAAGATTCAAACTCATAGCTACAACAGATGACTTGAGATCACAGACTGACTAACTGACTTTTACCCTATAGGGGTAGAAACTACAACACATTGTTTTTTCCCTTTCTTTTTGTTGACTTTTGTCCAGCCATCATGGGGAGGATGAGCTAAGACAACTTGAAGACTGGAATTCTCTATCATTGGGAATTCCTTTTCTGATTCAGAGGAGGTCTCATGGGCGCGTTTCTAGGAGATTGCTGTGTCATGGGTGTGCCCCATAGTATCCATGGGCGGATCCATCGGCTGAGGTGCCTGGTCCGGTTCTGAATCGCTTTCCCCATCCTCCAAACTTGGGGAGTTGGAGTTCCCAGCTGGCGCCGGAGGACAGGGAGCCCAATGCTTGGGTTTGGTTTTTGTGAAGATTCCCTTTTTCGATCTTGCTATCAGCGATGGGCAGGAGTTCTATAGGTGCCCTGTTAGGTGACAATGACGGCATCGGAAGGCAGTGTTTTCATAATCTAGAAACTGGGTCCATACAGTGTCATTGATCTTGAGATTGATTTGCTCTGGCAATCCCTTGCTTAAATCTAGCTCCACACAAATTCTAGCATATGTGTAGAGACCTTGCCGTTCCCTCTCGTAATCTCCCATTAAAAAGCAACCCAAAATGTTGCCTATTTGCCTGTATACTTCTGTGCTCCACAGGTATATTGGGAGATTTGGAAGTCTAGTCCAGACAGGGGCTTTAGTGATAACTGCTGAAGCTGGGTCAAAGTCTGGGAACCATGGAGTTAAGAAGAGACCTGCTGAACCCATGAACCAAGGGCCTTCTTCTAAGGCCTTTTCGTAGTACTCGAGATTATCGAACAGCACTATAAAATATCCCTTTGCACAGAAGTAAATCTTGCAACGGTGAGTCTAGTTGTCCTTGATCCAGTCATAAAGATCCTTTGAGTGTGGCCAGAGCCCATTGAATCTGCAGATGATGGCCCTTTCAGCAAATTTTTGGGTGTCGTCTGCCAGATCAGAGTAAGAGATCTCAACAGAGGGAAACTCCTCCGATTTGTCAACCAAAAAAGGCTTGGGTGGAGCTTGAACCGGTGGAACTATCTTTTCAGGCTTCTTAGCATGGACTGCATCTTTATATGAAAATGCCTTAGCTGAGGATGACTCTCCAGCAGCTCCTCCTCTCAAACGAAGGGTTAAAATAATGGATGCATCTTTCTTAATGCCGTAAAAAGAAATAGGATGGAGATCCTCCAGTTGTTTACCTTCGTGGAGAAGCCGTTGAGCTGCAGAGGGGATCCCCAGTTTGATGT
Organism: Pinus tabuliformis; assembly: GCA_031772625.1. NCBI lineage: Eukaryota > Viridiplantae > Streptophyta > Pinopsida > Pinales > Pinaceae > Pinus > Pinus tabuliformis. Next base: position 1,467,123,521 of record CM062804.1, on the reverse strand, counting down.
TCAGTGTATGCTTGAGATTCTGCACTGGATCCGTCTGGGTTACCCATTGTAGCATAGTTTTGCCTGTAATGAGCTTGATTTGTATCTGGAATGAGGAAGAAAAGTCTGAATGCCTCTTTCCCCTGCAGATCTGTGAAGAGAGGAGGCATACGCGTTGATTGATTTTCGTTTCCTGGATTTGCCCCATGGGCAGAAGAGGCGTACAGCCAATCGGTGCAAACCCTTCCTTCCCGAAAGCCACGATCCGAGGAGAAGCAGTGAAGGGTTCTGCGTGATCGTCCTTGGCCGCTGCGCCGGTATTCTGAAGAGGGCCACATAGGCGCGTTGTGGAAGCAGGGGGCTGAGGCTGAGGCCATGCTACCCCAGAGCTCTCGGCAAAGAGATCTGCGTGAGCATCCGTGTCTGCGGCGCCGGCTTTCATGGTATGGACATCTTGCGAATCTACAGAGAGGAAAAAGACCCTTAACTTGTGCATGAATCTCTCAAAACCATCCGCAGCAGGGGCGTTCAAAGACTCGATGGCGGCCGAGGGCAAGGAGGCGGCAAATCTAGGGTTCATCCTTGGAGCTCTGTGCAGCTTTTTCAAAAACGAAAGGTCCGGATCTAGTCTTAGTTTATGATCAAGCTAATGATAAATTAGGCACTGGAAAATTCGTTCCTATGTGGCATGGTCCCTATGTTGTCAAGCGAAAGCTAGCCAAAGGGGCTTATGAATTGGTAGACTTTGATGGGGACTCTTTGGGTAAACCCAGAAATGGCCTTCACTTGAAGAGGTATTATTCTAAAAAAAATGGGTATGGAGATTTTTAGTTAGGATAGTTTTTCTTTCTAGCTGGTGTGTTTTAGTTTAAACAGTGTGCTTAGCTTAGAGAGTGTTTTTTCGTCATTATTCCTACTTATCTTGGTTTTACTCTTGATATTGCAGATGTCGATGCCTCTCCAAACATACATTGTTTTCGCTGATGGTGCTTGTCGTAATACACGGAACATCTCTTCCGCAGCTTGGGTTATCTATTCGCCCTCTGACGAGTTATTATCTATGCATGGGATAAGCCTCGGTCAAACAACATACAACATTGCCGAGTATAGTGCAGTGATTGAGTTATTGTCTGAATCTATTTCATTTGGGATTCGGAGTTTGATAGTGAGGTTAGATTCTGAACTCGTTGTATTACAGCTTAATAGAGTGTATGCCATTAGAAATCCAGTGTTATTAAGATTATTTTTGAGAGTGCGTCTCTTGGAACGTGAGTTTGATTACATTGAATATCAGCATATTCCAAGGTCTTTAAATACATTAGCAGATGCAATTGCTTCTCGAATTTTAAATAGACATTTGCAATAATCATACATGTAAATTTAAAATCATTCATAACATGATTAACAAGATAAGCCGGTAATAGTGATATATATATATATATATATATATATAGGAGTGTGTCAAAAAATACATCGTCTTTGATCATAGGTTGAAAAACACCTTATGATCGGTAAAAATGATAAGTACAAAAAACAAAAATGTCACATGTGCCCACAATAGGCGATCATCCTATCACTGGTGATGATCTCTATAAGAAACCACTGCACGGGCCACCTTGCAAAGGAACCTCCTAAAAGGTCCCGGGACTCCAATCACATAGTGCTGAAGTTGACGAGGAATGTCGTCTATAGTGGTCTCAGGAATATCTCCTATCAAGCACTCGAGATGACCCTCCAACTCGGCCAAAACCTCTGCTGATTCGTCCTGTGGGGCTGGCGCGGGTGCAACTAGTTGTTTCCTCTCGAAAGGTCGGAGAGCGGCTGGTCGCTGTGGACCCACATCTGCATTTTAAAATTTTTACTATCAGTTTTGAAACGATGGAAAAATAAATAAAAATTAAAATAGGAAAATGTTGGAAATGATTTTACCTGACTCGTCCCACTGCTCTCCTGGTGGAAGAGCCATGTCTGGGTCACCACGAAAATCTATCCCAGCGTAAGGGAAGTCCTGAATAGAAAAGACCTGGTTTTCTAGCCATTGGAAATACTCAGGTTTGAACCGAGCAACCTCTGTCCTCTCGTCCAGGTGACGGGTCATGACTGCGACCCATCGCATCAGTTTGGGCTCTCGAGGAAGCCTAGCTCCAACAGTAAGGTGCTATGGGATTAGCATAGGAACCCTCTCGAGGCCAAAACTCACGACCAAAACCCCATAACCAAAGGTCTTTAGTCATCCGTTCTTGGCCCTGGTCAGTTGGCCTTTCACATTGGCCAACACGGCATCGCACCAGTTGAAGATGGTGCCTCGAAAGCAATCAACTGCCATACGCATCTAGGATTCGGTGGAAATATGTAATGCGGCAGCTCCGCAAAGTCTGGTGACAGTAAACGCAATCACCATGAGTTCAGGACGGGATATCGTCTTTATGTCTATCCCTTTGTCTCTAGCCTGGCTGTTGCAGTACTCTAGCCGGAGGCTATCGATAGACTGGCCACCTGGCCTAGTCCCATGCAGAGTCAAGTCTTCGCCTCTCTTGGGCAAACCAGTCAATAAATATATGTCCGCCAGCTCAATTTCGAGCTGGTGGCCGCCAATGAAGAAGCACTGGCCCTGTATGCTCCATCTGTCAACCAACCACTGTAAGAAATCCACTTGAGCCCTCATGCCAGGAATGGCCCAGAATTTGTACAGTACGCATGCCCTCAAAGCATCAAGTGAAGGCTGATGATTCCATGCGGCAACATCCACGTCCTCATGCTCTCGTTCACGCCAATCTAGCATGATGTGCTCTCTACATCAAGTATAAAGATTAATTAAATTGCTAGAAAATATTTTGGTTGGTCCATTTTTGAGAATTTTTCGGTTCAAAACACTTGCGGTGGGGTACGCACCCTCCGGGTTAGACACAGTGTGTGGGACCGCACTTTGTCTACACGGAAGGTGCGGACCCCGAGCTTTTTCCCAATGGAGAAAAAGTCGGGGTCCGCAGGCCTGCAATGGTAAACCTGCGGACCCCCGCGCATGGGTTTTGCACCTAAAAACCCTCCCAAAAATGAAATGAAGGACTAAAACAAAAAACTAAACAGTTGAAAATGAAGAGTAGGATGATGTGGATTACCTGGAGAAGACGGTGCTCGATTCCGACGATTGGATTTTCCGCAATCTTCACAGGAAGTTTTCGAAGCAAAAGCACTATTTTCTCACCCAAATTCAAACGGTAAAAATGAATTGGCAAAGGCCCTTTTTATAAGTTTTTTGAGTAAATAAATCGCAAATTTGTTTATGTTTCACTTTGAAAAGGTATTTTGCGACGTTTTTATCCATTTCAAACAGGTATGAGTAATGTTTGTGTTTTTGTGCAGAATAAAGGATTATTCAGGCGAAGTCTACCATTTTCAACAGAAAAACATGTAGAGTCATCTTTAAGCTCTTTTCTGACTCCTAAAACATGAAAAGATTGCCGAGTGTTTCTTTTAAACTCGTTAAAACGGAATTAAAAGACGGTCCACTTACAGCTCTTTTTCGACCGTAAAAACATGAAAAGATTGTCGGATTTTTGTCGTTTCAAATTCGATATTGGTTATAAAACGACATGCCATTGATCATTTTTTTTACTTTTTCGGGTCAAAGGCACTAATGACAAAAAGTACTCCTTGGTCATAAAAGATCAAGCGGTTCTCTCAAGTATTATTTTATACTTTTTCGGGCTTGGGAGACACAAATTTATGAAAAAGGTCAACCCTGGAGTCTTCTTAAGTTTTTTCAAACTCTCTAAAATTGAAAAACGTCGAGTTTCTCCTATACTGGACTCGTTAAAATTTCACAATAAAGGACCTGTTCAATTACACACAGGAATGAACCACTCCTTCTTAGGGTTCAAATTTAAACTAAGTTGGACTCATCCGAAGGAAGAGCTTATAATCAAGCAAATGTTATCCTCCTCAAGCTTGTCAAAAATAAAGAGGTACTTGCCAGAAATGGTGGGGGAAAAGAGAGAAAAATGAGCCTGTTTGTCATACTTTTTAACCGCTCTTGAACACGACACTTTTATTCACCTGGGTTGGAAATCCTTTGCCTAACAGTTGATCAAACCACATTGAAAGTCTTCAGCTGGTTTCTGGGTATTAACTTTGGGTCAATTGTCACCAAACCATCTGTCGTGTCATTATGTGTTCAAGAGGTCACTCCCAATAAGCCATTCATCTGCAAAATATCTGTCATCCATCTTGACCATCCCTGAGTCAGTTCTTGCAACTAAATTTCTTCAACTTAATCTATGATTTCGTGTTGTGGGCTTGCCTACGACGGATCGCTTTCTATCGACATCAGCTGATTATCTAGAAAGATGATCTAGGAATTGTCAGTACCTTGAGATCTGCATGCATCAATGGCAGGTTTCTCGCCTTTGACGACAGTTTACATCATTGACTTTCGATCAAAGGATTCCGTGACATGCTCGACATCAACACATTTATTCTCATCTCATGGATTGTACAGGGTACTTTGAGAGCCATTGACATCACTGGTGGTTTCTCTCACATTTGTTAACAGTTTACATCATTGACTGGTAATCAAGTCGTTTCTACCATGTTCGACATCAACACATTCATTCGCATGGATAGAATCGTACTATTTCGGGAAGTAGAAATGAAGACCCTGGATCTAGTTTCCACAGTCCAGGCTGCGAGGAACTTTGTATTCATTATATAATGGACTATTCATAAACAAATGGTTGCGTCCATACTGTGTCCACATGAGTCTTTACTTGTGATGTTTTACAAGGTCATTCTTGTATCAGAGCAGTAGTTAGTTTTTCTAGTCAGTTTTGATCTGAGTATGGGAATGCCTACCTCAGCGATGATATGATCTCATATATATATTTTGCATTGAATGTTTTTACAGGTTCCAACCGGGTTCTCCACAAGATGATCCTCGAAATGATAAAGTACTTCACTCTTCCTAAATGATAATAAATTCTCATCTACTACAGATTTCACACTTTAGGGGACAATCTGTTACACAAAAACATCGTCATCATGATTATTTGCAGTCAGTATGGGTCTATCATCACTTGTACTGTCCTCTTAAGCAAGCCTCAGACCTCAGCTCTTCAAATCAAGCTTTGGAAATCAGAGAAAGGCATTAAAAATCAATGTAACTCTGGTTCTGCACTTTCTCTCATGGTCACCTGCGGTCCCGCACCTTCTGTGTTCAAAATCTGCGGACCTGCCCACTCTGTCCCTAACGGTGTAGGTGCGGACCCCTGTGAAAGTCAAAAGGCGCAAGTTTTATCTTAAAAAACTCACTTTGGGTTAATTCTAGAGGTTTCTAGAAGGAATTTTGACGTGGATTGTTCGCTCTGAGGTGGTTCATGCATCCCAAAAGAGAAGGAGCTAATCCCTTGAGGAGAGGAGCTATCCCTTTGAAGGAGGGCTTTATCCCTTTGAAGGAGGACCTAGTAACCTCCATCCATTGCACTATAAATACAGGCATTGGGCTAGTTGCTAGAGAGGTTAGAAGATGAACATTTTTGAGGGTAAATGTTGGTGAAATCAAGACTTCATAGTTAAGCCTAAAGAGGAGAGATCACATACCTTTTTGGTTTCATTGGGGAGTGAGTGAAACTTGTCAAAGTAGAGGAGACTTCTTGCTGCACCCTGGGAGGAGCTTGTACAGCATCAAGGCAAAGGTTGTAAAGTTCTTCTTCTTTTGAATTAATACAATCAGACTCATTTTTCTCAACAAGTATCTTATGTTATTTGTTTCATGGACTCCTTGACTTTCATGTTAAATATGTTTTAATGCAATTTGATTTTCAGGTGCTATTTAATTTGTTTGCCTTGTTTGTGTCTGCAGATTCGCTAAAAGGAGCTCATTTGGATCGAAGGAGCGAGGGCATCCACAAGCTAGCGTTGGACCTAAGGTAGGCCCTAAAAAAACTTGTTTGCTATTGTTTACAAAAGCATATTTAGAGAAAGATAGTGTCTGTTTGGTTTGCTTGTGATTAGGTCTTCTTTAGATTCTAGGAAGGTCTATCTTGTCCGCAAGATCGACTTATTCCGTGTGATAGGCACAACACTTCAAAGGAATGCATAATGGTGGATTCATACAATATTGAATCCATTAAGGGATAGTCATCACCAAAAAATGTTTGAAATGTTAGATATTTTATGGGATTTAGAAGATATTACACAAGGGTTACAAAAAACTTTCATGGATTTCTCATCCCATGAATTATTTGAAAAATAAGGGAACTATATTTGTAGAGATAGTTGAATGTGAAGAGAATTTTCAACTATGGAAATATTTACTTGTAAGTGCACCAATCTTGAATATTGCAGATCCAAATGAATATTTTGTGGTATGTATAGATGCATGAAAATAAGGGCTTGGAGGAAAACTTACTCAGAATGAACATCTAATTAGTTATTAGTGAAGGAAATTGAAAGGGAATGAGATTATCTATGTTAGACACTATTTTCAACTTGATTACATAATACACTCACTAAGAATGTAGAGGAATCACCTCATAGGGAAGAAATTTGAAATGAAAATAGACCATAGTGGTTTGAAATATTTATTTGATAAACCAACTTTAAATTTTAAGAAAAAAACTATGGTTGGTGTTTTTTAGTGAATATGTCTTTGACATCATTAACATCAAAGGGAAGGACAAAAAAGTCAAAGATGCAATTTGTAGAGGGGTAAATATTATGTGTGCTACAACTATTAGTGTGCATACTTTATATTTAGAAAGAATAATTATAGAGGATGGTGCTACATATTAGCATTATCTACACATAAAAGAAAGTTTACAACAAGAAGAAGTACTATAGAAATTTAAGGAATACAAGCTATACAGAGATTACATACTTTGGTATAAAACAATATGCATTTTCCTTATTCTCAGGAATTTGGGAAAGGCTAATTATCAGATAAATTCATAACCTTCAATATGTAGAAGAATTTGGATATAAAAAATCAATTTTGGTAATGAGAATTCAATATTTTGGTCCAGAATAAATAAGGATGTTGTAACATCCCAAAAAAAACCACTCATAAATAATTAGCAATTATGTAGTAAATATTTTTTCAACTTAATACATACATTACTTGTCATAATGAAAGGGTATCCATTGATTTTATTTGTAAAGGAAAAGAACCTTATTAAATCGCAACATCTATTATGATTTCCCTATATCAAGTTGCATTGTTATGTCTCTATATTCTCCAATCTCGGTTTGACACCCAAAGTTGGAGCTTGACATTATATTTAGGGTTTACTCACCTACTTCTTACTGTTTAATTATTTTTAACACTCCCATTTATTAATCTAAAGGCCATGGCTATTCTAGGTCATTGACCTTGAATAATTCCACTCCTATAGTATAATGATAAGGGTTATTATCTTATTTTATTTTATTTTATAATACTTCATTTCTACACTTATGAACATTATGCATTTTTCGCAAGCCTTGTATTATAGGGGAAGTTTTGAAGAAGATGAGGTTCTCCACAACCCCAACATTTCAATGATTATTTATCCTTCCTATTAAGTCCCTTATTACCTAGTTATGTTTGTTTGGATATGGTATGAGTTTGCTTTTGTTCTCCTTATATCTTATTATTGTCTTTTCTGAAATTTTGATGCTTGTTACCCTTACAAAATTCTTAAAAGGACCAAATTTTCCTCCTTTTCCACCTCAGGTCATATTTCCTTTCTTTTTATTAGACCACAATTTCACATTTTAATTTCCCTATTTATCTTGTTGATAGTAAATTATTTCTTTTCTAATGGCCTCACCCATACTTTTCGGATTATCGTATTCAATTTGTTCCTTAAAAGAAAGAGGAAGACAATTTACAAAGTGTTGTACTTTAGCTTTTTTTTCTCCTATATATGACACATATTTCAAAACATGAGTAAATTTCATCAAAAACTCATCCATTGACATTTGGACAAGTTTAGAATGATGAAATTCTTTGGCCTTGTCATCAAAGTAATGTTTAGTTAGATATTTTTCCTTAAAAGGTCTTTGAAATTCCTTTTATTTAACATTCTTGTTTTCTAAATTATACATTGTTGTGATGTCTTCCAACCACAGGAAGTTTTTCCTTGTAACTACTATGCATCTAATTTATATTTTTAATTCGTATAATAATCATAGAGCTTAAAATACATTATTAATATTAATAAACCACACCTCTTCTTATTATTTAGACTCATAGGTTGGGGGTTTAATCCTCTTGCATTCTCCTTATAGTTCCATTTTGGCCTCTTTCCATGTTGTAGATTTAATTTTTGTGGATTGTGCTCTTCTTCCCCATTATATTTAGCATCTTTTCTTTGAGTCACCTCATCAAAATTCTTCCACTTGGATGTCTCTCCTCGATCCTCTTATGTCATTACTGTTTCCATGCTCTTGCAATTAGATTTGTCTCTTATGCTTTTAATGGGTTTTTATAATTCTACACTAAATTTTAATAACTATTCATGTCCTACATAGAAGCTTACCAGATATGTCCTTAGATCTCCCATTATATTCATTAATTCCATTGTGGGAACTTGCACTTGTTTACCTAAAGGCACCCAAATCCCATCTTTACCTATATGAGTTTATCCCTTTGAGTCTTTCACCACTTCCCCATTTTTCCTTACTCCTCTTATTTTATGAAAAAATACGCATTCATTATGTAAAACATGATCATGGTAAGCTCATAGGCCATAATCTTGGAACTTATTTTTCTAAAATACCATGTGTAACATCTCCAAAAAAACCACTCATAAATAACTATGAATTATATTAATTTTTTAACTGGATACATAAATTACCTATTACAATGAAAGGGTACCCATTGATATTATTTGATGAGGAAAAACACCTTATTAAATTCCAACATCTATTTTTATTTTCTTGTATCAAGTAACATTTCTATGTCTCTATATTCTCCATGGGGGTTCACTAACAAAGTAATATTATATCACGTGCGTTAATATTGGGGTAAGTTTTTTTATAAAAACATAAACCATTATATTGGATAGATAATAAGGCGATAGTGGGTTTTTATATATTATATAGGAGTATAAGTATTATAAGGTATTATTTATTGAATATTTTTGGCCAAGCAGATAAAAAACATAGCTAGGTAAGGAAAAAGAAAATGGTAGACTATTGTGAGAGTGACATTTTCTTCAAGAAAACATAGAGTGAAGGCATGAGGGTGTGTAGAGTTCTGTTAGGAAAATAAAAGTTGTGAGAGCGCAATGAAGACTTGAGAGTGTAGAGGGTTCTATTGTAGTGAAGGCATGAGAGCATGAAGGGTTCTGTTGGGAAAATAAAAGTCGTGAGAGTGAAGTAGTGAGAGCGTAGTTCTGCATAGGGTTTTATTGGCTCTATTTTCTTAGGTTTTGTTGGGAAAGTGAAGGGTTCCATCTTGAGGGAGTCGAACATGTTGGAGGCCTCGGGGTCCTGTCGAGAATTCTTTTGTGCATTGTTTTGTTGGGACAACGAAGGGTTTGCTCTCGATGGATTCAAACCTGTTGGAGGCCTCAGGGTCCCATGGAGGGTTCTGTTTGGAAAATAAACATTTTCATCTTGAGGGATCCGAACCTATTGGAGGCATCAAGGTCCTTCTATTATAGTGTAATCCCCTTCCTTTACTATACTGTAAGCCCTTATTTGTTACATCTAGGATCTAGTTGATATATAAATAATACTTTTTATTGTTAAGGCCTACATTTATTTCATCAACTCAATTTCTGGTACTGACTTCCCTTTTGATTGTTTTTTCAAACTTTTTTTAGCTAATGCATTTACTTTTATCCATTCCATCCTCTTATTGTGTTGTTGGTTTAGGGAATTTTGGCATTGAGGTTTATGTTGAGAACCACTGGATCTTTGAGACCTAGCATCTTCTAGTACCTTGAAGCCTTTCTTATCCACAATAACATCAAGCCTCATCTGAGATGTAACACATCGTTATTTTATATTCCATTTTTTTTAGGGTAGGAATACAACAACCAAAACTGTAAAATAAAATTCTATCTCTAGTCATAATTTACCTTGAATCAATTTGCAACACACATCCAGGTTAAAAACACAAATAGATGTTCACCTATGAAATTGAAGGGATAGGTATATAAAAAACAACTCATGAACCACCATCTTCTTTCACTAGGTCACTTTAGAATGGATGATGAAATTTACTACCATGGAATTCAAATTTTCAACAACAACTACCAGAAGGAACTGGCTATCAGAGTAGGCCATATAATTAATAACCAATGTATGGTCATCGATATCTTCCTCTAACACCATTCGACTGGCCCTTGGGTTGAGGAAGAAATTTTTGCAAAGGCAACAACTTTGCAGGATCAACATAAAACTTGTCTCCAAGAGTATATGAGGCAACAATGATTCCCTCCATCATCTTTACAGAAAAATAATCCTAAATATTTCTTCAACTTTGCCTATCTAGGTTTTATGTTATAAGTATATGGGAGCATTGAAGTATGGAACCTTCTCATTGGTAAGCCTGGTCACTACGTCTCCCTCACAGGTGGAGAAATTTTGAAACTTCCATAATCTTCAGTAGGAGGACCCCCACCTCATCCTTGATAAAAATTCAATTTTCATATTTGCAAACCCCCCCACTAATTGATTTTGGTTTATGTCAAAATATTATTCCCTATTTCCTTTATATACTCCATCATTACTGCCTAGTAAACCCCAAAACCTTGTGTCTTCTACTATCAATGGAGAATTCAACACAACAATAAGAAAGTGAAAGATAATGAAAAAAAGAGAATGTGCATCAATTATGGACTGATGGGATCTTATAATTAGTTTCTATGACACAACTACATAATTTAACATAATATTAAACTTTGTTCTTGTCAGGAAAGGAAAATTTGGTGATGTAGGTCAATTTTCCTTTTCTATAGTAGTGTTCAATTTGAAAGACATGATGGTTCCAAAATCCCAAAAATCTCAAGTTGGCAAAGGGTTGCAAATGTTTTTTGAGTGATAGAAATGTACAACTGACATTTACAAATCCATTGGTTTGATTATATGTTATTTTGTTGAGCAATAGGTCTTATAGTCCCATCCTATAATATATACAACTGAGAAGTTATAGGACATATTTGGGCCTACATGGTGTTATTTATTGTTGAAAATATTCTTTTTGTTTACCTTATTCCAAGGTGAGGATACTTGGTTCAGAGCAACATTACCATGAGATAGAGAACACACCATTAAAGTATATGTAAAATTAATTTGGAAGGTATGTCATACAAAAACCCATTATACATCATAAATGATTCACAACTAAGCATAGATAATTGAAGAAAAGGAATCTGGATTTTTTTTAACTACACTAGTAGTTATAGAAATATCTGTCTCATTTCATTCTCTTGGACTTGACTCTTGAGATTTGTATCCCATGTCCCTCTATCATACATGTTCTACTATATTGAACTTAAACCCTTGGTATGTGTATTGCATGACTTTTCATTTTTTATGTCTTTTTATCATACACATTTTTCTATATTGAACTTAACCATTGGGGTGTCGCCTGTGACATTTTTAAAGATTTCTATAAAGAAACCACCACCTTGCCCAGTGTAATTTTATATAGTAGAACTATTTAGATGCATTTTTGTTTCATTTTCCTTGGTAGCTGGAGGAGGTGAGTCTTTAAATAGGCTCAAGATTAGCCATACATGACCGTGGTTGGAAGGTTGGAACCTACAGTAATTTGTTTGTAGGACTTCCCATTTTATTGAGGCTTCCTCCACTGTCAACCAAATTGTGTCAAGGACCTTGGTTCTATAGGTTTCTGTAATAGCCTAGTGGCTTGCCAACATATTGGAAACCTGATTATTCTGTTGACTAAGTGTATATTTTATGTGTATTTGAACCTATTAACTTCCGATTAAAATTAAACAATTTAATAACAATAAATAATTTATTATAATTCTATTTTAATAAAGACTAATAAATATTTAAGAAAAAAAATTAGGAATATTTTTCATTCAATCAATTTGGGCTACAGTTCAATCTTCATATGCTAATATGTCTAGCCTACTTATGGCTAAGAATGCATGTAAAGAAATTTTAAACTCTAATCTAATCCTAAAGATAAATTAAAAGTTAGAATTTAGGTTTTATGATTAAATACTAGGAGAAGAATAGTGCCTACTATATTTTTTTGGGATATGGGATTAACTAAGGATTCCCTCCAAGAGATGTAAGTAGATCTAGGGTGATGACGAGGTTTTTCCATCACAAACCCTATAAGAACCACATAATACCTTACAAACTTCAAGAAAATTTAGGGGAAGAATATCCACTAAAAATATTCCTAAGGTTTTAAAGGAAGGATTTTTCCAATAATAACATGAAGAGAATGCACCACCTCCACTAGAGAAGTACAATGTTGGGACAAGGTCCGCTAAGGTCAATTTTGGGGAAAAAAGCCCAAGTTTTGGGGTTGAAAGCCCAAGTTTTTGTATGTAAAGTGTAAAGTCTCCACAATTTGTGGTTGCAGAGTGTGTAGATGTAAAGTGTCATAAAGGGTTTTACCCTTCTATTTATGTAAGTTGGGTCAACTTGAGAAGATCTACCCATGGTCTGTAGATGATGGGATTGTATAGAAAGGAGAGTCATAGAAGAGTCTAAGGTAGTTCAGTCATTGATGATGATGAATGTAATGAGTCATTAGCATATAGAGTGAAGGGTCTTAGAGTAGAAGGAAGGCTATGTAGCTGTGTGCGCAGAGGGCTAGGGTAGGGCTAGGGTAGTTTGAGTCTGTAAAAAGATCTGAACCATTAATAAAGAAGATTACTTTGGAAATACCTATGTTTGATCTATTTACTTCTGTTATGAATGAATGTGATTATGTTATGATGAATATTGGGTTTCTAATTTAATTCTATATTGATGCAGGAATCTATATGTTTTAAATTGTTACATGAATGCAAGTAATAATATCTGCTTATGCGAAGAATATCTTAATGCATGCTAAGGATATTAGAAACTTTAGCCAATCTGGTGAATAACAGACTTAGGAGTGATTACAGATGCGCATAAGTGGTTGATTCGCCTGTTTAGGGTCCGTGAAAGATAGTCGTAGACACTCGCAAAAGTCTAGAGGATGGTAAGAGGAATTTATAGCGATAAGCCTCGAGGGATTGTTGATCTACGTGAAAGTAGGTAAAGGGTCAAAAATGACATCATGACCATCTCTAGGTGCAGAAACTTGGTTCCATCACCCCCTCATACTACTTCGTGTCAGACTTCAGTCTGCACCCCACAGATTGATGCTGAAAGGGACACTAGTGTAGGGATTTTCTTGGCTAACTTAAAGCTAAACCTAGGTCAAGACCCCTTGAGTCAAAAAATGGTTCTGTTGCCAGCACCTGGATCTTCATAAAGTGATGTGTGATGTCACATCACTAGAATCCAACTAAGAAGGAAATTGAAGATTGGTTGGATAGAAAGATCCATGAATTCGTGGTGCAAGGAAACATGAACCCATGATTGACGAAAGAACAATGGTTGGACAGGTATTTGGACAAAGAGATACACAAAATTTCATTATGTTCCTTCCCGGTCGCATTACATGAGTGGATCGCTAAATTAGGAGATGGACAAGGAAGGTGGAGGCTTGATGGTCTGATAGTGTGGACACTAGAGTTAGTGCAGAGATTGGAAGCTTCTAAAGATAAGATCGCACAAGTTGTCGATCTATGGCTTGATCGTATTATAGGAGGATTTGTGACAGATTTCATGGTCGATACCTCGGTTAGCTACAACAAAGAAGAGCGACACTTCTTCAAAGGACTGCGAGGTAAGTATTTAAGGTCTTTGAATACTTGGATTAAAATTCTCTTGTGTGAAAAGTGGAATATGAAACTACCTTGATGTTGGGAGCTACATGAAGTGCAAAGGGAACAAGACTAGAATATGATCGGTTGATTAAGCCTCCTCTAACCGATAAAGATGCAACATAAGATTCTCTAGAGAGTGTTGTCCAGTTAATAAGGCAAGGGTTCCCATGAACACCCCATCCAACCACACCACCTCCATCTTCACCTCCACCGCATACACCTTTACTCACACTGCCACCACCTCCGCCGCCATTCAATATGATGAATTCAGTAAAATCGCCCATTTTCAAGGGCTTGGGGAATGAGGATCCGGAGTAGTTTTGGTTCATTGTGAAGGTTTTGTGGGAAGCCCAGGGCATTATAGATGATTAGATGAAGAAAGATACGTTGGTTAGTTCTTTACAGGAACCCGCACTAACATGGTACATTAAATACTGCACTGATAACCCGGTGGCTGCATTGGTGGACATTCCGACTGTGCTTAATAAGGAATTCAGGAGGCTGAAATCTGAAGTGAAATTGACTGTTGGATTCAAATAAGTGATGATGAATCATGGTGAGACACCCTGGGAGGTGGATCAGAGATTGAAGTGCAAGATCCTCAAAGCTAACGTGAATCTTAGTGATGGGCAGCACAACGAATGGTTTGTGGCTTCGCTCTTACCACATATAAGGGTTGCTTTATCACATAAAAAGATTGGGACCCAGGTGGAGGCCCTAGAAATTGCAATGAGACTGCATAAGGCACCAATTCAAGATGCTTCTTTGGGAGTTCAGAAGATTCATGCAGAGTTGCAGAACCTTTGCATAAAATTCCAAAGTCTAAAGAAGGATAGAGCAACACGGCCAGACGTGCGCAAGAGGATTGGTGTTTGAAATGTAAGTGTCAAGGGCATGATAAATATAATTGCCCTATCTTCGCGAATTATGTTGTAGGAGGAGGGTCGATGCCTCTGAGACTGGAAGCTGAAGTAGCAGAATGTGCAGGGCCCGCACTATGGTGTGCTATCTGTCAGGTAGCTGGAAAACATGACAAATAATTGCCACTTGTTGCAAAAATTTGTAAAGACACCAAAAAAAACTCTTCTTCCACTTCTTCCAATCAGTAGGTCACTATGAAAAAAATTTCCATAGTTATCATTCAATGACAGAAAGAAAGGCTATGTATCAAATGCAGATAGAATCTCGGCCTCCAGATCAAAGCGTTGGGGGAATGCGAGGAGGATATCTGGGGTGCAGATAAGGCCGAGGCAGTGGAGGACCTACAAGAGGTTGGGGGCGAGTTATTTTCTACAATTGTGGAGGTCGAGGAAACTATGCACGAGAATGCACAAACTCGATGTTCTTGTCATGTCGAGATTGTACCCAGTTTGAAGACGCGATAGAAGACTACCATATATTAATAGCTAAGATGCATGTGGTTTGATCCCCATGTAGAGGACCCCAATGTTAATATTGTGCTATGAGCTGGAATGACAACTCACGAAGACAAGGGAAAGCGACCTGAAGAAGGTGAATGGGTCCGCAAAGCTCCAGAAAACGAGGTTGGCTTTGATTTGGAGCACGCAAAGGAAACCTTCATGGAAGCAAAGTAAAGCTTCACTGAGGCTTCTACCTCAGGAAGTCAGGATAAGAAGTCTGAAGAAATGGACCCATCCATTCTTATTACATTTTTGGAGACCTGTATGAAGCTGCTACACAATAGCAAGGCTATAAATGGATTACAGGTGTTGATCAATAAATGTGTTGGTATTTCTCTCGTGGGACCGCACATGGTAAAGAAAATTGGTAAGCATAAGACAAGAATGGGGCATGAGATGAGGCTGACCATGCAAATAGGAGAGTATGGAATGGACCAAGTTATTCTAGATCTTGGGTCAAATGCAAATGTTTTTCCAAAACAAACATGGGAGAGAATGGGGAGACCTGCACTGCAGTGGTCTCCCTATTCAATTGAGGATGGTGAATCAAAAAAGATTATCCTCATGGGAGGATTTCAGGGAGTGATAGCTGATATTGATGGCATGAGCACATTTGGGGATTTCAAAGTAATAGAGATTGTCGATGACAACAATCCCTAACCCGTGCTCCTTGGGATTGATTGGGCTATCGACATGAACAAGGTGATCAATTTGAAGAAGTGAATGATGTCATTTGAAAGAGAATCACTCCACATAGTAGTACGTTTCGATGCTATAGAAGGACCGCGGTATACTAAACCAGTCCGTGATTATGAAAGTGATGATGATTTGGACCAGATTTATAAGATAAAAGCATGAGATCGAGATTGGGTGAATCTGACAGCTGATGGACGTATTGCATGGGACCGCAAGAGGTCCTGCACATCATATTCATATGAGGAATTGGAACACTAACAGAATAGATTGCACGAAGTGTCTACACTGTGGTGTAACATGATCACCAAATTGTTGCGCTATGTATCGTCAAAGGTAAGAATTATGCCTTATTATGACGGTTTAACTGATGTTGACAAATTTTTGGATGCATTTGAAAGGGAAGTGCTGGAGAGGCATCGCTTCCAAGCCTTTGACTTGGAGCTAAGCACTACGCCTTCAAGATGGTGGGGTACGCATAAACACAACTTCGATGGATGGTGCGAATATAGAAGACAGATGAGGTTGTGATTTGGTCACCAAAAGGTCCAATTGACAGAGAAATATGATGCGAGGAGTGATTCACATGATCAATTAGACAAATGGACCAATTCTTATGGAGAAGAACCACAACTAGAATGGTTGCATATGTTATGTCACACCTTGGATGTAATACCCATGAATTGGTACTTGGAGATAGAGCTCTGCCATGGCACAGACGAATGGGATATTTTGAGATAGGGATTCATGATGACATTCAGCTTTGAAGATGGATTTGAGTGTGTTTATGAATCACTGCAGGAGGTCAAAGTAGTGATCTTTAGAATCCCATAAGATCCCTTGGAATTTATTCAACCAGATTGGACCACTCAGTTGTGCCATGCGTGGGAATGCTATAATGTGACTGTTGAAGAAGAAGAGCAGGATCCAAGGAACATTACTATCCCAAAGACAGAATGTCACTACGAAGTTGGAGGGCCACAGATAAACAATCCAGATATCACCATGCCGCTGAAAATGAGACAAGTGAACATTGGGATAGAGGTGGAGCTAAAGTTTGCAAAGATAGGGGTCTACTGGGATGATGCTACAGTACATAAGGTCACTGAATTGCTTCGCAAGTACCAGGATTTGTTCCGTACAAAGTTTTTAGACCTGCAATGGACTATACATGATTTAGGGGTGATGAGAATAACATTTAAACTAGACGTGAAGCCTGTGAAGTAGAGGCCATATCACCTTAATCCTAAATATAAGGAAAGGGTCTGTTTGGATGAGCTTCCTTTGAGTTTGCAGATGTAATTGCAACCATTTGAGAAATGGGCAATTGATTTTGTAGGACCCATTTAGCCTCCAGGAAAGAAGATGGGTTTGCGGTATATCTTCACCGCGAGCGAGTATTTGACTAGATGGGTGGGGGCACAGATTATAAAGGCGAGTATTTTAATATATGCTGACTAGGTTTAATTGCCTCAAGATTTTGATGAGAGATCGTGGTATGCATTTCCTTAAGGGAAAGATCAGCGCGCTAATGGAGGAATTCCAAGTTTTTCACTAGAAAAGTATGACGTATCACCCACAGGCCAATTGGATGGTGGAACCATTTAATAAGATATTGGAGAATGCACTAAAAAAGGTTTGCAATGCACAAATGAATGATTAGGATGTGCACATACCAGCGGTGCTATGGACCTATAGAACTACTTGTAAGAAGTTGACTAGACATACACCTTTTAGACTAGTCTATGGCATAGAAGTTGTGATGCCGATGGAGTACATTGTGCCTAGCCTACATATAGTGGTGTTCATAGGAATGGCGGACCGCGGATTCTTAGAAGAAAGGCTCGCACAGTTGACAAAGCTGGAGGAAGATAGATTCTCGGTTGGATTCCATCAACAAGTTCAGAAGGAGCACAAAAAGGCATGGCACGATCGGCACATCAAACTGCACACCTTCAAGGTAAATGATTTAGTTTTATTATTTGACAGCAAGTTTGACAAATTTATAGGAAAATTTTGGATGCATTGGCTAGGGCCATATGTGATGAAAAAGATTAACGATGGTGGAGGAGTTCAACTGGTGAAATTGAATGGAGATACATTTCCAAAAAGGTAAATGGTAGCCAATTGAAGCCATAAACTGGGGATCCAACTAGATGACTATATGATGGGAGCATAGTCTTAATGCTCCAGCCAGTTGCAAGGAGGCGCGAGACTATAAACTACACTACCAGGGTTGTAGAGCTGTGTGACCGGGGGACTGCGTGGAATGGAAGAGTGTCACAACATCAGTATAAATGTAGCCAAAAAGTGACTGTTACTGTCAATGTTAATGAGTCGACAGTGAGAAATTGACTAAGAGGAGCGAGGGGGGAATATTTAAGGTTGAATTTAAGAGCGAGATCTCTAAAAATATGACACCAATCTAGCATTTATGAGTGGATTTTGGGGGGAATAGTTGGATTTGAATTTTAACTTTCCTATAAATTACAGATGGCCACCTAACGAGAGACACTTTTCATTCTGAGAGCTTATTTGTCATGCTACCGGTTGCGCATGAAGCCTGTGTCTTTTGAGGATTTGGTGGCTAGTTCAGTGTTTGACAAGTTACCTAAGGAAACCTAGGAGCTCCATAATAGCCTCATGTCTTCACCCGTAGAAAATGCAAGAGTGGAAGGGAGAGTGGCCTTTGAAAGGCATGCCCCTGAGTTTGTGGCTATGGAGGTTCCCACAATAGTGCCAAAATCGTTGAGTTCGCCTAGGCCGAAGCCTACACTGCTAAAAGAGGTTCCCAAGGTAAAGAAAGATAAATATAAGAAGACACCATCGATGCGTGAGTTGCCAAGGAAGAATCAGAGAAAAGAAAAGCCTAGCGCATAGGAAAGAGGTAAAGTGGTTGATCTAGAGGTTGACGAGGGTGGAAAGGACACTGATATGGGTGCAAAGGACATTGATATTGATGGGGTAGACTGTATCTTGAAGCTGTCATAATACATCCCTCCACGCCAAGGCAAGATGAAGGTCGCAAAGGACCTAGATGAGGGAAAGTTTCTCGTGCATACACCCCTACTGCTACAGAATATCACGTTTGAAGGTCCACGCTTGGCACACATCCCACATCTAAAGCTTGAAGATTGGGACTTGGGGGACACTAAGCGGTTCACCCACCTGCCTAATGATAATTTCATGCAACGAGTGTTCTACAAGGATTTGGGTGTCACTATGCTGGAGCCAGTGAAGTGGATTCCTAAGGTGGAAAAGGCATGATTGTTGAATATGCTATGGGTTCCGCATTACCACCGCATGCCCATAAATTTGAATGTTATCAAACAGTTGCTGTGCCTGGTGGACAACGGGTGCCTGTGGTTGGAGGAGTCAATCCCTATAACTGACATTTTCATCCATAGAATCACATTAATACCACATTCAGGACTAAATCCGGCTAATCCATTTGGTGGAAAGACGAGTGAGTGTGACCTCGGCGAGCAAATGAAAGACAAGTTTAAGCTTGTTAAGAAGCCACGCGTGTGTTTAATTTCAAGCATAACCGACCTAGCGGTTAGGGTGGCTGACTAGATTTTGGGTGGTAAGATAATGAGGAAGTGTCATGTAGATAAGGTGTCAACACTAGTTGCTTCACTGGCGGCCCAGTTCATAGAGGGCGTATAATTAAACTCAGCGCGCTAAATATGTAGCGAGTTCCTCGTGAACTGCAGGGAGACACATGACAAGAGCAAGATGTTTCATTACTCATGGCTTTTATTTTCGAATGTGCTGGTCACTTGGCAGTTGCCAAAGGACAACCAATTCCTCCGGTCGCGCCAGATTTGCTAGAAGCAGCAAAGTTTGCTTCACTATGGGCGAGAATGGACACTAAGCGAGTCTGTGAAAGCAAGGTGTTCTAGGTATTGATGGATATGAGCATTAATATGGCCATCAACTAAAAGCGATGGTTCTCCCCAACCGTCTCTGTGCAGTTGTCTCGGTACGTGGAGTTCAAAGCGGACTTCCACTGTATCTCCATCTGGGCACGAAAGGAACCAAAATAGAAGTGGTATGATTTACTGTACCTTGTGATGGATGATGCCATTGTAGCAGCCCTCAATTGTTGTCCAACAGATTGGCGCACAACATCAGATATTTCTATCGAGTCTAGTAAGTGCACAGGAAAGCAGAAGAAGGAAGAGGCCTAGTTGAAGATTCAACAGTTGGCTGAAAAGAGAAAGAAGGATAATGGGGAGAAGGCACACACAGAAGTGGAGCATGTTACAAAGGAATTGGAGGAATAGTGCGACTTTAACAGAAGTCAGAAATCTCCTTCATCACAGAGAGAGGAAGAAGAGAAATCACAACAAGGTAGTAGAGATCTAGAAAGCACTCCCTTCCAGGTAAAGTGGAATAGGGAACAAGAAAAAGAAGGACCGCAAAAGAAGACCAAGGCCACTAAGTCATCACTAGACCCGATCACCTTAACAGAGGGTGACTTGGATGACATTGGGGATAAGGTAAGGGATACGACTATAGAGCTGGTGTAGCAGTTTGAGCAGCGGTAAAAGTAGCAATTAAGTTCCATTCAGATGAGTTTGCACGAGCTGCAGATCCAAGACACTATACTGCAGATAGGTGCAGGGCAGAGTAGTGTAGCCTCAACTTGTTTAGTGTTGGGGACAACTGAAGTAGCGAAATTGATTCGCTCTTTGGATCTCCGGGCAGTCACACTACTGGATGGAGCTCTAAGTGTGGAGGCGGAAGCTGACAAGGCTATTTTCAATGCACTGAGGAACATTTGCCTCAACTTGGCTGTGATTCCTAGTGAATTCCTTCACACACTACAAGCATGTGTCATTGAATAACTTAAGGCTCGAGAGTAGTATGTGTTGTGCATGATCAGTGAGAAAAAAATCAACAATGAACATATATTCATTGAGAAAACAGCCACGCTAGCAGCCTGGAAGAAGGCGCAGGCGAAGAATGAGCACACCGTTGCAGTAGTAGTCGAAGTGTGCATAACCATTCTAGAACTGCATATCCCAGAAGAAGCACCAGTGGAAGCAAAGATTCAGAAGCTAGTTGTAGGTGTGCGTGACGCAAAGACCGAGATGACAAAGGTTCAATTTGAGCTAAACTTGAAAATCACAGAGCTTGAGTTGATGTCACAACCTTCAACTCCACCATAGTTCAGGTAACAGCTTGAGGTAGTTGTTAAGGATGCAGTCGCTGTAGTGGATGCCATAGTGGCGGAATACACTACACTCTTCGAGCAATAGATAGAGGTAATTACGAGTCTGCAGGAAGATCCCAACCTACAAAGGTTAAATACCAAGGCAGGGGAATTATAGTAGCAGTACGACGAATAAGGAGAGATGGTGTGCATCGTCACTATCACATAGAGATTGGAAAAGCTGTAGGAGGCAAAGGAATTAAAAGAACAGGCAGAAGCAGAACAATGAAAAGGGGCAGTCCTCAAGGCCAAATTTAGGCCTTGGCTAGATGAAGACTATGTGATCTCTTCAACCATGGGGAGAAGTTGGCCATCCTACAGACTACACACTAGAAGATCCAAAAGATAGCGTAGGACTAGCCACAGAGTAGCTGGTGGAGTAGGTTAAGCATGCAGCTACACAGTGCACAAATGAAGTTGCAGCGGCACAAATAGAGTTGGGAGGTCCTCACAGTAAGATCTCTGAGCCAGTAGAGTTACTCGGAGGCGATTCAGGATATTTTTGTTGGGGGCTTGTTTGGATAGGGTCCCCTAAGCTCTATTTTGGGGCAAAAATCCCAAGTTTTGGGGTTGAAAGTCCAATTTTTTTTATGTAAAGTGTAAAGTCTCCACAATATGTGGTCACGGAGTCCATAGATGAAAAGTGTCATAAAGGTTTTTACCCTTCTTGTTAGGATATTCCGACACATAGGAAATAGTTAAGTACAACTTGGTCTAGTATAGAGTTAGGTAAAGTGTGTTTCTTTACTGTTGTACATTTTGTAACTTACAATCCGACGGTCACGATATGTAGTGATCCGACGGTTCATTCTCTCCTCGGTATTACCGACACTTGATCCGTGGCTTGACACCCGATTGGTCCATGAATTCTATTTAAAGCGCATGGAGGGTCATTTGTAGGGTAATCTGTGCATGAGAGAAGCTTATGTAAATTTTCATTCTTTGATTAATAAATTGCCTGAAGTGGCCGCGTTGGCTCAGGCCGTGGACTGTTTCCCTCTTTGAGGGTTTTAACCACGTCAAAAATACTGGTGTATTGATCTGTGATCTGGTTGTGAGCGGTGTCCTTTTGTTGTTCTTTCTAAGGAACTTACCCTGTAAATTCCTACATGGTATCAGAGCTATTTGAGGGCCGCGTCCGTTGGTGATCCAAATCTGAAGCCGGTAGAACTGCATCCGACTGCCGTTTCCTAGATCTGTTGTTTCTGACTGCTTTCGGGCCGAGAGGACTTCTCTGTTGTGTTCGGAGCATCTGTTCCAGTGAGGAACCCCTTTCGTTTCACGCGAAAAGGTTTCCGGTAGCCCTAGCTGCGTCATTTTTAAGATCTAGACGTATACAGTGTTTATTTGCAGTTTACTGTTATTTTCTCTCTGTTTATTTCGGTTTCGGTTTATTTAGCTTTTTTTTTAACCGGATCTATACTTTCATTTCTGCGTATGCTCTTTGTCCTGCGACTCTGTGCGATCTGGGCAAATCAGAAACAGAAAGGAAAGATTTTTCTCATGCGTATTCTCTTTTCCCTGCACCTTACTGTGATCTCATAAAATCAAAAACATTGAGAAAAATATTTAGTTTTTCGGCTAAAGCTAACTTTGAGCCGCAAGGTTCAATTTTTGAAAATATTTAGTTTTTTGGGTAAAGCTAACTTCGAGCCATAAGGTTCGTTTTCTTTGCATGTCCGTGTTGGGTTTTGTGTTTTTTGTTTTGTAGGGAAAAAGAGTTTTCTCAAAGCAAGCACGCAACCCAAGGCCCCCCCCCTCTCTCTCTCTCTCTCAAATTTTTTGTATAGATCAATTGGTTCAAAGCTATTTTAAGAGAGTAGAGGTCTTGGGTTCAAGTCTCCATTTTGTGGGGGCGGACTTTTTCATTTCCGCACATTCCCGCACTTCGTCGGCAACTTCAACAACTTTTTTTCAAAAAGCCATAACTTCTTCATCCGGAAGCCTTTTTCAGAGCCGTTTTTTTTAAACCAGCCTAATTTTTCGAGATCTATCCATTGGAACACTTACTTTCAGCATCTTCAGCTTTAGTTTCTGTTGAAATGGAAAGTCAATACCAAGTTACCCTTGACAGCACCAACTACTTCCAATGGTTGTCCTACATGGAGGATTTACTTAGAAGTAAAGGTCTCTACCGAATAGCCATAGGCCAAGAAAAGAAACCGAAAGATGAAGACAAGGCTGTTAAATGGGAAAATAGACAAGATCAAGCACGTGGTTTGATAGGGATGTCTATTTCTCCAGATCTTAGATTCCATATTGCAGAACTTGAAACTCCTCATGAAGCAATGGAACAAATCAATAAAGTTTTTGGGATTAAAAATGAAATTAGAGCCCATCAACTTGAAAATGAGTTTCTTACATTGGACCCTAATAATTTTTCTTGCATTGAAGATTTCTTGTCTAAGTTCAAGACCCTTAGATATCTTTTGGAAGGTGTTAAGGTTAAGAAAGAAGATAGTAACCTTATTTATTCCATCCTTACTAAGTTGGGACCAGCCTACTCTGTATTTGTTTCCACCTTCCATTCTACAAGGGAAGCCTTCATTTCTCAAGGAAAAGACTATAAGCCTCCTTCCTTTGACTGTTTTTGTGATTCTTTAATAAGAGAACAAGAAAAACTCTTACACCTTGGTCTTCTTAATCTTGGAAACTCTTCCAAGAAAGCGTTAGCCGCCCAACAGCAACCAAATTCAAAGAATCCTAGGAAGTCATATCCTAAAAAGAATGGTCCTAAACCAAACAAGGGTCCTAAGCAAACTCAGCCTCAAAATGAAAGATCATTTCAACAAAATGATAAGACCAATAAAAACAAATGGAAGAAGACTGACAGACATTGCAACTTTTGTAATCGAGATGGCCACTTAGAATCAAAATGCTTGAAAAAGATGGAAGCCTTGGAAGCAGCAATGAAGAAGCATAACATTCATTTCGGGCAATCTTCAACTTCAACTTCATCTTCAGGAATGGCACTTTCTACATGTGGTTGTCAAGCATCTCGGTCTGGCTATGCATTAAATGTATCTTCTTCTTCTCATTCTCATGAGTGGCTCATTGATTCTGGAGCTTCTTATCACATGGCCAAAAACAAAGCAATGTTTTCTTCTTTAAATGACTGTAACACCAAAAATATATATGTTGGTGATGATAGATCTCTTAATGTTGTAGGGACTGGAACTGTTCATCTAGACAATGGTCAGTTTAATGATGTATTATGTGTTCCAACCTTATCCTGCAACCTTCTATCTGTGTATCAGATAACTCATTCAGGTGAAGGTAAAATCGTTGAATTTTCACCTCATGATGTTGTAATCAAGGACTTAAAAGATCCTAAACAGATTTCGGCTACTGGCATTGCTGATGATTCTACAAGGTTGTATAAGTTTCACAACTTTGGGTCATCAAATCTTCCCTCAGTATTTGTTGCTCATAACGATGAAGTGAGAAAACTTTGGCATGAGCGATTTGGTCACTTAAACTATCGCTCCCTTCAGCATCTATGTAAAGAAAATATGGTGACAGGTCTTCCTATGGTATCTTGCAGAGATGGTGTTTGTTCCGGATGTGTACTCGAAAAACATCATCGGGACAGTTTTGAAAAATGTGCCTCTTGGCACGCCTCAGCCCCTTTATAGCTTGTGCATAGTGATTTATGTGGTCCACTTCCAGTTGTGTCAATCTCTGGTTGCAAGTATTTCTTAACTTTCATTGATGATTTCTCCAGACGCACTTGGGTATACTTCTTAAAACTCAAGAGTGAAGTATTTAACACTTTTTTGGCCTTCAAGGCCTTTGTTAAAAAATAATCTGGACATCAAATTCTTAAGTTAAGATCTGATAATGGCGGAGAATATGTTAAAAACACATTCATCAACTATTGCACTGAGAATGGAATTCAAATGCAACATATTGTTCCATATACTCCACAACAAAATGGTGTAGCTGAAAGGAAGAATCGCACCTTAAAGGAAATGGCTAATTGTATGCTACAATCTAAAGGACTTGGTCTTAGTTTTTGGGCAGAAGCAATTAACTGTGCAAATTACATAATAAAGCGCACTCCTACTAAGGCTTTAAAGAATATCACTCCAGAAGAAGCATGGAGCTCAATCAAACCAGATGTAAGTCACTTTCGTGTTTTTGGAAGTGAAGCGTGGGCCCATATTCCAGATGAAAAGCATAAAGCTTTAGAACCTAAGAGTGAAAAATGTACTTTTGTTGGATATTCTGAAGATGTCAAAGGCTATAGACTTATTCCATTTAAGTCCAAAAATGTTATCATTAGAAGAGATGTAAAATTTGATGAAAATATATCGGCCTGCGAGCCTAGTCCGGCGGATGTGCCACCTCTCCCTATCTCTTCTACCTTTGAAAAAATTTCTTCTTCAGATGATGAAAGTGAGGATGACAATCCTCCCCCACCATCTCAGGATCCTCCTTCAGCTCCTGAGCTTCCAAAATGGGTTCGTGCTACTCGAGATGCAGCAGGTGATCTTGCCAGTGATCCTACAGATCAGCGACGCACACGTTCTCAGTTCGAGAGAGCCTCTTCTTTACTGGCTCAAGCTCCAGTAAATTATGATCCTGACACCTTTGCAGAAGCTTCAGGCCATCCAGATTGGGAAGCAGCTATGAATGAAGAATATCATTCATTATTGGCAAATGATACATGGGATCTTGTTCCCTTACCAAAGGGACGAAAACTTGTTAGATGCAAATGGGTTTACAGAACCAAGTATGGACCAGATGGGAAAGTTGATAAACATAAAGCTCATCTTGTTGCTAAGGGATTTTCATAGGTTGAAGGCATTGACTACACTGAAACCTTCTCCCCTGTTGCCAAAATGAACTCTATCCGCCTTGTTCTTTCCCTTGCTGCCTCTTTCAAATGGGAAGTCCATCAATGGATGTTAAATCTGCCTTCTTGCATGGGGACTTGCATGAAGAAATTTAATGGAACAACCCATTGGCTTCATACAAACAGACTCCAGCCTTGTTTGTCGACTTAAGAAATCCCTTTATGGTCTCAAGCAAGCTCCTCGGGCTTGGTATGCCAAAATGGATAGCTTTCTTTTAGAATCTAGCTTTTCTAGGTGTCATTCTGACAATACTGTCTACACCAAGAAAGTTGGCAACTCTCTTATCATCCTTATTCTTTATGTTGATGATCTTATCCTTACTGGTAGTGATCCCAACCTTATAAACCATGTGAAGTCTAGCCTCAAAAGGAAATTTGAAATGACAGACTTAGGACACTTACACTATTTTCTCGGTCTTCAAGTCTTGCAATCCAAGGAGGGTATTTCCCTTTCCCAGTCCAAGTATGCTTGTGATATTCTACGTCATTTTCACATGCAAGACTGTACGCCAGCCCCTTCTCCCTTTCAATCTGGAGTCAAACTCTCAGTCACTTGTACTTCTCCTGAAGTTGATGCTACCTTATACCGTCAACTTGTAGGAAAACTTTTGTATCTAACCCATACTCGTCCTGACCTTTCCTTTGCTGTTGGCCTTGTTGCTCAGTTCATGCAAAACCCCCGTGAAAGTCATTGGAAAGCAGCTAAAAGAATACTTCGTTATGTTCGAGGTACAGTTCAGTTTGGGATTCATTACAGTGCCAAAGCATCTCCTCTATTGGTTGGTTTCACTGATTCCGATTGGGCTGGTGACCCTGATGATCGGAAGTCTACTGCCGGTTATGTCTTCACTCTTGGTTCAGGACCTATTACATGGGCTTGTAAGAAACAGGGTTTCTCTTTCGTCAGCAGAAGCAGAGTATCGTGGTGCCATGGAAGCTAGTAAGGAAGCCTTGTGGCTTCGTCAGATCCTATCAGAGTTTGGCTTTGAGCAGCAGCATCCGACTACACTTTGGTGTGATAATCAAAGTGCCATTCAGCTATGCAAAGATCCAGTCCAACATCAGCGCAGCAAACACATTGAACTACACATGCACTTCATCAGAAAACTCATTCATGACCATGTTCTTGAAGTACAATATTGTTCAGCAGATGATCAGGTTGCAGACATCTTCATAAAGGCTCTCACAGAGGCGAAGTTCACTAAACTTCGACTTATGGTAGGAGTTCAGGAAGTTTTCACTAAGGGGGGATAGGCTCTAGTGCCTCCTTCCTTCTCCTATTGTGTCATATTTGTAAATCCTTCAATCCTATCCCAAGTTGTTCTTAAGGGGGGATGTTAGGATATTCCGACACATAGGAAATAGTTAAGTACAACTTGGTCTAGTATAGAGTTAGGTATAGAGTTAGGTAAAGTGTGTTTCTTTACCGTTGTACATTTTGTAACTTACAATCCGACGGTCACGATATGTAGTGATTTGACGGTTCATTCTCTCCTTGGTATTACCGACACTTGATCCGTGGCTTGACACCCGATTGGTCCATGAATTCTATTTAAAGCGCATGGAGGGTCATTTGTAGGGTAATCCATGCATGAGAGAAGCTTATGTAAATTTTCATTCTTTGATTAATAAATTGCCTGAAGTGGCTGCGTTGGCTCAGGCCGTGGACTGTTTCCCTCTTTGAGGGTTTTAACCACGTCAAAAATACTGGTGTATTGATCTGTGATCTGGTTGTGAGCGGTGTCCTTTTGGTGTTCTTTCTGAGAAACTTACCCTGTAAATTCCTACACTTCTGTTTATGTAAGTTGTGTCAGCTTTAGAATATCTACCCATGGTTTGCGGACCATGGGATTGTATAAAAAGGAGAGTCTTAGAAGAGGCTAAGGAAGTTCAATCATTGAGGATGATGAATGTAATGGGTCATTATCAGAAAGAGCGAAGGGTCTTAGAGTAGAAGGAAGGCTCTGCAGCTATGTGTGCAAAGGCTTAGGGTAGAAGTCTGTAGCTGAGTACGCCGACCCCTACACCTGAGTGTGCTGGATAGTTTGAGTATGTAAGAATATATGAAGCATTAGTAAAGAAGATTACTCTGGAAATACCTATGTTTGATCTATTTACATCTGTTATGAATTAATTTGATTATGTCATGATGACTACTAGATTTATGGTTTAATGCTATATATTGATGCGAGAATGTGTATGTTTTACATTGTTATATGAATGCAAGTAATAATATATGTTTACACAAAGAATATCTTAATGCATGCTATAGATATCAGACACTTAAGCTGATCTGGATAATAACAGACTTATGAGTGACTACATAGCCATGTAAGTGGTTGATTCGCCTATTTAGGGTCTGCGAAAGACAGTCATAGACCTTCACGAAGCTCTAGAGACTGGTAAAAGGAAGTTATAGTGATAAGCCTCGAGGGCTTGTCAGTCTGCAAAAATTAGGGTAAAGGGTACAAAATGACATCATAACCATCTATGTGTGTGAAAACTTGGTTCTAGCACCCCCCCATACTGCTTCAGGTGAGACTTTAGTCTCCGCTCCATTGATTGATGTTGAATGGGTAAGTAGTGTAGGGATTTGCTTTCCTAACTTAACATTGAACCTGGGTTAGGACCCTCTAAGCCAACATACAATTACACTTAATAATAATTTGGCCATTATGAGACAAGTGGTGTCGTTGATGGCAAATCACACAGATGAAAGATCATAGTGCAGCAGGTCAGCAGTAAGGATTTGATGATCAGACTACAAGAATGAAGAGAAAATATATATACCCAGGTTCAATGTGACCGAGCCGCGTATACACGTGTGTTAGACGTTACAAAGGCACGTATGCGTATACACGCACTTTCATGCAAGGAAAAGCGCGTATATGTTGGAGAACTTACTTTTGGTCCGTGGTAGTTAGTCCTTGGTATTTGAACCTATGGTATCTCGTCAGATGTGTTGATCCCAAGTATTGGGTCCATGGTATTGGTTTGTTATGGTTTGGGGCCATGGTATTGAGCAAGGCCTAAGACTATAAAAGGAGAAGGAGATCATTAGGCAAGGGCAATTGAAAAAGTCTTGAATATCTGATGAATGATGAGATCCAGTATGCAGGTTATGGATTGATGATGCATTGGTTGATCTGAGCTAAGGAGGGATCTCACCGGTTGACGGAGAACAAGATCTATGTATAGATCGGGATCAAATGGTTTGAAATGAACTATCTCTATATGATTGATTATGTTTATTCTAGATCTGTATACTGACGCATGTAATGATCTGAAATGGGTATAACTTAAGTTTGAAATCGCTGCAAGTCATGATTGAATATTTATAGATCTGTACGCGGGTTGGCGTTGGTGTAAGTGCGTATGTATGTCGGTTTGGTTCATTGTAGTACCGTATATCATTTGAGCTATGATGTTTGAAGTTATAGGTAGTTTTGGTTGTTGATGATATCAGATGACAGTTTAAAGGTGTCAGTATTCTGCATATCCTGTTTGGTTGATTGTGTTTAACTTCAGTATTGATGGATGAGAACTAATATTGGATCAGGATCATAATGACTCATATTTATGTGATCTAATGGACTAGATCTGGGTGCTAACACACATATTATCCTTTTATATGTAATAATCTGGATATGTCTGAAGACAAGAAGTGCATCAAGTTATAAGTAAGCAATTGATGACATATATGCTGGTTCACATTGGTGAAGTTGCGTATACACGCTGGTTCAGCACTTCCAAGTAGTGTATGCACTCTGATGCATGATTTTGATGATACAGTTGGTTCTGAATATTGTTGCAGGGTTCAGTGTTCTGCTCTATGTTCTGGTGACTATGTTGTTGACAGGGTTTCAGTGTTTAAGTGATTCAGAAATTGATGATGCTAGTATTGACTGTTTTGTGCTTCAATGATATTTATGGGTCCAGGATGAAAATTTGATGAAACGTGGCCTTCAGATTATAGTGTTGTGCTCAGGAGTATCCAATCTGAAAATGTATGAAATGTGGTCCTTGGAGGATGAAAGGAGATTGTAGGCCGGCGCCTATGTACTAGTACATCATCTAGTACAAGAGCAAAGGGGGTGGTAGCTCCCTTCCAGTAGCAGCTATAGAATGAGTGAAGATTGGAGCATTCAGTAGGTAGGCACCTACGTACTAGTAAATGGATCAGCTAGTACAAGAGCTAAGGGGGTTGTAGCTCCCATCCAAGAGAGTCAGGAAAACGAGAGAGGGTTGTAGCCCTCTGCAGGTAGAAGCCTGCGTACTGGTATAAGACTGCACCACTACAGAACTATTGTAAAATGAAGTTTCTTATTAAAGGAAGATAGAGATGTCCTGCAGCAGGTGGATTTCACCCACATTGGGTTTCCACCTTATATCATGGTGTTCATGTGTGCTTCTTGTGTGTGATGATCTATTCTGTTTTACTACACTTGCTTACTATACATATGGTTAATAAATTCTGATGCACTAACTAAAGATCAACATTTAATGGATTAACTGAATCATAAGTATTCTAGATATATGCTAGTTGCATTAGACACAGTTGCGTATACACGCGGGTTCCCTTAATTGAAGTAGGGTATATGTATCTAAGTATGGAAAGGAAAAAGTTTTATTGATTTGATAATACTGATTCACCACCCCCCCCTCTCCATATTATTTCCAACAATTGGTATCAGAGCAGGTCCTTTGGTAGAAGCTTGATCGCTTGAAGGAGATCCATGGAACTATGGGAAAGAAGCTTAAGAAGAAAGCATCTAAGAAGAAGAAGACATCTCAGAAGATCTATGACAGTGGGTGTATTGATTGGGGAAAATGTGGAAGGAGCACATCAGATTCAGAATCAGCTCAGAATGAAGATGAACAAGATCTATCAGGTATGAATTTGTTATCCTCTGGTGATACATCTATTTATCCTCTTAAAGATGATGAATGTGATAGCGAAACAACTGTATTTGCACTTATGGGTGAGCAAGAAAAATATCAAATAGAGGCAGAATTTAAAAGGCTTACAGACAAAATCAGAGATCAACAAGATCTATTGAACACAAAGGAATGTGCTTTCAAAGAAGAAGCTACCAAACTAAAAGCTCAACTAGAGGAAGGAAACAAGGTAAGGAAGTTATTCAAGAATAAGGAAGATAAATGTTAGAAGTTGTAGGATGAAGTGACATCATTAAGAAGTGAAGTCAATGAAAGGAACACAATCATTAAGAAAATCAGAGATAGATCCAGTTATTATGAAATACTTGAAGCTACGATCCACTAGCTAAAGGAAGTTCTTGAAGAATCAAAGAAGCAGAATAAAGATATACTCCAAGCTCTTGAAAAACAAGAAAACGAAGTTCTTAAATTAAGGCATCAATTGGAAGAAGGAAGGAAAGCTGAAGAAGACATGAATAAGCACTATCATGAAAAGGAAGAGCATCTTTAGGTTGAGGTAAATATTCTAAATGATAAATTAGAAGAAAAGGATAAGCTCTTACGATTTCAAGATAGTACTAAGATCTTGGATGATATTCTTAGTAGTCAAAGGTCTCCTGCTATCAAAACTGGTCTTGGGTTTTATGAATCCACTGAAACTGAATCTAGCTCACAAGGAGAGGCAAGAAACTCTAATGAGAAATCTGAAATGCACAACGAAGAGATGAGAAGAAAACCCCATCAACAGAAAAGGAAAGAAATTCTTCAAAGGAAATCTCTTACTCCTCCAATGCATAATGTTGAATACTATGTATGTCATAATCTTGGACATGTTGCAGCTAGATGTAGAAGAAGAATGGTTCAAGATCATCACACAGAAGGATCATCACATTCCAAGTACTTTCAGGGATATTGTTTTTCTTGCAATATGTTGGTCACAAAGTTGTTGATTGCTACAGGAGGATATGAAACATATGAGATGTTATGCATGTAACAAGCATGGACATATAGCAAAGGAATGCAGGAAGAATGTTCGGGCACCACACCAAAAGGAGAAAACATCATCACACTTGAAGATATGGAAGAAGAAGGAAGTACAGTCAGAAAGATGTGGCACAACACAGACATAACAGACTCAGGGGTAGCTGAAAGTGTAAAACTTCAGTGTCCTAAATTTCATACACAAGTTTCATAAAGTGAAGTTGCATATATACACGAGTTAGACACTGCAAAGTCGCGTATATATCAGTCTGAGGAAAAGCAGTGGGGACAGGCTCAGAAAAAGGGTCTGATATGACTCAATCCATTATATGCTCTATTGGTTAAATAGTTACAGTCTGCTAAGGATGTGTGGAAATGTCTTGATACTTGTAAGATGTCTAGAAGTGTTTTGATCCTAACTTGATGATGATGATGTCTTGATACTTATTGCTGAGATATGCATGATTAGATCTAACAGTAAGCAGATGGCACATGTTGAGGGGGAGCATATGCCTTTAATAATGCATTGTTGGCATTATGGTTAATAGTCCTTGGTGATGATGCTTATATGGCTAAATGATATACCTTGCTATGATGTGGTTATGAGTTGTCCATGATAAAATCTCATATGATCCTTTGGGTTACATAGTTGATATTCAGATCATATTTGTGGATTGATTCTCTAATGATGCATATATGGTGTTTACATGGTGATCTTCATAAGGATAAGGAGAAGTACAAAGCTTGAATACACGTCTTCTTTACTTGATGATAAGTTACTCATATGTTGCTGTCATCATATGCATAAAGATCATATAATACAGTTACGATGCAGGATTCCTATAGTTCTTGGCACTCATGTGGATGAGGATTGTTGTTGTTGATGATATCAAGAAGTCTTGACAAATGATCTTGAGCTCAAGATACATAGTGCTGCATACATGCATGATTACTCAAAGTTGCGTTGTTGGAGACATGATGATGATGAGTTCTTACCTATATGTTGATAGTTTGATACTTACATATGTTGATTGATGCAAATATTCCCAAGTGATGATACATCGATGATTGTGTTGATAAGATGGCTATGGTGTTTTACACATATGATGTAATGTGAATGATTTTATGATGATGAGTTGATATCTATATGCAGACATATCTTGTCATAGGACATTTACAGGTTGCTGATCTGGAAATGGTTGTACGCGAGTTTAATAAGCAGTATCCATGTATATACACTTGTTTCTATGGATACAGACGCGTATTTGAAGGAAACCAGTGGGCCAAACTCAGAATGAGAAGAGTTTGATATGGGTCTGACAGAAACCATCTGGCAAAGATGGAACAGGTACAGAGGGAGAACATGATTGATGGTCTAGATGTTGTCGACAAATGCTTATAGAGCAGATCATACATTGTGTATGACGACTATCATGGTCTTATCTAGATGTTTGGTCTCATGCAAAGGTCATATCAAGACTCATGATGTAATAATATGTCTTTATCTATTTTAGTCATTTGATGAAATCTCTTCTGGTCACATGATGTAATTTGTAACCCTTTTATGCATAAGAAGGATGATGAAATACTTCAATAATATCAAGGTCATGTAATGGCCTATGTTGGTTTCCCCACTATGCCTAGGTTGGATGATGTTATACTCTTGTGTTATCATGTGAAAACCTTGAGTCAATTCCCACTTGGTTGGGAGATGGATGTATGTATGAGTCTTTGGTGCTAGGAAGGTCACTTATGATGTATAGAGTCATATTCTTCTTGTAGAACATCTTTTTGCAGACCTTGCTTATAGTGAGGGGGAGCATGAACGACACACTTCAGCAGAGCAGAAACTTTAGCATGTACTCAGAGGGAGCATGGTCATATTGGTACACCTTGGCATATACAAAGGGGAAGCTCACTCAGAGATTTCAGCAGGTACTCAGGGGGAGTATGGATAGCAGAATGTTTACCAAAGAAATAGAATATCTTGGTTCACCCTTTGCCCTTGATGTCAAAGGGGGAGAGTGATTTGGTATTGTTGCCATCAAGTACAAAGGGGGAGATTGTTGGCATTATGATGCATGTGTTGTACTTGATGGCAACCCACTCATAGAAGAACATCTCACTTATTTATAACTAGATGAATCTTCAGAAGAGATATCAGATGTGACTGAATGCATGGGATGCATGACAACTCAAAGGAATCATATGATAGCTCTGAGTGTGACAAGTTAGCTTTGCCATCAAGTCCAAAGGGGGAGATTGTTGGCATCATGAGACAAGTGTTGTCCTTGATGGCAAATCACACAGATGACAGATCATAGTACAACAGGTCAGCAGCAAGGATTTGATGATCAGACTACAATAATGAAGAGAAAATATATATACCCAGGTTCAACATGACCGAGCCACGTATACACATGTGTTAGATGTTACAAAGGCACGTATGCGTATACACACACTTTCATGCAAGGAAAAGCGTGTATATGTTGGAGAACTTACTTTTGGTCCGTGGTAGTTAGTCCTTGGTATTTTAACCTATGGTATCTCGTCAGATGTGTTGCTCCCAAGTATTGGGTCCATGGTATTGGTTTGTTATGGTTTTGGACTATGGTATTGAGCAAGGCCTAAGACTATAAAAGGAGAAGAAGATCATTAGGCAAGGGAAATTGAAAAAGTCTTGAATATCTGATGAATGATGAGATCCAAAATGCAGGTTATGGATTGATGATGCATTGCTTGATCTGAGCTAAGGAGGGATCTCACCGGTTGATGGAGAACAAGGTCTAAGGATAGATCAGGATCAAATGGTTTGAAATGAACTATCTCTATATGATTGATTATGTTTATTCTAGATCTGTATACTGACGCATGTAATGATCTGAACTGGGTATAACTTAAGTTTGAAATCGTTGCAAGTCATGATTGAATATTTATAGATCTGTACGCAGGTTGGCGTTGGTGTAAGCACATATGTACGTGGGTTTGGTTCATTGTAGTAGCGTATAACATTTTAGCTATGATGTTTGAAGTTACAGGTGGTTCTAGTTGTTGACAAGTTCAGATGACAGTTTAAAGGTGTCACTATTCTGCATATCCTGTTTGGTTGATTGTGTTTAGCTTCAGTATTGATGGATGAGAACTAATATTGGATCAAGATCATAATGACTCATATTTATGTGATCTGATGGACTAGATTTGGGTGCTAACACACATATTATCCTTTTATATGTAATAATCTAGATATGTCAGAACACAGGAAGTGCATCAAGTTATAAGTAAGCAATTGATGACATATATGCTGGTTCACATTGGTGAAGTTGCGTATACACGCTGGTTCAGCACTTCCAAGTAGTGTATGCAGTCTGATGCATGATTTTGATGATACAGTTGGTTTTGAATATTGTTGCAGGGTTCAGTGTTCTGGTGACTGTGTTGTTGACAGGGTTTCAGTGTTTAAGTGATTCAGAAATTGATGATGCTAGTATTGACTGTTTTGTGCTTCAATGATATTTATGGGTCCAGGATGAAAATTTGATGAAACGTGGCCTTCATATTATACTGTTGTGCTTCAGGAGTATCCAGTCTGAAAATGTATGAAATGTGGTCCCTGGAGGATGAAAGGAGATTGTAGGCCGGTGCCTACGTACTAGTACATCAGCTAGTACAAGAGAAAAGGGGGTGGTAGCTCCCTTCTAGTAGCAGCTACAGAACGAGTGAAGATTGGAGCATTCATTAGGCAGGTAGCTATGTACTAGTAAATGGATCAGCTAGTGCAAGAGCTAAGGGGGTTGTAGGTCCCATCCAGGAGAGTATGGAAAATGAGAGAGGGTTGTAGCCCTCTGCAGGTAGAAGCCTGCGTATTGGTATAAGACTGCACTAGTACAGAACTATTGTAAAATGAAGTTTCTTATTAAAGGAAGATAGAGACGTCTTGCAGCAGGTGGTTTTCACCCACATTGGGTTTCCACCTTATATCATGGTGTTCATGTGTGCTTCTCATGTGTGATGATCTGTTCTGTTTTACTGCACCTGCTTACTATACATATGGTTAATAAAGTTCTGATGCACTAACTAAAGATCAACATTTAATGGATTAACTGAATCGTAAGTATTCTAGATATATGATAGTTGCATTAGACACAGTTGCGTATACATGTGGGTTCCCTTAATTGAAGTAGCGTATGTGTATCTAAGTATGGAAATGAAATTTTTTTATTGATTTGATAATACTGATTTACCCCCCCCCCCCTCTCAGTATTATTTCCAACAAATAATTCATAAACTAAATCCAGGTCTCAGAGAGAATAATTACTCAAAACTTTATTTGCATCCACAAATCCTATCCATGAAAATCCATAACAATTACAAAGTCATGCACAAGATCATCTCCTTAATAAGGTGCATTGGTTATCTATACATAGCTAAGTAGACAAGTAGTAATGTTTCTCCAAAAGTAGCAATGATTTCTAAATGAGGAATGAGTCTCTTATTTATATGAGAGATCAAGGACAGTCCTTACTCATTGATAGCTCCAAAAACATAAAAAAAAATCCTTTCTCTCACAAGCCCTAGATACTAGCGAACAGTAAAATGAATTAAATTAATTTCATACTAGTAAATAGTAAAAGCTACAAGGGTTTGATATTGACCTCTTTAGGACACAAGAAACTGATTTAAATAAGGCCAAAATTGAGGCAGATCTAGGGCCTCATATTGCCTATAATTTTTTCAATGTTTGACTCAATAAATAAACTCTAAAATTTGTTTTAGTACTCTATTTTATTGAAGGTTTTTGTTCCATTTGTGGAATCCACCAATAATACATTTTGAATCAAGGTATTTCATCCCAATAGTAATATTTCTTCATATTTTTTGGATCTTTGAATTGAAATTGCATACCTTGCTTCCTTTCTCTTTGTTTCATAATAAACCAATATGCTTGTGGAATTTTACTTACTTTTTCATTTATTTCTGTGAAAAAATAGATCAAGTTGTTTTATAAAATTGCTACCAATGAAGATAAATCTACCATTGGCATGATTAGGTGTCAAGAAGGTTGTACATTTACTGAAATCCATGCTGAAATTGTGGATGATGAAATCATTGGATACCATTTTGATTTTATCCAGGATGGATTAAATTTAAATCCAAAGAAAGAGAAAAAATTTAAAGTTTATACAACACATTTAGGCATTAAGAGGAATCTAGGCACATTTGATGTGGAAACAGAGGGTTCAAAAGTAGTGGAAATAATACCAATATTTGAAAACATTGAAGAGAATGTGTACGTACCTGTAAAGAACCAAGAGTTTAAAATATGTCTTTGTTAGTGGAACAAGCCATAATTGCTGATCCTAGTTTATTGGCATCTTAGGGAAAAAAGTTAAAAGTTTAATGGAAGAGTTTGTTAATGAGAAACTTACTCTCAAAGTATATTCAAAAAATGGAGAATCTAAAATAAATATCCAATGTGAAATTTGTGGCATTGATTATGGAATAGGTGATGTATCTGTGGCAGTGTGAACAATGCACAACTTCAGAAACCATCATATGAAAACAGGGGCTCATCACTGATGCCTTTCAATGCCAAGTAATAGTAAAATTACTTCATGTAATGAAGTAGAACACACAATGCTAGTCGGAGATAGATTTGATATTATTCAAGAAATCAAACTTCTAGATGATTTCAACAAGACACAAGAGCCTAATTTGTTCAAGATCGTGGAAGAAACACTTGAAAACTAAAAGGACATGGCAAATGTGAGAGTGGAATGTACACGATGCAGTAAATGGATTTTTTTAGTGCATACAAGTTGTAATATTGTAAGTTCTCTAAATGAACACATGAAATCAAAGAATCACACTACTACTACTACTACAAATGATGCTTCACGTGAGGACATTGGGTTGAGTAGTTGCATGGTCAGGAGACCTAAGAAGCCTAATAATGATAAGTCCCAGCAAAGTTGGACTAGGTTCTTGGTCCCATCATCAAGATTACTATTATAACGGTTCTACAAGTGCAAATCCTTATACTTCAGCTGTGTTAATTAACACTTTAGACTAAAATTTAATATGAATTTTTTATATTATTTTATTTATATTACTTCAAATTTATTTATTTATTATTATGTTTTCATATTATTATAGTTCAATTATGTCCCTTATTACTAGAATTTTGGGGGTATTGGTATCCTTATATTTATGTAAATGGGGAGAGATTGGAAACAAAGGTCCTAATGAATGATCAAAGGGGTGGAAAATTATGGGCCATAGAGAAGCATACCAAGATCATGCTATGCTATGAGGGTATTGAATGTCGTATTGATGGTATGTATAGGCATGTTCATTGCCAGAGGGCTTCTAAAACATGGATCCCATTTGATTCATTAACATGTATATTATTAAAGTTGGTTCCAAAATGAGATGAGTTTATGATGTGATTATATCGTGAATCAAGGTGCACCAATAAAAGAAGTGAACGAGATACACGAAAAGGTAGAAGACTGGTCTATTTGACTCAAAATGAATCGAAGAATTTTGTAAGCATTACAAATGCTAACCATATATCATCAATGTGCGCTCTTTGGTGGGAGAGGAAAAAGGTTGCTACACTATCTATTAGAACGAGATACCTGAAGGAAACGTTTTTTGAATCGGTAGAAAAGAAGGATGTCTTTAGGTTTTTCAAGGATTTGTGTGAGGCAAATAAGCAAGGAAAATTACAAGGCAAAGATGAAATTTGGGAATTTTTCAAGGATATCTTTCATAACTTGATGCATGTAAAAGAAGGGAGAAGGTATAGTACATCCGTAAAATCCCTTTATGAGATGATGAAGTTATGGGGAGGTCCTTGATTACATAGCTTTATTAGATTGAATCTGGATGGTCCTTCAATATCTATGACTTCAAGGCAAGCTAGAAAGGCATTTTCATATATACCAGGGGAGCACGAGCACATTTTTGAGGTAGTCAGAAAATTTGATGCTTGTTATAAATACAAACATGGTATAGATGGCCCAATTCTTATATTCCTTGGTGAAGATGAAACAATTGTGAAAATATATGTTAGAAGGGTAGCAAAAAGTGATACATTGGTGGGATTTTGTGGTACAAAATAAGAACATCAATGTTGATCACACTTCTTTTTGAGGGTTGGTGAGGGAGCTATGGGCTATGAGATTATAATAGATTCTTTTAAGAACAATGTTATTGGCAGTTATGCATGAGTTATTATGCAAACCCATTACATGAAAATACTTCTCGTTTGGTTGTGGTTTTTCATCCAACATGCAATAGGTTCAATGAAAGTTTTGTTTATCAACAATGGGAAAAGGTAGAATCTATGTGGAAGAAATACGTGGAAAACAATTTGGGACCTATTACATGTCATTCCTTAGATGGGGATAACAGAAGAAGATACCTTATGTTGAAGGATTATTCTTCAACATCAGGTCTTCTATATCAAATTCCTTGTGAAGGGTGGAGGCTAACTGGGTTGTATAGTGGTTTCAATGTAGCAGGATTTCATGGCCAAGATTACATCCACAATGAAAAAAATCTATTGAATTTTTTATTTACTGATTGATGAGAATTGGTTTTAGGAAAA
Source organism: Pinus tabuliformis (assembly GCA_031772625.1). Lineage (NCBI taxonomy): Eukaryota > Viridiplantae > Streptophyta > Pinopsida > Pinales > Pinaceae > Pinus > Pinus tabuliformis. The sequence goes on along the minus strand of CM062804.1, from coordinate 1,467,083,923 downwards.
GAGTAGATAAGTTTTGGTCATGTTAGAAAGGTTTATAACACTTTTAAAGAGCATGATAACAAGCTTAAGGGTGAAGATATAGAGTGGATGGATTGACAAAATTGGGTTTCCGCAAAACACATTGCTTCAATCCATGTTCAGAGGTGTTTGAAAGAGTTGAAAAGTACACCAAGTGGAAAGTTAGAGAGGACACTAGCTATAGAGACCTATCTAATGATTTTTGTTTACTACATTGACATATTTATGTCTCATAGTTTGAGCCTTTGGGAAAGAGTGTGAAATTCTTCACGAGTTCATCATTTCTTCACTTTATGGTTATGTTGGGTACATAAACAATCTCATACTAATTTCAATATAAATTTCATCAGCAGAGAGGCATAACATGTGAAAATTTCTTGCCATTTTATAGTTTTGTTGATGAGATTGTTTCGAGATCAATACTCTAACTTGTCATTTGTTTTGCACCTGACTGGGTTAGCTGTACGTGAGAAATTATTAAGTAAAGTTGGTGGTATGGTTGGAGTGGAGAGGGCCTATGATTTCACTAAATTTCTTCATGTTGTTGTAACCCTTAATAGAGCTGTTGAAGAAGAATTGAATCCCCAAGGGCTCATTTTAATAAATATCATAAGAAGAAATAAAACATTAGGAGTAGACTGCACTAAAAAACAATACAAAACATTGACATATTGTCGCAGTATGATTCAACATCCACAAGCGCTAAAATTGTAGAAGCCCTTAAGATTAGATTGAAGGATGCACAAGACATTTGATCAGCTCTAGAATGCAACCAAAAAACTACACTCAATCTTCTTGGTGGGTAAAAAATATTCAACATTCCCAATTGTGGATGGATTAGTCGATGATTCTCCACTAAGTTATTCCAATGCTATATTCCAATCTTCCTCTTCATTGGTACACAATGAAATTGAATTGCCAATAATGGAAAGTGAGTGGAAACATGAGTTGAATGAAATTTTAGATTCCATTGATGGAAATGTAAGAAAAAATATAAAACCATTGGTGGATCTTGATGGTAAGGATATGTTCAAAGCATGTTTGGTTAGCCAGTTGAATGGAAATCTGACATTATCCAAATATAGGTTGACAGAAGTGAGAAATGGGGTCTACTATAGGTAATATGGGAAGGCTCCACAAAAGGGAATTTCAATTCGATTCGGAATTGGATCATATTGTGGGGTGTTGTTTTAAAGAAAATAAATTCCCCCACTGAACGTGCTGCAATAAAATGTGTTCCTCAAAGTACAAAGCATGATGTTTCTTATGGAACGTGGTACATTGGAAGGGTTCGAAGAATAAGGAAGAAGGATGGTAATAGGGTGTTTTATTACCATAATGAAATTGACCTTTTGGATAGATTATAAGGCATTGAGCTTCAATTATGCTGGTATAGTAGAATAAATGGGCAATGCATGTATAAGTATGATTTTACAGATCATGATTTTGTACAACTTGAATATGTTATAACAATCACAAACTTATCCTACAATGCTAGGAATGATACATACAAATTAGAAGAGAGTGATTACAAAGTTTTTTCATATTTTTTTAAAGTTTTGAACAAGGTTAATTTTCAAAACATTATACTTTCACTTTCCTTATGTATTTCCATATGTTGGATATTTTATAAATAATTATTGGTTGTATTTTTGTCGATATTTTTATATGAATGTGATGATATTTTCACACTTTTTGGCTTTAGGTCTAGGGAATAGTTCAAATGGTGAATGTTCGAGATAGCTCGACCTTTTTTTGCCACCCAGTTTTTGGTGTAAGTTTCTTTCACTAGCCACTCATATTTTTGTAGTTATGTTTCATTCAAACATTAATTTGGTATTTCCTCCATAAAAACAATATAATTACATACCTATATAGCTATATGTATCCCTTATATAAACACATATATACATTTCGGAGATAAGGGTATCCCTTACCTCAACACTTGTGTTCGATTCCTTCTACTATGGTTACTCTAAAGTTGGTCCATTTAATCATGAAAAGAAAGAAGAGTTGGTTCCTTTTTCATGAATATGTTTTATGGATAAGTATGTGGTTCTTCTCATGAATGTTCATGTTTTCCTTCAAGTTTTAGATTAATGGTTTGATTGCTAGAAAGGATATCAAGGATATGATGGAACGAGGTTCAATCGGGATGGTTTCTTCTCACTCAATTCAAAATATTTACACCAAAGCAACTTATAAAACATGAAGTGAATTTGATTTTAAATTCTTGTGTGCTAGTTGGCTTTCCTATTTTTAAAATTCGAAATGTAAATTAGAGTTTGTAGTTCAAATGTGCCATTAGAGTCTTTTTGGAAGTATTTATGTTTTGGCCATACACATGGGGTCAACAATAGTCAAATTGCACTTAGTTATTATTGATAATTGAGTCCTAAATCATCTTGTGGGAATTTCCTTTCACTAAACAACATTAACATTAGTTACCATCTCTAAAGTCTTTTGGACAGGTGATGGTAGTTGGTTTTCAAATTGTTTGCAACATTATTGAGATATGTGCTTTTGTTAGATTGGAATGGTGACGAAACTTTGCTTTCTTTTTTTCTTGTACATTGATATATATGTGTTTGATGGGTCTTGCAATGTGTGTGTCTAATCCAAGGGGTATTTTAAAGTGAATGGTATCAAATTTTTTGCAAGTTTTATATTAACAAGAATTTGATAGGATGAATAGTATGCAAATTTTAATTGATTTTATTTTTCCAACAAAATAATGCATAAGTTTCTATTTCATTGTTTGGAAAAGGAAAATACATAGAAAAGTGCTTATATTGTGGCATATCACCTCAAAAAGAAAAAGCAAGCCACCTGCTGGCCACTTGTCACAAACTTGCATACAAAATATACCTATGATCTCTCCTAAGAACACAACTAGAAGGAAAAAATATGCTTTGATGAGTGCGTCAGGTTTTCAATGGGAGAAGAAGATGAGTAACAACTGAAGAAAAAAAATTACTCCTAATTTAGTTTTGTCACGTTTTCCTTGTAGAAGAATGCTTTATTATTATAGGAAGATATATTTTTTACATGATTTGGAATGAGAGCCACATCTTTCACAGCATGTCTCTCGCTCCCTCATGTGCCCTTCCTCCTCCAAAAACTTTGATAAGGTAGATACTACAATAATGTTGTCAAGCCTCTGATATTATTCACGTGTTGTGGTAAATCAATGTGCCAATATATAGAGTTGAGATAGCTCTAAAGCACTTGTGGGGAGATCTTGGTACTATAAATCATGTGAGTTTCCTATTCTTAAATTCTTATGTTTTTCACCTTTGAAATATAGCTTCATCATGGTTTTCTAAGGAGACATATTTTCATGGATGTAAGTGACTTCTAAAGCCATATAAATATTAACTATAACTGACCAAAGTCTCTTTTCCATGCAACAAATCTCAATTTCTATTGGCATAATGCTAGAATATTTATTTAGGTTTGTTTCATGGAGGCTTCTAGAAGTTATAGGTATGTGATTAGTAAGAAGGGTTTACAAATTTATTGTCTTTTATTATATTTTTTCTCAAAATATTAAAAACAACAACTCTTATGAGGTGATGCAGAGATAGTTCCCAGTGTGTTGTTGCTTATTGGTCTCTCTATTATCCCTAAATCTCCAAGATGAATGTTAAACTTTTAGAAATATTTAATTCTTGCAATAAATGATATGAACTACATACGTTAGAGAAATTTAACGTTCTATGTCATGTAAAAGGAAAATATTATCTAACATTTATTCATGTTGGGAGCAGGCTAAAATAGGCAACAAGTCAGATTTTAAAGCTTCGTTGTAGGCTCTTGGTGGCCCTGACACTGTTATTCCAGTTAAAGAAGATGAAATTGAGGTACAGGGCCTCTGGTATTTTAACATTGTGATCCTTTTGTTTCTTTCTTCTCATAATCTAACTATGTATTAATGCTCATTTAGGAATTTTTTCTTCCTTACTCTAGTGTTGTCTACATTTGTTACCACTATTCAACAAATTTTCTAGATTTATTTTGCCTTTGGTCAATATTTCTCATGTGTTACCTAGTGAGTTCATCATACACACATGTAGTTTGTATATTGGTGGAAGATTCCTTCCAACAGATATTTTAGAGTAAACATTTGTAGTGGTTGTGATGTACTTCTTGTGTATTGTTTTAGCTAAAAATATGCAATGATAATACATATCCCAATAGGAAATGTTAGGTGCATTAAATTTAAAGGATTCATTTTTATAGATAGATTTGAGTGCAGTAATTGTACTAACATTGTCCAATTTCATTGTACATTGCAAGTAATGGAATTCATGATGCTGAAACATCATAATAAAAATAAATGTGACTAGTGAAGTTGTGAGGTGTCATTACCTCTAAAAGATATTATCAAGTGTATATAATCACCAAGTATCATGTACTTTGAAGTGCTTGAAATGGCTAAAAAGGTTTGTCTTCATGTCATGATATTCAAGAAGCAGCTTAAAATATCACAAATGATTTAAAATTGATATTTTATGCATAGTTAATTGTGATTTGAAGCACTGACATCATAGATACATTCATATTGTAATAGAACCTTATGGATATGTCTAACTGGGTGAATCTTTGTAGGAAATTCATGAAGGGATGGATTTCTCTATGTATGAAGAATAATGCTCATTTGGGATTTTCTGCATTAAGTTTTCAATAGATGGACGAGAACTTGTTGTTGGAAGTAATGACAAATATATATATGTTTATGATCTAGAAATGAAAAGGTGTTCTTTAAAGATAGCATCTCATGAGGTGTTGTATACTTTTTCTTGATGATACATCCACAAGCCTAGTAATTTTTAATTTTTTCAAAGTTTTTCTTGTGTTGGGTATGATCCATTATGTCTTTTTCCAAGAACCTTAGAAATTTCACTTTCAATATTCTTAATAAATGCATCTAGATTTTATATTTATGGGATTTTAATTGTTGACGGGTTTCTATAACAAGATTTCAGTTGTTTTTTAGGTCTACTGGTTGATGATATGTTTCAGTAGCAAGCCATAATTATGGGACCTCCCAATAGTCTATGCAAGGGGTGTATTTGTGGTTACTATTAATTTTCCTCCTGAATATCCATTCAAGCCTCCAAAGGTATACTAATAAGCCATGAAGTCTCTATATTTTTGCATTTTTTATTTTGGATTTGACAGGTGATATGTTTATTTTTCCATTACTTCTATGTCTGCAAGATTTCTTTCTGATGTTTCTTGTATTGAAGAGTTCATAAATGAGTTTGAATTTGATAGTAGCCTTAAAATTTATCCTTTCTAATGGGAGCATGTGACAATAAATTTGGGCATTTTAAAGCATATTAAGGCTCTCCTTTTGACAACAAAGTGTAACATCCCTGGTTCAATGGCTTGTCTAGTCTTTGATGGATTTCGTTGTTGAGATGACCAATGATAGAACATGTTTATTGAACCTAGGAAATAGCAATAATATTAATTACAAAATGGTTAAAAATTTTCCTATAACGCTTTCCATGAAATAGAAGTGACTGTTGCAGTTTGCGTTTCCTAGGTGCTCTATGAGATAGTTAGATAATTAAACACGGTCATAAGTAACATGCCCTATTAAACATCCTACTAAAACTATGCAAAATAAATAACCTTGATATAGTTAAATTTCAAACTCATTTGAAATGCTATTCCTAAATTCTTTTCAAGAGCTATTTGGTTAGCACGCAATTGAGCCATCATTCAATATCATTTCCTTCTTCTACCTATAGTTGTAACCTGAGAAATTATCTTCATGATGGAACACCTTTGCACTCAGGGATTACTATTATCCTTATTACTAAGCCCCCTCTCCAAACTGTTATACATCATCATGGTTGAATATCTTACTTGGAAATTGGAAGTGCATATGGAAATATCCAACTCTCTTCTTGGCATAAAAATATTTCATGTTGTGCAAAAAATTAATCACTCTCAATTCGCAGATAACACCACTTTATTTGGGGGAGTCTCTCATTGCTAGTAGGTTTAATGATATCCTGTATATTTTCCTCCAAGCTTCTGGAGGGAAAATAAATGAGCACAAATTATAAATTTATGTTTAAGAATGTTCCCCAATCTTCACTAAATATTATTGCTTCTGAACTATCCTTTCCTTATAAACCTAGTTGGAAATCTTTCTCCTATCTTGATATGCCTATCTTCCTTTCTTCTCTCTCGTCTCACTTGTGGTAGAGAGTTATAGACAAGATCATGTTGAAACTATCTCAACGGGGTTTCCACTAGTTGAACGTAGCTGGTAGAATGATTCTTCTCAAGTTTGTCCTCTTAGCTTTACTAATATTTAAATTTACTAGCCTTCTAGGTCCTTTAGGTGTCAAACTACAAATCTCTTAGCTCCTCTACAAGTTTTTATGGAAAGGCGGTACACCACTAGGAAATATCATCTGGTTAAGTGTGGTATTGTTTGTCCCTATAAGAAGAATGGAGATTTAGGAATCAAATACCCTTGACTAATGAATCAAACACCTGTAGGTACGTTTTACAAGGTGGTGAACAAGAACAAATAGAACTACTTGATAAGGATTGGGAAATCTACAACAAGATTTCACATTATTTAGCTCATGTTTAGCTCCAGAAATATTTGGACACAAGGATGTAAAAAAATCGCTTCTTTTGCTTCTTGTTGGTGCCCCACCTAGAAAATGCAATGATGGAATGAAGTTATAATTCTTTTACTAAAGAGTTGTTATAGAGAAAGGTGATTATCCAGTTGGTGATTGTTTGAAAAAAATGCATTGTTATTATTGTTTATCTTATCTTTGGACTCTGTCTACAAAGGAAAATTTATATGTATTTCTCACATTTATGTTTTTCTTGCAAATAAGAGGTGATTTGCATTTCTGTTTTATTGGAGATCCTCGAGTTGGAGAGATTAAGTTGTTGAAATACATGATCATTGTGTCACCTCAAAGAGTTTACACCACAGGTCAAGGAAGTAGTGGTGTTGGTCTAAAAGTTGTTCTTCAAATGGATCCAGTCACCAATGAAATGGTCTTTCAAGGCGGGGCCCTAGTATATTTCTGAGCTTTATTCCTTCCAATGTTTAACTTGTTGGTTTCATTGGAGTCAGAAATTGTTTTATTTTAGATTGAGTGCATTAGAGGTTTCCCCAACATATATCTTTTGGCACCTTCAGAGTAGTGGAAAATATAATGGATCTTGTATGTGATAAATTAGGTGCTATGAACGAAACAATCCATATTACTGAAGTGATGGAGCAATAGATTGTCATCATTGTAAAGGTGGGCATAAAAACCCCTCTAAATGCATGGATGGTTGTTCTGGCTATTGCTACTGCTATTATCATTCAATTTGAAGGTAGCTTATATTAGGTCCTACCATGAATATGAGTTTGTGAATGTCATGAATTCTAGAGATAGATCTCATCGAGTTGCATCAACCTAGTGGGACGCCTGGAAAGTGTCCTGTATAGAAGCAAAGGCTTTTGATTTATCAAATTTTTTATAGAAGATATATGTAATTGGAATGTTGTGCTTGTTGGGGGATTCATTCATCTCTTCCTTTTTTCAAAACTAAATCTTTTCTGTGTCTTTTCTTCTGAAGTTTCCTTGTTAAAATTATTATGTGCTATTCAGTTCCGGATCTTGGATTGAATGTATGAGGAAGATTTTCATTTTTGGAACTGTAAACTGATAGGATACATTGGATTATGGAGAAATTTGAAACCTCTTTAAACTCCTATATTGACTTGTACAAAGATCCTAGTGCCCTAAATTTTTCTCCTATTTAGGAACTCGAATTGGTAAAAAAGGATTAATCTATTTTTATCATGATTTTGTTTCCTTTCTCTTAGATAATGTTTGTTTTACATTACTTGATTTCAATTAGTAGTTTTTTTATTTAAGCTTTAACTCTATATAGTGTTCTCAAATTTCTTTTCATGCTTTTATTTCCATAGCTAATTAAGAGCTCCTCATATACTCTTCACTTGAAAGGAGACTATGGCTCATGTTTGCTTTCTAGTATTTTAGTGTACATTGTATCCTACTTCTGTGATAGAACTTTAATTTTGAGTTTTGTTTTATTTATGTTGTTCATTATCACAGAGGTTGGTATGATCTACGAAGAACACCTCCAAAGAATATAAAACTTCCTACATCATTGGTTTCTAGTTTTGACTTGTTGTGGTTGATACTTAATAAAGCCGATATGGATAGTGATATAGAAATGGAAAAACACGTGTTATATGTGCATCAGAATTGTAAGACACTAGCTTTAGGCTTTACTCCTCTCGCGCCTTCCATCCTCAGGTGAGTTGTTATCACCTATTCTTTAGATATTGATACTTCAACTATCATACTCTAATGTTGAGTAATTTTTAATCATATGATGGTTAATATTTTCTAGGGCTTATATAGTAGCGGAAAGAGGGGTATTACCTTCTGTGCCTAAAGACCTTATCGAATATATTGCTAGTTATTATTCTTGGATGAGATAAGAGGAAGAGAAAAGTGATGCACCACATTCTTACACCATTTCCAGTACACTTTTAAATATTTTTTGCATCTCGATGGTAATTTATCTATTCGTTTTTGAAATTACCTAGTGTTACGTGTGACTTTTAGCAAATGTGAATTTTCATGTTCTCATCTTTTGAACACTAGAGTGGAGTTGTGACTAAGAAACAACATCAATACAAATTTTGCCTTTTAATCTCAAAAACGTTTTTATTGACAAAAGATTATGTCTCTGCTTATTTTATCTAGATTTATTGTTCACAGACACTAAGTCGGCTTAGATTCCTAGAAACATTAACTCAAACGGATGTAGATGAAGCCCTCAGGCTTATGGAAATGTCAAAGTTCTCCTTACATGCTGATGAAAGAAATAAAATTGGTATGGATGTCATATATGGCATTTATTCAATCATAATGGATGAAGCTTCGAGAATGAATATTATGGATGTCTGTTATTCTCATCCCTTGAACTAGATTTCTCGAAAGGTACTCTCCACAAACTGTATAGAGCATGAGGAATATCATTAGTTAAAATTTCCTAGTCAAGGTTCATTTAAATGCATCTAATTAGGCTCCTTGCATGTAGACTTACACTGAAACGCAACTAAAGGAGTGTTGGGAAAAGTATGCAACATTGAACATGTGGAAAATGGAATTGATATGAAAATTAAGGTTGAGTTTCCTCTTGGAAAACTCATGAGGTTAGATGTGTGAAGAATTATATTTTGCACAATTATTGCATCTGGAGTTGCATGAACAAGAGAGTGGGACAACAATCAAGAGTTATGTTATGAAGTGTCATCACATGGGGGTTTTATCATGCACTATGGGAAATTTTTCAAAGGGCTAGATTGTTCTTTTCTTTGTTAATTACATTTCTTCATTAATACATTAAGTTCACCCCATACCATCATTAGATTATTAATATCTACACCATTATTCATCATCATATGCAATTATATAGAAAGAACAATGCCATCATCATCATCATCATCAATGCAGCGAAACATAAAGGAACAATAGAAGAAAAACATGCACACACATAAAGACACCAGGATTGGTTAGAGACTAGGGAAAAGCATATTATGCAGAAAGCCCTTGCAAATGTTCTTCTTCTTAGATCATCATAAAAGGATTCAGAAAAATAGAGTACAATGATCCATAACTTTATCTATGAAACAAAACAACTATGATATCCATGAAACAAATCTAATCATACTTGTAATCACTGCCCTGAGTCTGAGGATTGTAGTGTGTTGCCACTCATTGTAGTCAACTACTGGATATTGTTTTCATTGTGTTGAATATTGATGAATACTCTTGTCATTGAGAAAAATATTCAGAAAAGAGAAATCTCATCTTTTAGTCCTAGAAGCAGGGAGGAGGAACTGTGTGAGCATATATAACAAACCTGAATGCTCTCTATGAATTGTATGTCAATGTCTATGGTAGCTCGAATGCTCCCTAGAGAATTTTTTTTTGGGTTCGGGAGAAACTCAATAGGTATGCTCCAAACCCTCAGACGCTCTATTCCAATTATGTGCGTGCCTCTGGGATTGCCTGCGCACTCTCATGACCCCTATGTGTGAGCGTCTGGGGACTGACACCTCCAAATCTACCTCTGAAGCCCTTTATGCTCCCATAGGATTTTGTGCCAGCATCTAGGGATCTCTAGACATTTCATTAACCAATGTCTGCCAATGTGCAGGGACTAAAATGACTAGTTTTATGCTGACATCTAGGAATTAGAAAACCCTGGATTAGTGTGAGCTTCATCCCTGAGATTCAGAGCCTTGCGTGAACTTTCCTCTGACAGACCTATGAGAACCAAGACGATTAAGAAAATAGAATATGTCTTGATGAATGTGTCCAAATGAGATTGAGGTCTCTTCTATTTATAGGTTTTCATGATGGTCCACTTGGGGTTGAGTGTGACCTGTCCAATTTTACATGTGCTTAGTGCCGACCTAACCCAATATACATGAGCGAATAAATAAATTCAGAAAATAACTTTTGCTTGTCCAAATAAGGTGATATTTACGACTATTTTGGTCCTCTTAAAAACAGAAATCTAATGCAATCATCATCTCGGCCATCTAAGTTGTCCAAGGTGGAATTCGATCGTAGTTACAAAAATTAACACTCCCTCTCAACTAAGGAGAATTCCACTTGCCAATATCTACCCATCGATCAATGTGCCATTATGGAATCTTCAAGTGTCATCACATATCATAATTGATCATATTTTTCATGTACTCATGATGCCATGACCACCTCAAGTGTCTCATCACCATAGATAAATGTACATCTCGATCTATCTCATACTTATTCAATCTAATCTCTTCATTGTTCCTATTCGTGTGCTAAACAGTCTCGAATCTAGAAGAAGAAGAGTTTGTTACCAGAGGGGAGCCTAAGCTACCACCCTTTATCGATCAGGATACTACCTAGAATCTCTGCCAGTGGGCTACTAAACTGAATATCATCATCAATCATCATCGAAGAGCATAACATCAAGGAGCACATCTGAACCGAAATCACATCAGGGAACACATCTCGACCCAGAATCTCATAAGGGAGTTATACATCTTGTCGAGTCTCAAAGTTGTCTTCCATATTCATCCATACTTCCATCCTTTCATAAACCATGTAGCCCTCATTTCATAGCTATCTAGCCTAAAACCCTACATCAAGTAACCATCTTCATGATTATATGGGTTAGGATCCTTGTTTTCCAAATTTATCTATTTTATGTATATAAAGTGAATCCATGATTAAAAACTAGCAAATTAACATGGTTTCATTTATATTATGTGTGTGTGTGTGTTATGAGTTTTGTGACATGTGTAGATCATTTGGAAGCTTCCAAAGGCACCCTTATGTGGCCTCCAATGATCAAGTTCGAATTTCAACTCAAGAGGTGGACCATATCCCAAGGAGAAATATCATGGAGATGTTTATGAGTCATGGGATTTGTATTTAGTATTTAGGGCTAAGTTGAGACAAGTATGGATCTAGTAGATATTTAAGGGATCTACATTTATTGAGTAGATATCCCAAATTCATGTATAAATAGGAGGATCATCCTTCAAAGGAAGCTAATAGTTGTCATTTTATTCATTAGCTTCAGATTTATGATTGTTCATTCTGCATGAATAATATCATTTTCTCCAAATCATGAGTTATGAGTCTTGTTTAATTCTTAATATGTGATAGTTGTTCTTGTGTGCTCATTGAGGAATGGAAGGATCCCCACCAACCACAATCTGCATACAACTGTAACATAGTTTGATTTATGTTATTCTCTTTCATGCAAGTGTGCTTTGCTTTCTATAAGTGTGATTTTCTTTCTGCAAGTTTGATTCACTTTCTCACATTTCATTTGATTGTCATTAAACTGCTTGCTTATTAGCTATCTTAGTTTTCTTGCTTGACAATTAAATCACTAGTTTCTATTTACTACTTTCTGGATTAATTTATTGGTTTCTAGATTACCATAGTTTTCCTCTTATAGTTGTTCATAGATTAGTTTGCCTTTGAATAGTTTAGAAAGGCCATGGCTTTAATTCATTCATTCCATCTTTAGAATCTAATTTAGTTTTTCCCGCATGAGATTTCTTTTGCAGTTTTCTTTACTTATATTGTAATATGCATTTCATTTATCTCTTTCCATCCTAAGCAAACTTTCTACAATATTTTCATCTGGGGTCCCATATATTTTAGTTTGCTTCTAAGTTTACGAAACCCCGGGGTTGACATATTAAAATGAAAATGGATTTACCATACCATTAAATCTTCCTACACATCTACAACCCCATATCAAGAAATAGGATATCCAAACACATAGGGGAGCACATCTTGACCCTGGGATCTCATTAGGGAGCTCAATCTCAACCTGGAATCGCATAGGGTTATTTCAGCCCATCCTCTTGCCTGTTGAAAATTCCATTGATGACCCTGAATAGTCATTTCGTAGAATACCTGCATCATAATTGACTTTGGTTGTATGCCCCAAGTACACTCCTAACTTGTTGGCCAAACATCGAGCAGTATTCCCGACAATCCCAACTTGTCGGTATGATGCCAACTGGGTATACTATATAAAGACGGGAATGGGGAGAAACATTCTTTGATCCTATGAAGATAGGGGAGCATCATATTTAACCTTATGGATAACAGATAGGGCTCATACCCTATTTTCCAAAGTTCTCTCAACCCTAGGATACCTCTATCTCAATTCCTCACCCTGGGAGCTCAAACATGGAGGACGCACTGGCTCAGTGTCCTCGATTAGCGCTGCTCTCATCATACTCAAATTTGGTATCAACTTATCTCCATAACAGTTGTTTCTTGTTCATACCAAACATCAAATAAAATATCATGTTCGAACATAAATCATCATATAAATCACAAAAGGATACCATAATCATCCTCCCTCTCAAAGAGGTGCCAACCACTAGCTTGAGATTATTTCTAACAACTGCAATTATGTCAATATATGAGCTTATCTCAGTCCCAACTATAAATATGGGACTTTCTTCCAATCAGATCACAATGCATCCATGTCATATCCAGATCATGCTCAGACATCTCTCTAAGGATATTCTTCATCCTTCTTCATAGTTATCCATGCCAGCAACATCGTACTCATCCTCAATCATATAGTGGACCTCTCATCCAAGATATCATGGTAGATCTCATACTAAAGAAGCATCCAAATGTGCTTAATAATAATCTCTATTAACAAAAATACATTCATGCACTCACATATCAAAGGCGAAATATCTACCCTTTAAAAATAGAATATCTCATGCAAATATTTCAAAGGATGCTTGGTGGAAACTTTATGTGAATGAAGCGGATCACTCTTGAATATATTCAGGTTCTAGGCACATCATATACATATATAGATGGATGTTCAAAACGAAACATACGTGCTTCAATCAATAGTCAGATTTCATGTCAAGTTAGACAACATCTTTGAACTTGAAATCAGAGTATCCAAGGATTTGAATTTTCATTATTAAAAAAAAAATCAATATCTTTGTAATATGGAATTTCTTTTCCCAATTACAGAAATCGATTCATCATGCCATGATACAACATTTCGAGCTTCAGAGTCTACCTCCATCTGATTTATATAATGATATTCTCATCACGTGTCAAGGGTAGACCATCAATATATAAAACCAAAACCATAATCAAAATCAAAGTCATATCTTGGAACTCATCATCCTAACTTCATTAGATAACTATCAAATATAAACATATCTAGATCAGGGAGCTTGGTTCATGCAATTCTCTAAGAAAAATGCCTTGATAATTCAACATTACATAAAACAATGTTGAGCCATCACATCAACAAAGTAAACTTATCGAAGTTTAGAAGTCAGATCACAATCATTATCAAAGTCATTATTATCACAATATTAATAATTTCAATCGGGTGACAGGGAGAGCTCACATCAAGTTGTTATGTTATGAAACCAGCTAACAAAAGATAGAAAACATAGATCAATTCCCTAGAAATCAACCTCTTCGAGCGGGAAACCTCCTTTACATTACACAAATGAACAATTCTTGGATGATAGAAATTAAAAAACCTCCTTTCTATATATAGGAGTCTAGGGGGTCACAATATAATCAAGGTTAACTTAACAATAAAATATAAGGGAACAACAATAACAATAGTGGGCTTCTACGGGGCACAATGGGGACAATAGGGGCACAACAATACCAATAAGGGCTACAACGACAATTGATTGGGGAATCACTAGTATTATAGGCACCTAGCCTGCCCCTCTCCTTCAAAAAAGTGTTTTCCTCAACACTTGAGTAGTTTTGGATGCTTCTGTATAAAATTTTCATCCTCCCATGTGGAATCGTCAATGGGTAAGTTCTTCCACTTGACAAGATACTCCGAAATTGTTCAATTTCATGGCTATTGAGTTCTTGTTTCTGTGATTGCTTCAGGTTCCAATATGATTTTTCCTTCCTCATCAAGTTCTGGTAATATTGCTTGGAGTGGGAGCTTGTCACCAATCAACTTCTTTAAGCATGAAACATGGAAGATTGGGTGCACTCGGGAAGCTGCAGGAAGCTCCAGCTGATATGCCATAGTGCCAATCTTTTATAGCACCTTGTACAGACCATAATACTTTGGTGATAATTTATTATGCTTCTTAGCTTGCTTAAGGGACATTTGTTTATATGGTTGTAGCCGTAGAAATACCTAGTCACCTATATAAAAACTTATTTCACTGCGGTGTTGATGTGCCTGTTGTTTCATTCTATTCTGTGCCAAAATTAGGTTATCCTTTAATAGTTTGAGAACTTGTTGTTGATGCTCGATGTGATCTTCCACTGCTTGAAACTTATAATTTTCTCTTAAATATGATGTGATGGATAGTGGGTAATATCCATAAAGTGCCATAAATGGGGTCATTTTTGCTACAATATGAAAGGAAGTGTTATACCACCATTTAGCTAGAGGTAACAATTTGACCCATTATGTGTGATGATCAGATACAAAGCAACAAAGATATCCTTGCAAACATTTGTTTACTATCTCAGTTTTCCCATCAGATTGAGGATGATAAGATGAGCTATGAGCTAACTAAGTAACAAGACAAGAAAATAATTATGTCCAAAAATATCCAGTGAAAATGGGATCTTTGTCGCTTGCAATAATCTTTGGGTTTCCATGTAGCTTTTGAATTGTTTCCATAAATGCAGTAGAAATTGTACTAGATTTAAATGGATGAGAGAATGCACAAAAGTGTGCATACTTGGCAAGTCTATCAACTACCACTAGTCTTTCCTTCGGACTTGGGTAAACTTGTGATAAAATCCATTGAAATCTCCTCCCAACATTGACATGGAATGGATAAAGGTTGTAATAGGTTCAGGGTCTTAATTTTTCAACTTTATTTTTTTGGAAAACCAAACATTCTGCCACAAACTTTTGAATATCATATTTAAGGCCATCCTAAAAAAAATCCTTCTTAACCCTGTGGTAAGTCTTTAAAAATTCCGAGTGACCTCCTAAGGGAGAGGTGTGCAATTCCATAAGAATATTTTGTTTGAATTGGAAATTATAACATAGGTATAAGCGATCTGTGTACCATAATGAATCATATTTCCAGCTAAATGTATCAGATGTACTGGGATCTTGTTGTAACTTTTGAATGATTGACCACACTTCTTCATCATTCTTCCATTCATCTCTTGCTTTTTTTATCCAATTTGGTTGGACAATAGAGATGACACAAAGTAATGCTTCCACATCTTCCTCCCTTCTTGAGAGTGCAGTTGCCACCACATTTTTCTTCCATTTTGTGTAGATGATTTCAAAGTCATAACCTGACATCTTTGTGACCCATTTTTGCTACTCTTCCAAAGATAATCTCTATTCAAAAAAATTTAAGACTATCATTATCGATTTTCATCTTGAAGTGTCTTCCCATTAGGTAGGGTTGCCATTTCCTAAGTGCATGTAGTATTGCCAACATTTCCTTCTCATATATAGCTTTGTGTAAATATTTTCCTTTAATTGGATGACTTTCGAAAGCAATGGGTCTTTCTTCTTGCATTAAAACAACACCATTTCCATTTCCTAAGGTATCACATTCCACAATAAAGGTTTTTGAGAATTCCGGTGTAGCTAAGATCGGTGCTTGGCACAATGCCTCTTTAAGATGGTCAAAATCCTTCTTTGCTTCTAGAGTCCATAAAAATTCGTCTTTATTCAGTAATGTTAATAGAGGTGTTGCTATTCTCCCATAATTATTAACAAACTTGTGATAATACCCTGTCAACCCAAAAAATCCTCACAGATGCTTTATGGATGTGGGTATTTTCCATTCCTTAATGGCTTTAATTTTGCTAGGGTCTACCTGAACACCTTCATGAGATCCAATATGATCCAGATATTCCACCTCTTATACTCAAAAGAAACATTTAGAGGTTTTTTCATATAATTGTTTCTCCTCCAATAGTTTGAGCACCCTGTCAACGTTTTGAACATGATCCTTCCAAGACTTGTCATAGATTAGTATATCATCGAAAAATACTAACACAAATTTTCTAAGGAAGGGTTTGAAAATGGAATTCATCAAACCTTGAAATGTAGAAGCTGTATTGGTAAGGAAAAAAGGCATGACCGAAAATTCATAATGGCCCTCACGAGTTCTAAATGCTATTTTCGAAATGTCTTCAGTCTTCATTCTGATTTGATGATATCCTGAATGAAGGTCCAACTTGGTGAGGTAAATTGATCCATGCAATTCATCCAATAGTTAATCAATGACAGGAATGGGAAATTTATCTTTAATAGCGATCTTGGTGAGCTCCCTATAATCCATACACATGCACCATGATCCATCCTTCTTGTCCACCAATACTACTGGAGTAGAGAAAGAACTTTTACTAGGTTGAATTATACCAGCCTCTAGCATTTCTACAACCATACGTTCAATTTCACTCTTTTGGGCATAGGGATATCTATAAGGCCTAATGTTTGGAGGAACACTTCCTGGAATCAAATGAATAGCATGATCATGATAAAAAATAGGTGAGAGACCTTTCAAAGTCTCAAATACCTTGGAATGATTGTTCAAAATTTTTTGGAGATATGGAGAAATAGGGATTTCGATGTGACAACCTCTAGCAAACATAATTGTGCAATTACGTCTCGTTGTTATTTCTCTAGAAACTTTTTCATTCCATTAGAGTTCATCATATTTCATAGATTCCCTGTGATACTTGTTAATTGAACTTCCTTTCCTTCCAAAGAAAATTTCATGAAAAATTCTTGAAAATTAAAAGCTATTGTACACAAGGATTGTAGCCATTGGACTCCTAGTACAACATCAACACCACCCATTGGAATGGAAAGCATTTGGCTATTCAATACATATTCTCCGATGTATAGCTTGATATTATGGCACTTTCTAGAGAAATTTATGGTTCCTACACTTGCAATCATCACTTGACACTTTAGTGTTGGATATAGGAAGAAATTCAATTCCTTGGCTATCTTACAATGAATGAAATTATGGGTATTGCATGAATCAATCAACAATATTACCTTTTTCTTCTTGATATGTACTTCTATCTTGATAGCTTAAGGAGTGGTAATTCGGGCCAATGCATTGCAAGATAAGATCAGATTCATTTCTTCTTTCTCTAGGGTTTGTTCCTAGTATATATCCTCTTCTTTTGATGTTTCTTGTTCCTTTTTTTCCTCCTCTTCACAATCTATGTAAAATAATTTCTTCTCAGCACACTTATGACCTTTAGTGTATTTGCGATCACAACTGTAACAAAGCCTTTTTGCTCTTTTTTCTTCCAATTGTTAGGGTGTCAACCTTGTAGGTTTTGGAAGGCTAGGTGAAACAAAACTTCCATCGTTATAGTTTTGAGTGGTAGGCTTCCTTGTTGCCATAATTTTTCTTTCCATTTTTCTTGCCAACTTGAATGCCTTCTCCAATGAGTGAGGTTCCCCAAGGAGAACCTCATGTTGGATGTTATCCTTTAAAGTCCCTATGAACACATCAATCCTATGCTCCTCAATGTGATCCATCATTGAACCCTTTTGTTTGAGGTTCATCAATTGGCTAAAAAAAGTGTTGCTTTTTGTATCCTCATAATGTTCTATAATTTATTTCGTAAAAAGTGTCAAAGTGACAATTTGTTTACGAGAGCAAAGCAATCGATACCATACAAATGGATTTGGTTCCAAATATAAAGTTGCAATTCATACCTTTTGGGTGTTTTGCACAGTATGGAGATCGAAATATTACTCCATCTGTAGTATCCATGTCACAGGATCCTTGCCATCAAACTTATTCATATCGATCATTGGAATGTGCTGGGTTTTTATTCCAACATTAGAGTCTATGAAATCATGATTAACATTTATTTTGTTTCCATGATGAGTTCGTTGGCATTATAATGTATGTGTTGTACTTTATGGAAACCTACCTGTGGCAGAAAAACTCACTTGTATATGGTAACTATATGAATCTGCAAAAGATATATCAGATGTGATAGAGTACGG
Organism: Pinus tabuliformis; assembly: GCA_031772625.1. NCBI lineage: Eukaryota > Viridiplantae > Streptophyta > Pinopsida > Pinales > Pinaceae > Pinus > Pinus tabuliformis. Next base: position 1,467,065,314 of record CM062804.1, on the reverse strand, counting down.
ATGAAAGATCACAGTATAGTAGGTAAATAGCAAGGAATTACATACCAGTCTTCACAGATTGAAAAAAGAGAGGTATAAGCAGGTTGACCATTAACCAAGCCGCGTATACACGCAGGTTCACTGTATACAAGTCGCGTATACATAAACACACACTTTCATAAAAGGAAAAGTGCGTATACCTTGGAAAACTAAGTTTTTGGTTCAAAGTATTTGGTCCATGGTATTTTGATCCATGGTATTGGTCCAAGGTATTGAACCCTAGGTATTTGGTCCAAGGTATTGGTCCTAAGTGGTTTTGGTCCATAGTATTGAGAAAGGCCTAAAACTATAAAAGGAGGAGCAGATCATTAGGCCAAGGTGTGCAAGTATCAAATATCTAATGAAGTGTGAGATCTAGTATGCAGGCTATTGGGTTATGGTGCATTGCTGGATCTGATCCAAGGATGAAACTTAGCGAATAATGAGGAACCAATCTAATGATGGATTAGGATCTTAAGGCATAAAATGAACTAACATTATGTGTTTTTGCTCATGATTATTCTAGATCTGAATACTAACGCATATATTATTCTGTAAATGATATGATCTGGGTATAACTGAAGTATATAATAGTTGGAGAATTATGAATAAATATTTGCAGATGTATACGCTGGTTGGCTTTCAGAGAAGCGCATATATATGCAATTTTGACACATGAAAGTAGTGTACACCTTATAAAATATGTTTTAGTTGCTGCTATTTGATGTTGCAGAATTCTGGGTTCTGGTTACTATAGTCTGGTGACAGTATTCTGAATGATCAAATTAATGGGTTGTCAAAGTGATTGATTGATTCGGTTGTGGTTGGTTCAAAAGGTGATTGGTTGATGCAGATATATTTGATGATTGAATTACACTTATGATGTTGTTGATGGATCCAATCTGAAAATTTATGAAACATGGTGCCTGGAAGAAGAAAGAAGGTTGTAGCCTTCTGTAGGCCAGCACCTATGTACTAGTAAACATATCAGCTAGTACAAGAGCTAGGGGGTTGTAGCTCCCTTCCAGTAGAAGCTGGACAATGAGAGAATGTTGTAGCCTTCTATAGGTAGAAGCCTACATACTGGTATAAGTCTGCACCAGTACAAAAATTGTAAACATATTTTCTTATTATTAAAAGAAGACAGAGATGACAACAACAGGTGGTTTTCACCCACATTGGGTTTCCACCTTATATATTGGTGTTCATGTGTGTTGGTTATTTGTAATGCTTTATTTTTCTTTTACTACACTATCTAATGAATTCTTGATATATTGGTTAAAGTTCAATGCATGAAAATTTGGGTAAATCAAAAGATCTTTGCATATATGTTGGTTTCCTTAAGTATAGTTGTGTATACATGCTAGTTCACTTAGCTAAAGTAGCATATACAAATCAGTTTTTGAAAATTAAATTATTGATCTAATAATACTGATTCACCCCCCCTCTCAGTATTATTTCCAACAATTGGAATCAGAGTAGGTCCTTCAGAAGAAGCTTGATCACTTGAAGGAACATCCATCATCATGAGTAATCAAGAAAGAGGGGAACCATTAGACCGCCAATTTTTGATGGGAGCAACTTTGTTTATTGGAAGATAAGAACCAGAACCTATCTTCAATCACTTGGAACAGATGTTTGGGAAATCATGGAAGGAGGGTATACATTTCCATCAGCAATTCCTACAGATAAGGCAGGTAAAAAGAAATATGAAACCAATGCCAAGGTTGTCAATACATTATTGGGAAGTCTATCACAATCAGAGTTTGTCAAAGTTATGCAGCTCAAATCAGCTAAAGAAATATGAGACAAAATCGTTCTAAGCTACGAAGGAGACTCAGGTAAAACGTGCTAAACTGCAAGCTCTCAGAATTCAATATGAAACTCTTAAGATGCACAACGATGAAGGTATAGCTAGTTACTTCTTACGTATAGATGAGGTTGTTAATTGCATGAATAATCTGTGTGAATAGATAAAGGAAGTTACCTTAGTTGAGAAATTTTTAAGATTCCTGTCTACTAAATTTGAATCAAAAGTATCTGAAATAGAAGAAAAATAGGATCTACAGACTATTACTATGACACAGCTTCACGGGATCTTAACTACCTTTGAGATGAGAAAAAGAGGCCCATTAGATATGAGAGAAGTCGCATTTAAAGCTTCAGTAAAAGGAAAAGAAGAACTCAATGAATCAGGACATATTTCAGAAGAAGAATATGAAGTAAACTTTGTCAAGAAGCTTCAACGGGGTTCTGGAAGATTCAAAGGTAAACTACCTTTCAAATGTTTTGCCTGTGGTAGAGTTGGTCATTATGCTGCCAAATGCCCTCATAAAGATAAATATGATAAAGGGAAGGAATCTGCAAAATGGAATAGAAAAAAAAGTGTAACTAAAAAGAGCTACTATACTCATGAAGAGAGCGATGGTTTATCAAATAGTGATAAAGATGAAAATAGTAATGACTATAGACTTCTGATGGCTTATGAAGATGACAATTTTTGGGGTGCTTTAAATGAAGATGACCTTTATGAAGAAATTTCTAAACTCAAAATCTATTTATAAGAAACGAATATGATTATATATACCTTGACATACCAACTTGCTAAAAGAGAAAAACATAATGAAAAACTAGAATGTGAAATTGTGGGTCTAAGAAAGGAACTTGAGAAAACAAAATCTCTCAATCTTAGATTTTCTAAAGGATCAAAAACCTTAAATGAAATTATTAAAGTGTAGCAGTATCCTCTGATAAAGACAGGTCTTGGATATACTAAAGAAGCATCTCAATCACAGAAGCTGCCAACCTCCACTAAAAGCTATCTTGATGCAGCAAAGATCAGTGAACAGTTTGAAAATCATCAGCGAAGGAATAAAGCAGATCACCGGGTAAATCAGACTCAATTTACTTCAAGGATGAAAAGAAGCCACAAACAACCTCAGGTGAATCATACTCAATTTGCTTCAAAGATGAATATCAATAGAAACTACAATCACCAGGTTAGTAGATTTGATAATCGCAGGAACTTCTTTAATGGTCAATGTTTTTCATGTCATAACATTGGAAAAAAGCTGCTCAATGTGTTGTTTACAAGAACATCATGACTAGAGAAGCACAAAACCAAAGGAATGTGATAGGGATCAATAAAAGTTCATACAATAACTTTTCTCTTCTTGAAAATAAAATAGAATGCTCAATCTGTACAACTTCAGCCATGAAGAATCTGAATGCAAGAGTAAATTTTGGCAAATATCTCAAGAAGAGAAAACTCCATTAAAACCCAAAATATGGAGAAATAAAGAACCAAAAATAGAAAGATGTGGTATAGCCTTGTATGCAGAAGGACAAGAAAATCAGTGGTACATCGACAGTGGATGCTCAAAACACATGATAGGTGACAAAGAAAAACTTCACTCATATAATGCTTTAGAAAAGGAAAAGAATGTCTCATTTGGAGATGACACTCCTGCTGTCATAAAAGGTAAAGTCTCTATTTTCTTGAAAGAATGGTTAAAGCCGGGAATTTTATGTATGTTGATGGTCTAACGCATAACCTGTTAAGTGTCAGTCAAATGTGTGATCAGGGAAATGAAGTGGTATTTTGATCAAACAAAGGTTTTGTTTGTGAGCTTGATATAGGAGGAACTGTGATCAAAGGTACACGAACTCCAAACAACTTATACTTACTCAAGGGAGGACAACAACAATGCTATCTAAGAAAAAATGATGAACACTGGTTATGGCATAGAAGATTGGGGCAACTAAGCTTTTCACAAATAAGAAAAGCATGCAGATTCCATGTTGTGTGTGATCTTCCTGATATCAACATTCTTGAAAATACAATATTCAAATCATGTCAATTCGGTAAGCAAACCAAATCTCAGGTCATTGAAAAGGAAGGGTTAGTTAGTAAGCCTCTTGAACTTTTTCATACTGGTTTATGTGGACCATCAAGGAAAAAGTCACCCCGTGAAGAAGAATACTTTATATTCTTCATTGATGATTTTTCCAGAATGTGTTGGATAGGTCTTCTAAAGCATAAAGATGAAGCATTTGAAAAATTCAAAGCCTTCAAAGCTTTGGTTGAAAATGAATCGGATCGGAAAATCAAATGCCTCAGATCTGATCGAGGAGGGGAATTTACCTTGGATGAGTTCTTTAACTTTTGTGAACAACATGGAATAAAAAGGCAGCTGTCCATCGCAAGGAATCCTCAGCAAAATGGAGTGGTAGAAAGAATGAATAGAACTATTAAACAAATTGCTCGAGCTATGCTAGATGAATCTAGAACTCTTGCAGCATTTTGGGGTGAAGTTGCATTCACCACCATCACTATCCTCAACCAAGAAAATGTTCAAGTAAACAACACTCAAACTCCACATGAGCTTTGGAAGAAAATGTTACATCAAAAGGACTTATGAAAAACTTGGTAAGTTTGAACCTAGAGAAGATGAAGGTATTCTTCTTAGTTACTCTTCCGGAAGTAAAGGATATAAATGTTATAATAAAAGACTTGGGAAAATTATTGAAAGTATTGATGTTGTGGTTGATGAAGCATGCAAAAATCCAAAACAGATAAAAAACAAAGATTATGACAATGAAGAAGATGAAGATTATCTTCCCATATCAAATTACACTAATTCTGAAGAAGAAACCAATGAAGCACCAGTAGAAGAGATAACGGTAGAAGAAAAGACTCCGTCCACGTATGTTCAGAAAAATCGTCCAGAAACTAAAATTTTAGGGGAGAAGGAGGCAGATGTGCAGATAAGAAGAACTATTTCAGAAGCTTCAAGCTATTTAACATTACTATCATCCACCGAACCTCAAAACGTAAATGAACCTTGCAAAGATGAATGTTGGGTCAAGGCCATGAATGAAGAACTTGAGCAAATTGAAAATAATAATACTAGGGAATTAGTTCCTAGACCTCATGATAAGAACATCATAGGAACTAAATGGATATTCAAAAACAAGCTGAATGGAAATGGAGAAATTATTAGAAACAAGGCCAGAATTGTTTGTAAATGATATGCTCAACAAGAAGGTATAGATTTTGAAGAAAATTTTGCACCCGTTGCTAGACTTGAAGCCATAAGGATGTGTCTTGCTCTCTCTAGTTTTCAGAAGTTTAAAGTATACCAAATGGATGTAAAATCTGCCTTCCTTAATGGAGACTTAGAAGAAGAAGTCTATATTGAACAAACAGAAGGATTCATTCTTGGAAATGATGCAAAACTTGTATGTAGACTCATAAAGGCTCTCTATGTCTAAAACATGCTCCAAGGGCTTGGTATTGCCACCTAGACAAATATCTCCACCAACAGGGTTTTTCCACGGGTTAGCAGATAGCAGTTTATATACAAATATTGACACTAATAAATTTCTAATAATTGTTGTCTATGTTGATGATATCATTTTTGGTAGCAATGAAGAATCCATGAGTCAGAATTTTGCTTCAGTAATGCAGCAAGAATTTGAATCCTTGCTTGGTGAGCTTACCTATTTTCTTGGTCTACAAGTCCAACAAAATAAAGCTGGTATTTTTCTTTCACAAACCAAATATCTCAAACAGATCTTGAAAAAGTACGGAATGGAAGATTCTAAACAAGTATGTACCCCAATGGTAACAGGATGTAGTCTCAGCTCAAATGATGAATCGGCGGCATTACATCAACCAACTTACAGACCCATCATTGGTAGATTGTTTTATCTAACAGGCACCCGACCTGACATCATGCATGCAGTAGGAATAGCTGGATGATTCCAAGCAAATCCAAAGGAATGACACCTTTAGGTAGTGAAAAGGATTTCCAAATATCTTCAAGGAACACAAAATTTTGGTTTATGGTATCCTAGAGATACAGATCTTACTCTTCATGCATGTACAGATGTAGATTGGGCAGGAAGTGTTGATGACAGAAAAAGCACAAGTTGTGGTGCATTCTGTATGGGTTCTAGGTTAGTTTCTTGGTTCAGCAAGAAACAAAGTTCAATTGCATTATCTATAGCTGAAGCAAAATATGTGGCTATTGTATCTTGCTGCACACAACTACTTTGGATGATTCAAACATTGCAATACTTTCAGATCACATGTACTCCACCCATCTCCATTCTATGTGATAATACAAGTGCCATCAATATTTCAAAGAATCCAGTCATGCACTCCAAGACCAAGCACATACCCATCAAATATCATTTTCTACGTGAACAAGTGCTTGAAAAAAAGGTCAAATTGGAGTATGTTCCCTCCAAAGAATAGGTTACTGATATATTCACTAAACCACTGCCCAGATAGACATTTCAATATCTCAGACAGAAGCTAGGAGTAGTTGCTGCATCATCCTGCTGTTAAAATCCATTTTTTTTAGAAAGGTTGTTATACGTGATTTTCATGAAGTATAGTCGCGTACATACGCTGGTTTCTGTGGGCACAGTCGCGTATATGTTGGTTCGAAGAAAACTAGTGGGCCAGACTTAGGAGAAAGGGGTCTGATATGGTTCAGTAAATTATCTACACTATTTGATGATGGTTACAATCTGTTGATGGCATGTGGAAATATGTTGGTTCTCATAAGTTGTTGATAACTTGATGTATAATGCCTTGATATTTCTTTTGATATATGCAATGATCATATCGAACAGTGAACATTTGGCACAGGTTCATGGGGAGCATATGCTTCTAATAATGCATTGTTGGCATTATCTTAGAAGATCTTGGTACAGATCCACATAGTTGTTTTGATTCGGGCGATTCTTTTTTATGGACATATACATGTTGATGGTCTGGATGTTGTTCATAGATGCTTATGGAGCATATCATACATGGTGTATAATAGTTGCTGATGACTATCATGGTCTTGTTTAGACATTTGGTCTCCGTTATAAATATCATTCACTGTAAAGATCATATCAAGACCCATGATGTAATAATTTGTCTTTGTCTGTTGTACTCCTTTGATGAGTCCCTTTTGGTCATATGATGTAATTTGTACCCCCACTATGCAAGGGAAGGATGATGTAATAATTGATATATTTCAGTCATGTATAAATAATTAGTATATCCCCACTTGGTTGGGAGAATGGATGTATGTATGATTCTTTGGTCATAGGGAGGTCAAACTCACTCAGTTGAGTTATAGAAGTCATGTCATTTTTGCTTGAAAATATTTGCAGACTTTGCATGTGCTCGGGGGGAGAAAGGATGATACAATGCATCTCAGCATGAACAAAGGGGGAGTTCAATCAGATAATTTATCATGTGCCTAGGGGGAGCATGATCAATATTCAGCTATTGAAATCCATCATGGTCATCCCTTTGCCCTTGATGTCAAAGGGGGAGAGTGACTTGGTATTGTTGTTGCCATCAAGTCCAAAGGGGGAGATTGTTGGCATTATAATGTATGTGTTGTACTTGATGGCAACCCACTTGTAGCAGAACAACTCACTTGTATATGGTAACTAGATGAATCTACATAAGATATATCATATGTGACAGAGTGCGGATGAAAGATCATAGTATAGCAGGTAAACAACAAAGAATTATAGATCAGTCTTCACAGATTGAAGAAAGAGAGGTATACGCAGGTTCACCATTGACCAAGCGACGTATACACACAGGTTCACTGTATACAAGTCGCGTATACATACACATGCACTTTCACAAAAGGAAAAGCATGTATACCTTGTAAAACTAAGTTTTCAGTCCGAAGTATTTCTTCCATGGTATTGTTGATCCATGGTATTGGTCCAAGGTATCTAGTCCAAGGTATTGACCCTAGGTATTTGGCCCGAGATATTGGTCCTAAGTGGTTTTGGTCCATGGTATTGAGAAAGGCCTAAACCTATAAAAGGAGGAGAAGATCATTAGGCCAAGGTGTGCAAGTATTGAATATATGATGAAGTGTGAGATCTAGTATGCAGGCTATTGGGTTATGGTGCATTGTTGGATCTGATCCAAGGATGAACCTTAGCGAATGATGAGGAACCAGATCTAATGATGGATCTGAATCTTAAGGCGTAAAATGAACTATCATTATGTGTTTTTTCTCATGATTATTCTAGATCTGAATACTGAAGCATATATTATTCTGTAAATGATATGATCTGTGTATAACTGAACTCTGGAATAGTTGCAGAATTATGAATTAATATTTACAGAGGTATACATTGGTTGGCTTTGAGAAAAGCGCGTATACACGCAGGTTTGACACATGAAAGTAGCCTATACCTTATAAGATATGTTTTAGTTGCTGTTGTTTGCTGTTGTAGAATTCTAGGTTCTGGTTTTGGTACTGGTTACTGTAGTCTGGTGACAGCATTCTGAGTGATCAGATTGATGGGTTCTCAAAGTGATTGCTTGATTCGGTTGTGGTTGGTTCAAAAGGTGATTGGTTGATGTAGATATATTTTATGATTGAATTAAACTTATGATGCTGTTGATGGATCCAGTTTAAAAATTTATGAAACTTGGTCCCTGGAAGAAGAAAGAAGGTCATAGCCTTCTGTTGGTCAGCACCTAAGTACTAGTAAACATATCGGCTAGTAAAAGAGCTAGGGGGTTGTAGCTCCCTTCCATTAGAAGCTGGAGAGCGAGAGAAGGTTGTAGCCTTCTCTAGGTAGAAGCCTGCGTACTGGTATAAGTCTGCACCAGTATGAAAATTGTAAACATATTTTCTTATTATCAAAAGAGGACAGAGATGACAACAACAGGTGGTTTTCACCCGCATTGGGTTTCCACCTTATATCTTGGTGTTCATGTGTGTTGGTTATGTGTGATGCTTTACTCTACTTTTGTTGCACTATCTAATGAATTCCTGATATACTGGTTAAAGTTCAATGCATGATAATTTGGGTAAATCAAAAGATCTCTGTGTATACGTTGGTTGCCTTAAGCACAGTTGCATATACACACTAGTTCACTTAGTTGAAGTAGCATATACAAATTAGTTTTTGAAAATTAAATTATTGATCTGATAATACTGATTCACCCCCCCTCTCAGTATTATTTCCAACATAGTTTCCTCTACTACCTTTTCGCCATTAAGAATCCTTTCTTGTAGCAACTTTGTCAAACAGTCCTTCGAACCTTCCATCTTTCTTCAAATATTCAATGTTTTCATTCTTTGAATCCTGATTAACATTTCTTTTGTTCTCATTATGATTTTCCTCTACTACCTTTTCACCATTAGGAAGCCTTTCTTGTAGCAACTTTGTCAAACCTTCCTTCCAACATTCTATATCTTTCATAACATCCATCTTAGCTTCCATTCCATCCATATTAACATCCATGCCATTCATCTTAGCTTCCCCGCCATTTATCTTAGCTTCTGTTACCTTTTTGTGAGAGTGAAATTTGTTGCACTTGGTCTCATAATTTTGATATATCATGTTGCATTTATTCCTCTTCTTCATGAGTCATCCTAAAGCTTTCAAGTTGCTTACTAATTTTTTCCATTTTCTTTCCTCGAGGAATCAATTAATGATAATTATGCTTCACTATGCCCTTTAAACTTCAACCTAATTTTTCAACCCAAACTTATGCAAAATTTTAAAAAGACTACACACCTTTTTTTCACTTTGTAGAAGCTTGATATTGAATCTATTGTATCTCTATAATTGTGGATCTCCAAGGTTTGAAATTGCTTCCTGTGGTAGCCCTTAGAGTCCTCTTTCGAATGCCACCACTCTAATCAAAATTGGATTCTCCAAGAAAGAGCTATCTCCCAAGGTGACCTGATTATCTAATCTTTTAGTAGATCAAACTTTTACGACATGCCACGTGTCACTGTTTCAACCTTCGGATCTGAAAAAGATATACAAAAACTAAAGTTTGTTCTCTTCCTATAACTTATGATGAAATTTCAATATCGTGCTCATAGAGACAGTTATGATGATTTTCCCAAGGTCACATGTTTGGAATGTAATTCGGGAGTCTGCAGCAACCCTAACTTCCTCAGATAATATCTCCAAAATTATAACGATACAAGATCTAGAATTCGAATCTGCCATTTAGAACAATTTCAGTTCAAATGGGTATTTTCTTTAGCTTCTGAAACTTCTTAGAGAAAATGTGATAGAGAAAATGACACAATGACCTGGTTGGAATAGTGAAACCCTAGAATCTAAAGCTCTCATACCAAATGTTATGAAATCAACACACAAAATATTTTCTAAAAGATAGGTCAACGCCTTATAAATCAGCCTCTTCGAGGGGGAAACCTCCTTTACATTACATGAATAAACAATTCTTGGATGGTACAAATGACAAAACCTCCTTTCTATATATAGGAGTCTAGGAGGTTACAATATAATCAAAGCCGACATAACAATAATAATATAAGGGCACAACAATAACAATGAGGGCTACAATGACAATAGTAATGGGGGAATCGCTAGTATTATAGGTATCTAACACGTTACCTCATTTATTATTATTCCAACAAGTTGTCATCAACCATGCAATGTCAATCTGAACTTGATCAAGTCATTCTCATAATCATAATACATGTCCTTTTTGTCACTAGGTGCAAATGCATACGCCAAGGATGAGTCATGCAAGTTCCATTTTCATGCTGAATCACAAATACCATTACCTCAACCATTGTTCTAGGAATGAAGCGTCCAATACAAAATCATTTTCCTAAATACTCACATAAGTAATTATGCCCACATAACATACACATTAGGGCAAAGCAAAAATCATCAAATCATATCATTAGACATCGGGTGAAGTCCAATTTTTATACCATAGAGAGATATATAGTCAAAGCATATCCCAATCATCAATTCAAAATTATATTCAAGCATCACGACAAGACACTTTACGTCTATATCAATCCCTAAATAATTCCAACCTCTTGTAGCACAAACAAAGTGATATATATATATATATATATATATATATATATATATATATATATATATATATATATATATATATATATATATATATATATATATATATATATATATATATATATATATATATAGCTATGTGTGTGTGTGTGTGTTCCGATCACCTGCAAACACAAGTTGAGTCTACATGTTCATGTTATGGAAAACATTCTAGATCTTCCTACTTCTACATCTTGTTATCTGCAACACATCTGTGGAACTGACATCTTCCAAGTTACCATCCAATTTCATGCATAATACTTCATTTTTATGTGATAAAGAATTTAACCCAACAACTTCTAAAATCAGATTATTGTGGGAGAATATGTCAGGATATATTGATTCAGAGTTTAGACAACTTTAGAAAGCTTCATAAGATGGTCAAATCTAGTAAATCCCTAGACTCTCCCTTCAATATAGCATGGGAGCATCTTTAGCTGCCTAGACGCTATCTTGGCCTTAGCATGCATGCGTCAAGGGATGAAATTTCCCAGTATAGTGTCTACATTCAGAGCAGAAACCCTAATTCCTGTACAAGCTTTAGATCTGATACTTTTTGCATATCAATTATGAAAGATGCACATAAATCATATGGAAACAATACAAAATAAAAATAGTAATAAGGGTAAGAATCATGAGAAGAGATTCTCCCTCTGACTAGGAATCTATGTCATCAACATGTCTCTACTAGAATCAAGAAACAACAAATTTGTTAAATCATAAACCTATATCTATCATGGCTATCATGGCTATCAACTTCATGAAATAAATCTTTCATCAAAGGTTGGGCTCAAAGTAGTAGATAGATGCAACATCAAATCTCAAAGATTATGAACCCAATTTCTATCAAGTCACTCCATCAAGTTAGGACATTTAGTTTAATCATATGTCAACAAGACATGACCACAGGTAGTAATAGATCTAGAATATCAATCTCATAGATATATCTCTAAAATCATGTTTACCATGCTTATCGTGATCAATAGGATCAAGTTAGGTCAGTCAATAGTGATTTACCAAAACAATAAGAGTGTCAATCTCTCTTTCCATATGATTTCATCATGCTTATCACAAGCATTATCAACAAAATCATGTATAGGAGTCAATGAGCTATCGTTCTGCATAAAATCCATCATGACAAGTATCAAGAGCATAATTTACTAGAGTGAAGGTGCTAGCTTTCTTTATAGGATCAAGATGCCCAACAGATGAATGCTAGCCAATCATCAGGTGTATCAATGTATCAACACTAGATAGCCTCATAGAATTCAAGAATATCAAAATTTTCAACAGAAGATGCATCATTTTATCTTAGGAAAAATAGGTCCAAGTCACTTTCCTATGCATGTATGAGCCATCAAAGAAGGATACATTCTCATTATACCTTAGGGCTTACCGAGCCATCCAATATTACAGGTGAAATAAAACACACCATGAAAACCTTGTGGTATTCAAATATTTATGCATCTTTTCATTAGACATAGGCTGCATGAAGTACTTTGTCATCTTTTCATATAGTTCCTTTTAACCTTTCCCATCTTTAACCATCCTTCCTACATTTCAAATGATCCTCAAAAAGGATCTATCTCATCAAGGAGGTTAAAAACATCCATATACTAAAATACATATGTAGAAGTATAATAATAATCATATCCATATGTATAAACAAATGTAAGAGGCATCATGAGTCAAGAAATGCTTATCTTCAATCAGAGGTGACCCTCTCCCTCTTGAACAAATCTTCAAGGGCCATCAATGTCCATAGTCCATATACCAATGTTGCCCTCAATTATCCAGCTAGTGCTACTAAGGATTATCCCATATAGGGCTTCATCAAATCTTTTTCAAGTGCTTGAGCATATGCACATTGACCAGCTGGGTTCCATATCTCATATTTTTCACGTAAAACATGGTTTTCTCTCCAACCCCAACCTCATAGAATCCATCAAACCTTAATAATAAATTTTTTAAGGCTTTTATTTACAAAATTGTTTGCTTTAATCAACAATCAAAAGTAAATGACAATAATTATAAAATTACTTCAATGTCTGAGGGTCTCACAAGCAACATGGAGAATTATGAATTTCTCTACTAAGAATTTCTATGTTCTCTACTCATACACCACATCTCTCCTAATGGAATAACGCCTACATTGGAGGCATGGGTGATTCAAAAATTTTGTTGTGTGATTTGTTGGAGGGAAAATCCTCTTTTGGTTTCACCACCAAAGGAAGTGTTGTGAGTAGAATGGCGTTGTATTACTACTCACTATTCAAAAAGACTTTCCTAACTTAGGGATCCCATGATATCATGCATTATTGCTAGCGACTGACTAACCATCTCGATGCAAATCATAAGTAATTCTTTGATTTCATACATGGGAAACTAACGAACCTTGGGAGTTTAGTAGGGACAAATATTAAGTACCGGGTACTAAGGTCTTTTTATTTTATTAATTAATATTTAAAAAAGATAATAAATTAATCATTTATTTTTCCATGTTATTGAATAATTTAGAATGGTAACTCTATTTTTTCAATTTGGTATCACTAGAATCAAGGTGGATAATGGCATCACTTAGACAAGCATGTTATAAACTTGAAATTGAAATCCAAATATTAATAAAAAATTAAAGAGAAAATAAAAAATAAAAAATTAGTAAGTTATTTTTCCATATTATTTAATTATTTAGAGTGGAGATTGTCTACTTTTTAGTCTGGTGTTAGCTATGTACATGAGCAACATATGCCAACTATTTCGAGGAATTAAAGTAGATAATTGAGTTACATACATAAACATTTTATAGCATAAGATTCAAACCCAAGTATTAATGAAAACTTAAAAAGTAATAGTAAACTAATTATCTACTTTTTCTTTATGTGGCTTACTATACCATTATGGTACTACCTATGTCTATGAAAAGCATCTACCTGTTATTCTAAGCAATCAAGGTGGAAAATCTTGTTGCATAGACAAACATGTTATAGCATGAAATTCTAACCGTAGTGGAGAAGAAAACAACAAACCATCCCTAACTTTTTAACAAATGACTTACACTCCCTTGCGAGAACATTTCCCACTTATTCCTACACTTTTCTATTCACTATCAATTAATGAAGTGTCCAATCAAAAATATTGAATGTGCCATACTTTATGGCATTTTACTCCAAAAAATACTATAAACAATGTCAAATTAAAAATGATATACCTTAAAATTTTGCATTATATTTTTGCAGACTTTGCTGAGAGACAATGAGCACATCTACATGATCTAATTAGATCATCATAAATTCGATATATAATTAGGAAGAGAGTGTTGTAAAGTCCATTCTACACACCTTATAAAATTTCCTTTTCATTATAAGGAGTGGTTGACTAGAAAGTATTGCATTTATTTGTTTTTCATCGCAACAATATTTCATTTTTATGGATTCAGACATGAGTGTGTTTCTATTCCTTAGGGTTGTTATATCTAGATGTTTCTAGATTAATGTGTGGTTGAGACATTCTCTCAACTAAGTGAGTGTATGTCCAATATATGTAAACTAATCTTGCACACACAATCACTTTGTTGAGAGAAAATCTCAACTACACACCAATCTAGGAACATCTAGATATAAAAATCCTATGGAATAGGAAAAAACTCATGTAAATAGAATGAATCACAACTAACACAAGTATGAATTACAATTTCCAAGTCACCCCATTAATGAATACTTATCTTGATCTCAATCTGCAAAGTCAAGTTGTGGTCAAACATAGCAAAAGAATATGTCGATATCGATATAAATGAGCAACCATCCACCAAAATGCATGGATGCCAACCACTGCAACCACCAGTCTAATAGTATTCCCTTCACATCCATGGTTTTGTCAACTATTATAACTACATACTTGTACGTGTACTTGCAAATCCCCCTCCCCATCATCATCATGGGTTTTATCGGATTACCCATATCCATGATCTAAGTTTTATTGGGTTACTCTAAACCATACCAACAAGGGCTCTCAGCCACCAAGGCTCAACTCACCTACCAAGGTTCAACATAGCCACCAAGGCTAGACTCAGCCACCAAGCTTCAAAATAGCCACCAAGGCTCAAGTCTGCCACCAAGGCACTCAATTCAGCCACAAAGGCTCAACACAACCATGAAGGTTCAACGTTGCCACCAAGGCACTCAATTCAGCCACAAATGCTCAACACAGCCACAAAGGCTAAGCTCTGCCACCAAGGCACTCATTTCAACCACCAAGGCTCACCATAGACCCAAATTAATCACGCCCACGGTTTTCTCGACTTACTCTGAACCATGCCAAGGGTTTTGTGGGTTGAGCCTAAACCATGCCTACAGGAATCCCTGTCCACTTCACTCTCACACGTGGTTATAAACCAACACTGCAAATACAAAGTGGTTTTGAGATTACCACAAACTTCATGGAGGTAAACATGACTCATGAGGCTTACATTAGACACTCTATCTCTGGAGTTACCAATTACATACTTTACAAAGACCACTACAAAACATCGTAAACTTTCTTACTAATAAATGTATGTGAAATATAATACATCATGATTCTATTCCACAAACTCACACAAACTTTAACTTAATTTTATGTCATCCTTTAACTTTGATGTTGTTCCTCTAATGCCATCTTCAGTATCATGTCTTCATCACATCCTGCAAATAACATGACACACCATAATTATTATTAAAATCAACATTAAAATCATGAGCATTAGACCCGCATTTCAACTTGGTGAGACAGTGCTGACACCTTTATGATTCGACTAGCAATTTCAAGCTGCGCATTTAGATTTTGTGCAGCTCGAGCATCTTCAGTTTTTAAGATTTCTTCACATTCTCAATTACAAAAGTAGGTCTCAATCTAATACAACTATTGCTTTTCACTTCGGCACATACAACTCCCTTTTCTTCCTGCCATGCCTCCCCCGACTGGAACAACTCCTTCTAATCCAAAAATATCATTGGGAGATCCACGCTATGACTTCCACGCTCCACAATCCTAGATGATTCTAGGCATGCCTTAGCTCTTGGGAAAATGTAAATTGAAGTCAATAGAAAATTGTGTCAACATATTTGAATCTGGTGAAGAAAGTTTAAATTATCGTGCGGTTCTTGAAAGATTTGGGATTCCTAGATGACCTGGTAATCAACAATGAATCAATACTCATCCCATTCCGTAGCCTTCAGAAAGTCTCCAGACTTACACAGTATCACAAGCATGCTCCTTACCACAAGCACGAACAACCTTTGTTTCTTGTCTCCACCACTCCCTTTACACAAATCAAAAATCACCAACGGTCTTGAATTCAGCTGCTAAACTCCTCACAAGCTAAAGAATTCCTAGTCACAGTGTTTTCTTCATAATTCTTCATAATTCAGATTACTCTTCTCATTACCACGCTACTCACATTGGTCTTCTCAACATCGTGACTATACAAAAATCATCCTTTTATATGGATGTACCATCATTTGATTTGTAGAGGAAAAATTTAATGATGTAACAACTTATGGTCACGCTCATGGATGCCTTCATGTGGTTTCCTTTCATTCAACGTTGTAGTGGAGGCTTTCCCATGGTTGCATTCTCAGGCGAAGGCATTAAAAAAAACTTTGTAGCTCCAGGAGACTATGAGAAATGGTGCTAAGGTTATGTATGATCCACATACACCATCGGAATCTTCACGATGTGTACTGCAATGCTAACTGTTGTTGATCCCCAAGTGGCACCTTCTGCAACTTAATCGCGCCCACACAGCCCAACTCCGCCACCGCAGGTCAATTATCCCGCTCAATCGAAAAAAGGATCTAACATCTTGATCTCACAGCTCTCACTCCATTCCAATTCTTTGAGAAGCTCGGAGATGCAATCTTCACCTTCACGGTGACATATCGTGCACTTCTCAACAAATTTGTTAACATCAGTCTACATCTTTGGCCAATAGTATAAAGTATCTACCTGAGCAAAGGTTTTGTCTTGTCCAAAGTGACCACATAATCATCCACTATGTTTCTCCTTTATTATGTTCTTCCTCGTAGAAAATTTGGGAATGCACAACTTGTCACCTTTAAACAATAAACCTCCTTGGATAAGATAAAATAACCACTAGCTTCTATAATGAACTATTGGATTTTGTATTGTTATATAAATATCTTTGGAATATGCATCATCTTTATACATTTCAACCATTTCTTCAAATCCTACAGCACCAACTTTTAATTCTTGCACAACGAAATTTACCTTGCTTAAAGCATCAACAACTTTGTTCAACTTACCACTGGTGTGTTTTATCACAAAAGTAAAGCTCTGCAAAAACTCTACCCACTTGGCATGTTTCTTGTTCAATTTTGGTTGGTTGTTTATGAACTGTAATGCATGATTATGAGAGTACAATATAAACTATGGTAGCAAATAATGTCTCCATTTTTTTAAAGGCTTGTACAATAGCATAAAATTCTTTATCATAAGAAGAATACTTCTTCTTAGCTTCATTTAATTTCTCGCTGAAGTATGCTATTGGTCTCTGTTCTTGACTCAAAACTGCTCCAATTGCAATTCCACTAGCATCCGTTTCCACTTGAAATACCTTTTCAAAATCAGGTAAAGCTAAAATTGGTTTCTCTATGATTTTCCTCTCCAGTAACTTAAAATTCATGTTTGCTGCTTCTGTCCACTTGAATGGTTGATTAGTCTCTTTGCTTGTTTCTAGAATTGGTGCACAAATCTGACTAAAACCTCTAACAAATTTCCTATAAAAACTTGCAACACCATGAAATTTTTTTACCTCAAATATATTCCTTGAAATAGGCTAGTTCCAAATTGCTTGGACTTTCTTTGGATCCATTTTCAACCCTTCTTTAGAAACTACAAATCCCAAGTAAATTAATTCTTCTTTCATGAAACTACATTTCTTCAAATTTATCAGTAGTTTCTCTTTCTACAGAGTTCTTAAAACCAATTTAAAATGCTCTAGATGTTCTTCTTTACTTCTACTAAAAACTAGAATATCATCAACATAAAAAATAACAAACATTCCTGCATATTCCTTCAACACTTCATTCATCAATCTCATGAATGTGCTAGGTGCATTAGTGAGTCCAAAAGGCATCACTAACCACTCATACAAACCACTATTTATTGAAATGCAGTCTTCCATTCATCTCCTTCTCTAATTCTTATTTAATGATATCCACTCTTCAGATCTATTTTAGTAAAATACTTTGACCCACTCGAACAATCGATCAAATCATCCATGCATGGTAAATGAAACCTATACCTAATAGTGATCTTGTTTATGAATCTGGAATCTATACACATATGCCATTCACCTCCTTTCTTTGGATTGAGTACTATTGGTACAGCACATCGACTAAGACTCTCTCAGATTAGTCCCTTGTCCATCAGTTCTTGCCCTTGTTTTCCAACTTCTGCATTCTCTTGAGGAATTAATCTGTATGTTGCATTGTTTGGCAAACTTGCTCCTGGTATTAGATCAGTATGATGACTAATACTCCTGATTGGTGGCAATGCATTTGGAAACTCTTCCACAATAATATCAGCAAAATCATTCAACACAGTTTTGATTTCTTCAGGTATATCATCTAAGTTTGTGGAAGTCAAAATTACCTTAGGTCTCCCTATCATAGCAAAATGCATTTCTTCACCTTTTCCAACCTCTTGCGACGGCTCCTTTCCACTGATCAGCGTAACACTCTTTCTGGGTGCTCCTTTGTTAGCTTCATCCTTCAATGGCGACAATGTATGTTTATTTCCATCCTTCTCCAAAGTATAAGTACTTTTTCTCCCATCAGGAATATCTTTCTAATCAAACTCTCAAGGTCATCCCAGTAATACATGGCATACATACATTGCCATTACATCACACAATATCACATCTTTATAAGTACCAAACTGTATCTCTACCTTGCATTGTTTTGTCACAATAATTTGATGTCCTTTCTACAACCATGACACTTTGTAAGCAGTAGGGGGTACTGTCTTCACTAATCCTAGCTTGTCCACTATCTCTGTAGAAACAAGGTTATTATTTCTTCCACAGTCAATTATCACTTTACAAATTTACCTCTCGATTTTCATGTAGTTCTAAATAAAATCTTCCTCTAAGCTGGTTCATCACTCTCTTTCTCTGCCTTAAGGAATGCCCTTTTCAAAAACAAGGATTCTCCTACTTTAGGCGATTCTTCCTTTTCTATAATTTGAGGTGTTTCTTGCTTTGCCTCAGCCACATTCACATTCCTCTGACTTGTTGTTCTATTATGAGGACAGTCACATGATCCATGTCCCCATTCTCCACATGTGTAACACTGAATATTTCTTCCTCGACCTCTTCCTTTGAGTGAAATTCTTCCTCTATTAAAATCTTCCCTCTATGGTGGTCTACTACTTGAACTTCCTGCTTCATTTTGACGTTGCTGAAACATTGGTCTGGTAGTTCCTCTACCTCTTACTGAACTTTTCCCTCTATTCCTCTGATTTTGTTTTCTCAACATCTTCTCTTCTTCCTTCAAACCAACTTGATAGGTGTCTTCAATGGTCTTCAAACTCAGCAAGTTGATCTCATCCTATATGTCATATCTTAAGCCATTGATATATCTGGCTACCTTCTCCATGTCATCCTCTGCATGTCCTGCTCTAATACTCAATCTATAAAACTCTTATGTATATTCTTTAACAAACATTTCTTTTTGCCTTAAATTCTATAACGTTTGAAAAGATTTAACTGATAATATTTTGGCAAGGATTTATCTTTCATTTTACTCACCATTTTGTCCCATTGCTTGATCTTGGACTTTCCTTTTCTTGTTCTAGATGTTTGTAGTTCATCCCACCAAATAGTTGCATGACCCTTCAATTTGGAAACTGCAAATCTCACCTTCTTTTTGTCATCAACCTCCTCATAGTCAAAATATTTGTCCAATGAACTGATCAAATCCATTAGCTCTTATACATTGAGACTCTCTTCATACGTAGGAATTTCCACCTTTGGTTTTCCACCTACTTTAACCAACATCTTGATAACTTTGGTAGTTTCATTTTCCTCCTCTTCTTCTTCCTTACAATATTCTTCTACAGCACTAGCAACTTCTTCATCAGGTGTTCTCCTCTGAGCAATCTCCATTGTGCCCATCCTTAGAAAAAGACTCTAGATCTCCTCCAGCAAAAATGCATTTTCTTTAGGTCTTCCTCGACCTATGCCAGCTCCTCTCCTTGGTGCCACGTTTACTAAAGTCAACTCAATCCCTGTGCTCTGATACCAAAAATGATGTAGGAAGCTGATGAAATCAAGGTGGTGGTATTAAAAATAGACTACTAGTTACTTTATAACCAATTAGATGCATTATGGTGGATTCTATACATGGCTTACCTTACACTGAGGATCCTACTTTTCCCCTTACATGCGTCAATCCCACGTTGACTTCCCTTTAGAAAGAGTGCTTCACTCTATACCGTTAAGCTCTTCTCTCCAGATCTAATTGTCATCACTCACGCCAATCAACAAAACAATTCGTTGATCCTCCACCATTTATAAAAGCATGTTGGATCTAATGGTTCACAACGATATCGGCCGGGGAACTTACGCGACGCTTAACTGCCCTTACGAAGCTGATAAGGATTACAAATCCTTGATCTATAACTGTTCGGGTCCATTTTTGGAATTAAAGTCTGAGCACTTGATGACCCGATATCTGTTGGATAATAGAGGCCATCAAATCAAATGGCTTGTGGTTCTTCAACTAGCACATGGGTTAAAAAACAGGCCTAACCTCCATCGTTGACTGTGACCTAAAAGTTTGAAATTGAGATTGACGGTTAGGAGTGAGTGCGGGTCTTCAACCACAATCAAGAATTTCCGTACTCTCCTACCGCGCATTTGATACTAAATGAATGTGATTAGCACATAAACACTGAGATTTACAATTAAAGTGAAAACATAGAAAATACCTAGTTAAGTTTCAAAAAGCAGATTCACAGAGGTAAACAAGAGTCTTCCCCAGGATTAACACACAGTTGAACACTGAATCAAAATTTTCAATATAACAGTAGTTATAGAGTCTCCGCTCTCTCGGATAAATTACAACAATTTTTCTAACCTCTGTCTCAATCCCAAAACCCTATCTATCCCTCAAATCTCATCTCTCACTCAATTCTCAATCATCTTAGTTAATCCCTTTCCATTACAATTTCTTCTCTTTTATGAGTCAAATCCTATTCTAGTTGTACTAACAACTCAATCTCTATTTTAATCAATCTAACAATCAAATCTCCATTTTTGAGATCTATTACAGACCTATGCTAACAACTTATCCCTTAGTCTAAAATAAGACAATTTCCTAATTATTACAATAATGAAATAAAGATCATTTTCGAGAGATCCAATCCTCTCTACCAAAACTGACTTTTGACCACTCAGGTCAGTGAAATTCAACTCATTTAGCCACAACATGTGAACAAACCATCACATTGTTGGCTAAGTCCAGATGCTCCTGCATCAAACACTAACACAATCCAAGAAGAAAATGATCTAGGATAACGAGAATTAAAAATGATGAAGCAACACTAAGCCACGGATAAAAATGATTTTTATAAAGATTTTTGCCACATTTTACTAACAAACTTTCTTTTCGCCGATGGATAAGATTGTCTTCATTCTTTCTTTTCTTGTGTCCACAATAATATAATGTCCTTGAACAGTAAAAGTTAACATGCAGGCAAGTCGCTCAATGCGCTAAATGTCTGCTTAGATACCCTTGTATATCCACATGAAGATACTTGAATCGAGCATTCATGTGTACGCCAAGAAGTGTGTCAATTATGTGGATTCAATGAGCTAAGTTGAGTGAAGCGCTAAAGATTTCCATGTCTCTAGATTTTATTAAGCGCTGACGATTTCCATGCCTTCAGATTTTATTAGTAGAGTATAATTACTCAACGTTTTAGCATATATTTATTTTCAGGTAAAATATTTTGATAATATTTCTAGTTTATTTTATTATTTAATTTGTTGAGAATTTTACAGGGATTCATGATTTTTTTGGTTTATTTTCTGATCTAATTTGTCTCCAATTCCACATGGATTTATTGAAATGGCAAGTTTGTCCAATGAAATTTTGAGAATCAAAGTACCCCAAGAGTTTTTGAAGGTGCTTAATCCATATATGTATTTAAAAAACCAGTTTAGACAACACAAATCAAGATTTCACCAAAAACAATTCATAGAAGTTTAAACAATACAAATCAAGATTTCACCAGAAATTTTTTCAGAGGCCAAAATTCTACCAAAAAACTCCAAAACGTCTCGCATATATAGACAACTCCTTTATTTTTTCATAATTTATTTTTTGAAATTTAAATGTGAATTGTGTAATGTGTATCATTTGAATGTTTATGTTTATGAATATGTTCAGTTACATATTATCCAATATAAGTAAGTTGTTGACACTTCAAAGGCTTGACTTCGTTACAATATCATGGGCTAATACCATCACTTATCAATAGTACATGCCCAAAAATCATAACTCATTTCATATGACTCTTGTTCCTATGATAACTATTTCAATTAATCAATTTAATTAAAAGGGAAAAAAAGATATTATTATTTTAGAGATAAATATCAATTTTTTATTTGTGAATACTAGTAACAATATTCTGGAATGTTTTGTGACTGTTAAATCTCTACCACCCACCTAATAATTATTGATAATTAAATTAAAATGCTACAAGCCCTATTCCAAAATAGACACACCCATCAACATAATAATGTTATTTCTGTCTTTTGAATTAAATTGATAAAGTAACAAATGTTATATAAACATATATCATATGAACATGAGTCAAGGTTTTTTTAAATATATAATATTAGTGAGTCATGGTGTTATAATAAAACTTATATATGTATTAAAAATATTCACAATAATGTGGCATGAATCTTCATAATCTCTTTTATATATATATATATATATATATATATATATATATATATATATATATATATATATATATATATATATATATATATATATATATATATATATATATATATATATATATATATATATATATGTAATTTTACTAATAAAAAGTGTACCATGAATTAAGTGTTTCATTCTTTGTTGATATTTGTGAGTCCCTTAATTTATATGACTATTCTAATTAATTCTACAATATAACATAATATAAAATTCATGTAAGCATAGTATTAAATTTATTATTTCTCACACTACACATTAAAGTGGAAAACTAGCTACTTTGGTATATACAATAACATCTATGTGTTCGGTTTCTATTTTATTAAGCTTGCAAAAAATGGCTATACTGTTTTTTATTTTGGTCAAAAAGCTTTGACTTTCAATTAGTTTTGGAAATTTTAAAACAGATTCTATGAATTTTATTAACGTTTTGAAGAAAAAAAATATTAAATGGAATATTTTAAAAATTAAAAAACAATTTTTTTATTTTTAAAATGAAAGCGGTTTCAAATTGAATTATAAGATATAAAAATTATATTAAAAATTAAAAATATAAAAAGTATTTATATTCACCAAATGTCATAATAATGATTGTTGTTAGAGCCTTTGCACAGTAATATGCCATGTGGACAATTGTTGAACATGGTCCAAGCAACTATTTACATAAAAACAAAAAAAGTGGGAAACTATCAACATACCATATTATTGTGGAAAGACTGCAACAAAAATCATTATTTAAGTTTAACAGAGTATTTTTATCTTATTACATTTTTTCCTTTCTTTTATTTTTTTATTTAAAAATAAAATTTCTCACCACAAATTATATAGAGTTCATCAACTATGTAGAAACAATATTTTGATATCATTTACTTTAAAAATATACTTCATAAAAATGAACACATCCACAATAATTATAATATATTGTTTTTATATATACATCGAATAATCTATAATGAAATAAAAATAAATTCAAACAATATAGTAATTGCATTTATATACAAATAACAAGAAATTTAAATAAATACACTTACTAGAATTGTTACCACTCATCATTATTTATGTATTCTCTAACACTTTGATAAGAAAGAGTGAAAATGTATATGTGTTGACCTAATTATATAATTTTACTTAATGTATATAAGAACTCAGTAGAAAAATATTAAAATAAAATAAAATATTTATCAATTCAAAGAACAAATAGCTATGTAAATAAACCAACTCCACTTAATTCCATCATTTTGGTTTTAACTAACTATCTATGGTGAGTCTACAAGTATTCCCTTAAACACCATATCTCTCCCTTGTGACTTGAACTTCAATTCCATGGACTAATGAAGTATATCCATAACCATGTGTGCTCCACCGGTTGACGGTGTTGGAAATATTTCAACTAAGGGGGTCTCCCAATGTGAAGTCCCAATTAGACCTCACACCATTTGGATTCAAAGCCACATTCGGAGTAACAACCTGACTGCCATGTATCATTTTGGATTTACCTTGGCTACAAAGTGCAGCACAAGAGAGTAATATACATGTATTTTTGGATTAGAAGTGATTATAACTTGTGAAATGTTTAGCTCCATAAAGTATCAAGGTCCTTCTACCGAAAGAGAGGAGAAAATTGGGCCCTTTAAACACAGGTAATAGTACTTATCTAGAAAAGGCACATGGGAATATACATATGAATGAGTCATTAATTAACTAACGAAATAATTCACAAGGAAGCAATGCTTTTTAAAGAAAATATAACACACCTTCAACAATATAAGTACCAAGACCACCGAAATACTTCAATTTCCTTAATAAATATGAAAACAACATACATGACAAACATTCAAAGAATAGTCTTACAATATTCATGAAATATGGATGAAAACGTGATGGTTCAATTAGATTCTAAATTAATTTAAAGTTCCAAGATACATCAATACAGTGAACACCACTAGCCCCAATAGTGGAGCATTAGAGCAGTCACTCATTCCTCCAAAACAACTATCTTCCTATCCAAAGCTTGGTAGGAGGAGGCAAGGTGAAAATTCCATTACATGAGAAATGAGGGTGTATATATAACAAATGGGTGATCATTCACTTCGCTTGTGACTATTGGACTACCCTCATTATTGTCTGACTTCTCTATGACCTTTCGATTTCCTACATGACTTTTCACATTAAATGAGTGACTCTTGGACTTCCACTTTACATTACGTTTTCCAATATAGAATTTACATATTCCACAAAATGATGTGGCACATGATGAAACGACACTTTGACATGACATGACAAGACATTGATGACAATGATTGCGTGATGACATGGCAATGTCAAGCCATTCTTGTGGTTGCTATGTTTGAGTCTTCTTGAGAGATAGTACATGTTCTTCTTCTTCCTCCTTCATCTAGCTTGAAAGTAAGGAGTCTTCACTGTGGTATTGATTTTTTATGTTCTATTTTACTCTAGTGTCCCTTCACCTTCTTATCTAATGATCATCTTATCTCTACATCTCCATCGGTGTCTTCTAGCATGATCTCCTCCTTTTCTCCATCGTTATAATTTCGTGATAAGATAGAGTACCTGCAATTGAAAACCACTCATGACAAGCTCACATCAATCCGAAAACTCCTAATCTAACATGCTTCATGAAATTGCTTGTTAGAGTTGGAACCAGGTAACCGATTGAGTGATTGACTTAGGGATTGGATAGTTACAAAGCCCAAGCTTTAGGAATGAGGCTTGAGACTACATAATGTGCAGTTCATTATGGACAGGGTCAAAGGATTGCTCAATTGAACGGTTCAAGATCTCAAGGTTGGGGCTTGCGGCTTGAGGTTGCCCAATACGCAGTTCTATAAGGACAGACTTATAGAAATGTGTAGTTGAGGGAATCAGGATGTCAAGCTTGAGGCTTTAGCTTTGAATTTTCCCAATGCGCAGTTCCGAGAGGCCAAGCTAGGTAATTGCACAGTTTAGGTTCTTAAGAGCTCAAGGTTGAGGCTTGAGGCTTGGCATTGAACAATTTGCAATTGTGGTAAGAGAAAAATTTCAGAGATTGCATAGTTGAGGGGTTCAAGGGCTCAAGGTTGAGGATTGAGGCTTGAAGTTGCCTAATTCATAGTTATAAGGGAAGAAAAGTCTCATAGATTGCACAATTGTGCAACTCAAGGAGTCAGGCTAAAAGCTTGAGGCTTGACACTATGAAATGCGTAGTTGTGGCTAATTGAAGGGAATAAATTGCATAATTCTATAGCTCAAGGGTCATGATTGGGAACTTTGATCGCGTGATGGATATTTCCAAGAGGCAAGGCCAAGGCTTGAGGGTTATGACTACACAATGCATAATATAGGAAGGGTGAGTGAGGTCAAGTTGTGTGGGAGTGAAACTTTCTGGATGAGGCTAAGGTTGGGATTAGTGAGGCTTATTTGAATGGATACTAAACTATACCATGATAAAAAACTAAAAATAACTGATGACACAACATTGATCACTCATAAAACCAAGACAACATGATGCCCTCAATGTGACGGTGACACAACATACCTCTCCAACTGCAACACAAAAGGTACACTTTGTGACGAAAGTGAAGACACTTGTGTGACAATGCATAAAAATTTAGGAATGAGTGTAAAACATGTATACATGACTATAAGGACTCATCAACACCAGATTTACCCTTTGAAACAAGCCAAAACTCTGCTTTACATGGTAGGCGACACTCCATATGCCAATAGATGATATTTTCCATATGGGAGAAAATATGTGAACGACACTTGAGATATGTGAGTAATGGTTATGTCGACACATGCCATAGTCAAGATAATATGAAAGAGACACTAAATAAAGTGAAATCAAGAAAAATAGACAGTAAAAACCATGAAAGTGACATTAATGAAAGAGAAAATGTGCAAAAGCAACAGTCTGAAAAAATCACCGATATAGAAGTACAAGCACAACCAAAAGTGAGATATTATTGGTGACATTGTGCACTGACTGTCAACATGGGTTGAACATTGCATAGGAATTATCTTGATGGATTGTGCTAGGCCTTTTCAAGATTGCGTGAAAGAATGCATTCATGAATTCATTATAGACTAAACATGTGTGAGCATGTGACTTCAACACTTATAATCTAAGAAATGTGCTCAAAGAATTAACAGATAATTAACTAACTAAGAAGTTACTACATAATGAATGATTCTAAGTTCCACAGTAGGATCCAAAATTAAAATATATGAAACATTTAGGAGGGTATTTTTTTGCAGTGACAACACTTGGTGACACACTAGTAGAACTCTAGCTTCTCTACCTTGTTAAATTCTTTGTGCAAACCATCCTTCAGATTACTCCAACATCCCCATTTATTTTCTATATAAAAATAGTCCCATTCATTCCTTGTCGGTTCAACACAACATATGACCAACAATATCGCAACGTTTCAAGACAACATAAGGGTAATGTAGCATGCGAGCTTTAGATTTTCAGAGTATATTTTTTCATCTATGTTGTTTCTTCGCTACATGCAAGTCTAAACAATACCCCAACATGGTAACTTTAGGAACAAAAACATCGCTACACTACCAGCAATCCTGGGTAGTACCGCGACAAAGTTTCTTGCTTCACCTCCCTACATGGGAAGCCTTTCTCTCCTTTCATGCTTTATTTCTTTATTTTATATAAAATTGTGCATTGACATTTATTTATTTTATGGAAAATAGAGGAATCCCGATTATTGAGATAAAAAGAGGTTGTTCCTTCTAAAACATGTATGTGACACCTATGATATTGTTTGTCTCATCTATATTTTCCCCTTGTCCCTCTCTACTTGATTGGATCAATGTGGAAGACACTGAAATGGAAATAATTGATCATGGGCATGAGGTTTCTAGAATAAACAAGGATATCATGGTTTGGCATAGATATTTCCTCAAGCAAGGATCATATTTTCCATCAAAACATCATTCACCAAAGGTTAACTAAGATGAGGAAGAAGGAATGATGTTTAGTCAAACGTTACGGTGTCACAAAGCCCTTTTTCTATTTTTCCACATTATCTTTTAGCCAAAGGGAACATCCTTCATGTGAAGTCTTATTAAACAAAATATGGAAGAAGAGACGAGACACAACAAAAAAAAGAAAAATCAAAAGGACACAAACATATAAGTAATCACATATGGTATAATCACCCAAAGATAACTAGAACTACAAAACTACCGGTTAAGGAATTAGTAAAAAATATTAATAATATAATAAAATGGTTATCAATTCAAACAACAAAAAACTTCGTAAATAAAACAACTCCATTTTTAATATTTATATGTTTCTTTGCTGAAATCATTTCTTTATATGCAATTTTAGTTTTTTATTGTTTTTACTTCAATTTAGCTAACATCTTTACTTTCTACATAAAACGAACAGTGCATACTACACTTATTATGTGTTGGTTTATTTAAAACTAAAATTTACTCCATATATATTGATACCTATTTACTTTATTTAAAAGAATTATTTTGCATAATTGTACTCTATTTTCATGCAATTTAATTAATCATTATGTCGTAAGGCGTTCCTCTCTGAAAAGCGCTCTCCTATCTGCCTTCGTTTCATCATTAGTGCCATTCGATCTTTTGTTGGAAGACTAAATTATCATTATCCATTGATTTGAATGGAATGATGGTTCCCAACCGCTTTCCCAACCCCACAAGACTATGGCAAATGCATAGTATGGTTCGTGCGTCCTACAACACTAGCCTCATTTCCACATACTGAGGCTCTTCAGGTATGATGCTGCCATTGACGCACCTGAAGGTAATGAAGTATACAACTGGAACACTCGCTTTCCCAACTACACAAGGTTGTGATAGATGCATAGCATGGTTCATGCGTCCTACAACACTAGCATCATTTCCACATACTAAGGTCATTCAGGTATCTTGTTGCCATTGACGCAGCTGAAGGTAATGCAGTGTACAACTGCAACACTAGCGGAAGAGTCAGAGTGTTGGGACTGTTTGGGTTATTGGCTGCAGGTAAGGTGTAGAGCTCACAATGTTTTCCACATGGGTTTTGCAATGCCACCACATGGATTTTGTAGGTTAGCATCTCTTCATTCCTCAAAGCAGGTGGGGTGATAACCAGATTGCTAAATCCCACCCATAAGTGAACAGAGCTAGAAGTTAGTAACCTCAATTTTTGAAGAAAAAATACATCAGATCTTAGGTGTTAGATGATGTTATCTAATAAGGAATCTTCTTCCTTTCCCATGGCTTCTGCTCACATTGTAGGATATGAGGATTGGAAATATGTTATTGGTTCATAATACTTACTCATTTCTCTTTAAAATTACATTAGAATTAATTATGGTCAATATTGTGTCAGGTAGAGGATCCCAACACTGATTACAAATGTTGGCAGGCGAGGGTTTCGTCAAAGGTAGGGTAGAAGGGCCGCCGAACGCTAGAGCAACGCACCAGGGCAGAACACGGGTGTGAGAATTAGAAGTATAGGAACTAGAGCAAGAAAAGGCCAAAAACCAAAAGTCTGGGGGGTAAATAGAAGCTCAAGATCTGAGGGAAAGAAATGGAAACGGCGCAGGGGAGGGGAGAGATCCCCTCCTTCAAAGCAGTGATAACGGGAGAAGCGAGGAAGGAACGGCAGAAGGAAGGAGACAGAACAAATGAAGGAGAGACCTCAGTAGCAGGAACGCAAAGGAGAATGGGAGCAACAAGGAAATGTCTGCCGAGGGTGAAAAATAAACCCAGGTTCATAATACCTCATAATAGATTAGAGAAATATAGAAGTTACATGAAGGATTATGCTTTGATCTGTAAGTTTGTAGGATACTGGCTAGCAGAGAAAGATCTTCTCAGATGGATCTAACAAAGGTGGAAACCAAAAGGACATGTGGAAATAAAGCTGGGGGCGAAGGGATTTTTTACAGTCATATTTTCCAATCTAGAAGACAGGGAAAGGATCTTTGAGGAAGGACCCTACTTCATTAATAATGCTGGATTATTTATGAGACAGTGGGTAGATTGCTACAACCTAGATAAGGCAAGAATGTTAGCAGCCCCGGTATGGATCAGACTCTTTGGCTTACCAACAGAATTCTGGGATCCAGAGATCCTTGAGGGTATAGGTAACGCAATAGGATCTTTTGTGAAAGTGGCAGAGTCGACAAAGAGGGGGAGATATACAACATACGCAAGAATATGCGCGTATATGAACATAACAGAGCCACTTCCAGACACAATAGAGTTGGAATATCACGATGAGATTTGGCATCAACCAATTGATTACGAGCACATTCCCTTTTGTTGCAGAAGATGCCATGAGTATGGACATCTATACCGAGAATGCCCTATCACGTTATCAGAAAAGGAAAAGGAAGCAGAAAATGAGAGGAGAAACGTGGAAAAGAAATCAGGAAAGGAGAATGAGGACTTCAGAGAAGTGCAGAGGAAGGAAAAAAGAGGGAACAACAAGACACAGACGGACAAACAAAAAGGAATCCATATTATAGAATCCCAAAACAAGTTCCAAATATTACAGGATGAAGAAGTAGAAACAGAGGAGAACGAAGATGAGGAAATAGAAGGAATGGAAGTCATAAAGGAAAACGCAGATAAAGAGGCAGATCAAGTAGATAAAGGTCAAGAGAGGACAAAGGATCCAATAGAAAACCAAGAGGATCAACGAGGAATGGAAATAGACCCACAGAAAACAAAAGGAGAGGAAGAAGAACAAGTAATGATGAAGCTCTTGCAGGAATGGAAGAGGCTCGATGAAAGATTTATTCCAGAGGATCAGAAACAGATGTACAAAGAGGCCTTTCAAAGATACAAAGAGAAAAAAGGAATAACTGAAGATCGAAGAGGTGGGAAAATGGAGATGCAGGAAACACAAAATCTAGGAATGAGCAGTACTGGCAAGGGAGGTAAAAAAAGAGGTAGAAGAACAATGAGTGAAACAATTCAAGAAGTTGGAGAGATGTTAGTTAATTCAGGAAGAGTTATACCTCTCTCAGAGGTATTTCAAACCCCTCCAAAACATTTGCGACGATCATCACAAGCTGGAACATAAAAGGCCTCAACAGTAGAGGCAAGCAGAGGTATTTAAATGACAGACTGAAAAAAGATAAGCCTAGCATAATGATAGTACAAGAAACAAAAATAAGTACTGAGAAAATGAGAGATATTTTGAATAGAAACAAGAATAGATATGAAATGATGGGACAGGATGCGATTGGGAGTGTGGGGGGTTTGGTAATAATTTGGAACCCTGAAGAAATACAATTAAACAATTGGATAAGCTTTCCAAGAATTCTAACAGGAACTGCAAAGATTATAGGAACAACAGAGGAGGTTATTATAATAGGGGTTTACGGACCCCATACCCAAGGAGAACGGGAAAACTTTCTGCAAAATCTAAAAGCAGTGAGGAATCTAATCCCTGGAAGACAGTGGATAGTAGGAGGGGATTTCAATCTAATTAAAAGCATAGCAGAGAAAAGAGGAGGGCTAAGGAGAATGGATAAAGCCATGGAACAGTTCAGAGATATGGTAAGGGAGCAGAGACTGATCGATATTCAAACTATAAATGGAAACCATACTTGGAACAATCGAAGAGGGGGAGTTAATCAAATTGCTTCACGACTTGACAGGTTCTTAATTTCCGAACAAATAATGATGAAAGATGTTTTCATAGAAGCCACAATTCTTCCGGTTGCAGGATCGGATCACTGGCCGATTAAAATGGAAATAGATCTCAAGCAAAGACCAAATAACAAACCTTTTAGATTTGAAGCATTTTGGCTCAGAAATGAGGGGCTGATAGAGAAACTTGAAGAATGGTGGAAGAAGAGTGAACAAAAAGGGAAAAATAAAATGCACACCTTCCAACTCAAATTAAAGGAGCTGAAAGACAAAATAAAAAAGTGGAATAAAGAAGAATTTGGAAATATACTGAAAGAGAAACAGCGCCTAGAGCAAAGAATGGAAGAGCTGCAACAGATGGATATTCTAGAAGGTATACAGGAAGATAGAATAAAGGAAGAAGGAATTATAATAAATCAGCTAGAAGAGAGAAGGAAACAAGAAGAGATCTTATGGAGACAGAAGTCAAGGGTTCAGTGGCTTAGAGAAGGGGAAAGGAATACTAAGTTCTTCCATAAAGCAATGATATAGCATAGACAAAGAAACATAATTTTCTCCATAAAAAACCAAGAAGGTCAGCGTGTCCTCCAGCATGAAGAAATTGAAAAAGTTCTGGTTAATCATTTCAAAAATTTGCTAAATGAAACTCAAGACAATAGAAAAGAGGCTATAATGAAGATAAGCAAGGAGATTCCTAAACTGGTGACCAGAGAACAGAATTTGGCACTGATGAGGAAAATTACAATGGAAGAAGTGGAGGAAATAGTCAGGAATATGAAAAGGAAAAAAGCCCCTGGGCCAGATGGGTACACGGTAGAATTCTACCAAGCAGGATGGCACTTCCTTGCTGAAGAAGTCCTAGAAGTGGTGGAGGAAGCTAGAATCAATCAAAGAATATGGCCAGGTATAAACTCAACCTTGTTAACTCTCATTCCTAAAACTACCCAAGCAGGTTAAGCAGAAGGCTTTCGCCCTATATCTTTATGTAACGTTATCTATAAGATAGTGGCATCAGTGGTGGCCCAGAGGCTAAAATCCATTCTCCCAAACATAATATCCCCAGAACAAACTGGGTTTGTAGAAGGAAGACAGATTCTGGATGGATTAGTGGTGGCCCAGGAAGTAATCCACACATTGAAAATGAAAAAGGAAAAAGGAATGCTGATAAAATTAGATCTGTCAAAAGCCTATGACAGATTAAATTGGAGATATCTAGAAGCCATCCTTCAAGCCTTTGGATTCTGTGACAGATGGGTGAAGTGGGTCTTAAGCATGATCTCCACGCCGAATTTCTCCATCCTGCTAAATGGAGCCCCATCTACTACTTTTAATGCTTCAAGAGGACTTCGACAAGGGGATCCCCTATCCCCCTTTCTCTTCATAATAGCAGCAGAAGGATTAGGTAGATATTTCAAAAAAGAATTAAGAGAAGGGAAAATCCAGGGTCTGAGACTATGGGGCAATCATACTACTATCACTCACCAACAGTTCGTGGACGACATCATGATATACTGCAAAGTATCCTTGAATGAGGTGAGAAGGATAAAGAGAATTCTAGAGGTGTTTATGAAAGGTTCATGTATGGAGGTAAATAATGAAAAATCAAGAACGTTCTTTTTTAATACAGTGGAACCCATCAAAAATCATTTAACCAGGACCTTGGGCTATAGAAAAGGGGAGCTTCCAACAAAGTATTTAGGAACTATGTTAGACTCATCATCCCTTAAAATAGGAAACTTCAAATCCATTTTGGAAAAGATCATGAAAAGACTGGAAAATTGGTCTTTCCATACTCTGAATCTTGCTGCAAGGATCGCTTTGCTCAAATCAACCATTCAGGCGATCCCGATATACCCATTATCAGTAATGGAAGCACCAAAAGGGATAAGCAATAAGCTGATAGAGATATACAGAAAATTCCTATGGGGAGGGCCTAAGCAACAAAAGAAATGGGCTCTCTGCTCATGGGATAGCCTAACGAAACCAAAAGAAAAAGGCGGACTAGGTCTAAGGGACCCATCTATCCTAAATCAAGTTCTAGCAGCCAAATTAAGATGGAGATGGATGCAAGGAGGGAAGGACCTATGGAAAGAAATATGGACAGCAAAATATAATATGCCATCAACTTCTGAAGAAATATTAAGGAAACAAGAAACACCACGAGGATCAGACGTATGGAACCTGACTAATCAAAGCAGAGAATTAGTTGATGGAAATATATTTTGGGAAATCAGAGGGGGCCAGAATGCGAGATTTTTGGAGGAAGCGTGGCAGCAAAGGGAGAAAATGGTGAATCTACAGGGAATGCAGGATATCTACAGAACAGGGATGGATAGAGAACTCATTTGGGCCAAATATTATTGGATAGAAGGAAGAGAAAATGAAGAATGAAGGGAATGGAAAACAATGGAAGACTGGAACAGGAACGCAACGGAGGAACAAAATAACTTGTTCACTAGGGAATTAGAGTCCAGGAAAATAAAAAACAGAGGAGGCAATGATATTCTACGATGGGGAAAAGAAACTAAAGGAACTTTCACTATTAGGGAAGCATATAATATAAAAATCCAGCAAGAGCAGAGGGAAGACGAGCAGAAATGGAGGAAACTTTGGAAAAATAAATGGTGGCCGAAGATAAAGATGTTCGTGTGGTTGGTAGGGAGGAAACGTATTCTAACCTCAGATCGAATCCAAAAAAGAGGATTCTCAGGCCCATCAAGATGTTGTCTCTGCAACCAAGACGAAGAAGACCAGGAACACCTCCTAAATGGTTGCAGAATGGCCCAATTCCAATGGGATAAGACTAAAGATCTATTTTCAACAATTGAACGAAATCCACAGGATATCATACAAACTCTGTGTAATTGGGGAGAAGGAAAGTTTAAAAGCTCAATGGTAAGAAGAGCCTGGAACATGGTGGCAGGTTTCAATGTGTGGAATATTTGGAAAGAGAGAAATGGAAGAATTTTCCAGGGGAAAATATCAAATCCGGAAGAAGTTTGGCAAAGGACCCGTTGAGGGCCCCGAAGTCGGGTCAACAACAAAGGGGATACCCACCCGGTCCGGAACCTGGTTGGCGGCTCCTTGCCCGTTTGAAGTAGCGGGTCCGACTGGGGATAACGGGACCAGCTTCCCGATGCGTGGGATGTGTGTGTGTGTGTTAAGTTTGTTTATGTTAGTTCTAAAGACATTCTACGACTAATGTAAGTCTGACTTGCAAACTCGAATCTAAGCTACTATAATTTAATGGGAATAACACACAAGATTTACACTAACCCGGGATATATATTTCTTCCATTATGCAATCTAAAAAGATTTCATACAATAACTGGTAATAAAGATTATTCAGCCATTATAAGAATATAAACCGTTTAAGATGAACTGTTCTGCCTAAGAAGTTAAACAAAAAAGTTGTGAATAACATATCGCATAATCAAATCATTCGCATATCAAGCATAAATCGATAATTCCACCGTACAGAAGTGCCAAATGATAACCCATGTTTTCATACATTAACATGCAAACAATATCAGCTGTATATCGCTCTGGGAATACAAGCAGAAATTAATCAAGAGATAAAAGTACCATTTATGACTAATTCTTACTCACAAACTTCAAACAATAACGATCTATCTCTACTTGCTTCTAACATCTACCAAGAGTACAGAAGTGCAACATCAGTAGCAGACATAAAAATGCAAACATAAATAAATCACGATCCTTCCATTCATCAAAACCTCCTCTGAGGGTGCAGAAGTGCATGTTCTGAGGACAAGTTTTTTACAAATTTCTGGACCCTTCTCCAATGCAATGAGAAGGGTTGAAATACTACTATCTAATCCTAATAATAGTATTATTACAAAATTTAGGACACGGTTCTCAAATGACTGCCCTTTTTCTAATTCAGTAAAACAAAAAGTAAGAAAAAAACAACTTTCTTAAATGAAATCACTTCTTAATTTGGTCTCTGAAATTGCAGTTTTCAAGCATGGGCTTGAGAAGAGTCGGTTGGCCGACTTCTGTGCTTAACTGGGCTGCGAAAACGACATCCATAAGAGCTGGCGCTACTTTCTCGGCCGCGTTCATGATGCATCTTACGGTCATGCATTGGCTGTGGGGTTTAACTAAGTAAGTCCAATAACTTTCCCAGTTTAGTCTAGCCAATGCCTGAATTGCCTTCCCGTTTGCCTGTGCCTTCTGCTTCCATTCTGCCTCCAACTATAACGTGTTTGGTAAGTACCCCGGGGTGGAATCTGAAATCAAATTGGCTCTGTGTAAATTTTCATTTACACAGTCGATAAGTATGCTCGCCTGTGTCGCCGCTGACTCTGCTGCCTGTTCCGCCTGTGTGATTTGTTAGTCCCACTTATTGAAGAGCAGTTCCTTATGATTCTCATTAATCTTGGGTGCCCCTGCTCTTTTCCCTTCCTCGTCATTTTGCCAAGCCAGATATTCTGTTACTCTATTGTTGGCCTGGTCATAGTCATTCCGCAATTCCACCACCTGGCTGGTGATCTTGTCGCTCAGCTCACAAAAATGCCTCCACTGTGATATTCTGCGGACCATATCTTCCTGTTGCTCTGATAGTTGGTCGTTCAAGCCGATGGACTCCGAACTAAACTCCGTCAGCTTGGGTTCATCCTTGTGCATTTCTTGCACCGTCTGCAGCTGTTTTTCTTTTTCTTCAATACTTCTTTGGTGGCTCACCTGCATCTAGCGAAAGCCTTCTTGTAACTCTTCAATCTGCTTGGAGGCTTCAGCGTTCTCATTGGCTTGTTGCAACTGTTGTTGCAACAGTTGTATTTGACTTTTGCGCTCTTTTAGAAGTTGCTGAACTTCAGAAGCCTTGTCGATAGTCGCAGAAGCATATGCTCCTGCGATCTGAGACAATTTCGTGAGATTGTCAGTTGGATTGTTATTCGGGTCTTTCCACAAGACATCTAGGTGTTCAGCATTTTGAGATAGTGCATCTTCAAGCTTTCTTTTCTTTCTTTGCCTCCTTACAACTGCCCTGTGCTGTGGGCTGTAGAATACGTCCAGTGGAGGGATCTCTTCTACGCTAAGTAGAAGTTCTGAGGATGGAGCGATAGGAAGATGCTCCATTTCTGCGGTACTACTGACTATGGTTGAGAAGACCTCTTGCACCACCTGCGTGTTATTCACAGGTGTTTTCGGGACTTGACCTTCAAGATTAATTAGTTCATTGTAGGTCTCCCATTCTTTATCTAGTTCTGCTGTAACAAGAGGTGCTTCGGTGACGGGAGGGGGAACTTCTTTTGGTGGCGAGGCGGCAACTTGCTGCTGAGCGATCGAGCTTGACTGAGCCGTGTCCTTGATTATTTCTTCTTCCCCATCTCGCTTAGCGTTTCTATTCGGTTTTGCCTTCGCACTTTGCTCCTGCAGGTTACGAGCGAAAATGGAAAGATTGATCAGAAAGGTGATGGGAGAGTTTTAAATGCAAGAGATAGATTAGATACGCCACCTTACATGAAACAAATCCGCATTAAGGCACGCGTCTTTATGCCACTTAATAACTGACAACAAATTCATTACTAACATTAAAAGCGCATAATTTCTAGGTCAGGTTATAGTAAGTGGATTTTCTTTGGGAGGCGTGCGCGAAGGAGTCGTACTAAGGTGCTTTTATGACTTGCCAATGCATCCTCGCATCTCGCGCGATTGCAAAGGTTAGTGATCGTAGCATCGCAGATCGCCATATCGCAGATCGCAATGGTTCAAATATTTGCCAACGTGCCCGGCCTCATTTCTGCGATATGCGATCGCGTGATCCCAACATCGCAGATCGGCGGACTTACAAGCTTTTGTTTATGGATGCTAGTGTATTGCGATGCGATGTTGTTCATTAATACCGAGGTGGTGTGCATATTGGTTTTTTAGAGGGGATACGAAGGCATCTCTTTTATTTTTGTGAAGCAATCTTAGGATTTGCTTTTATGAACACAGGTCTAGGCTTAAGTTGTCTCAGAAACCTTTCCTACGCTTATGCTTGCGATTTCGAAAGAAACCTTTGTTTTTTTCAAAAACATTAACTAAGGGTCCCCATTCAATCTAGCATCGTAGCTTATACTAGATTGAACGAGGGGGGTTGTTGCTGGCCACAACAATTGGCGATTCACTTGGGAGAACCAGTTATCTCTGCTCTTTTTCTATTGACATTTTCAGGCTCTTCAAAAATTTTCTCAGGGAATTGGAGCTTCATTAGAAAAAGATAAAAACAAGCAATACTTCAAAGCATCAATGATGTTTTGTTTTAGCCCCATTCTATTCCAATTACTTGCCTTCCCAGGTTGTCTTCGAGTTTAGATCAGTTATTACCTGGTCTTGTAAAACATAAAATAAAGTGCCCTCTATGTATCAACCCTTTTTTAAGAATGCCCTTTTTGTCGTAGGTAGAGCCCCTGCTGCCAGCAGGCGTCCATAGCCTCGACAGGGTTACCTATTATCTAGGAATGATCCTTTATCCTGCTTCAGGTTTTCGCAACTTTTTCAGAAGAATTATCCCTTTCTTGATGCCTTTTTTTTTTTTTTTTCTAAAGAACAATGTCTTGGTTTGGTGGCCAAATTATGACACAGTCATTCATTTGATTTATACTTTTGCTGAACAAGCTGGCTCGTGATGAGACCCCTTATCTTTTGATCGCAACAATCTTGAGTCGTTTCCCTGTTTTGGTAGACAGTTTTGGCAAAGTCAGCAAGTTATAACATCTGTGATTATGATAAGTCGGCTCGTGATGAGACCTCTTATTCTTTGAGATATGGCATCTTTCTAGGTCATTCCTCTGAATGTTGCATTTTCCTTTAGCAGGGAGGAAGTCAAATTCTCTTTCCTTAAGAAAGTTCTGGACGACAATCATAGGGCTACTTTTGATAATGGTTGTTTTCACAGAGGATCTTTATTCTAATATTGATACCTTTTATTGTGCTGATCTAAAACGAATTCCTCACTGAGATAGCTTTCTTTAAAATTTTCTGGGTTTGAACTTCAACATCATCTCTGGGTTAAAGATATATTAACAATAAGGACCGGATTCCCACAAGATTAGCTGTTCACAAGAGCCGAAATTCCGAAATCTTTACCAGAGACAAGGTTTCTTGAGTAAAGGTCAAATACTGTTTAGCCAGAACAAACTTTATTTGGGATAGGCAATTATTATCTAGGGTCATGTAGAGAATACAACTGACTTTGCCTATCATTATTGAAAGCAAAACTAATATCCTATCTAAATTACCGCTACTCCTACTCTAATTATAAATAGGAAATAACTAAGAAAAATGATATTTCCAATGGAACCAATGATTCATTATTATTCCTAGCCGTATGGATCTCCCAAGCATTAGTAAAAAGAATTGAATTCCCCTTGGATAGAAATTGTTGGCTAGGGAATAGGGACCCATAAACTTAGTTGGAATCTTGTCTGATTTCATCTTCTCATGATAGGTTTTTTCCAACTGAGTACCTATTGGATCACAAAAATTGGGATGAATTTCTTTTGTAGATCGGTGATCTTTCAATAGAAAGGATAACAAGCCGCATTGTGAAATAGGTTTTTTAATTTCAATGGCTTGTAACCCGTTGATTGTTAACTTCGAGTTTTTAGCGATTCCGTTTGAAATGAGAGTTTTTATATATAAATCGCCAGAATCTAATCTATCAAAGTTTTGAAAATTTAAAAATAAGTCCGATTTTGTACAAAATGAAAGTGAGTGAAAAAGAAATGATTGGGTATCTATATATACAGTGGTGTCGCACGTCTGGGAGTTACTTGAAACTCTCTGTTTTTCACAAGAACTGGCCGGGTTCTGTGAATCAGGAATTAAATCATGATTGCGATCAGGGATGGAGATCTCCTCTGGATAATAATCGTAGATAGGAGCATCGTCTCGGATAGTAAAATTATTCAAATGAGATTTTGCTATGAGATGAGGGTTAGACGGAACAGTTTCTGATCTAAGATGTTTCTTATAATCTGACCCTAGTTGAGTTACTTGCGACAATTCAATATCATCACAATTATCAAAGCAATTATCACGAAAGACTTTACAATTTTCGCTAGGTTCCTCTTTTTCATTATGTGTTTTTAGACAAGGGAGATGAGGCAGCTCTTGTTTGATATGAATCGTAGACTGTGATATAGTGGTCTCTTTATTTTGGAAACCCAGTGATGTCTCGTTTGAATAACCTTCTGTTGGAATAGACTTGATACTATGAGGGAGAAGATTGTCATTACTAAAAACATCGGGGTAAAGAGAAAAATGTGGATCTGGAACAATGTATTTAAAAACATCAAATAAATGTTGTTCATCAGATTCATAATAAGCATCGGGCTTTAGATCATACCTTTTTGCGTCGATACTTTTCGAAAGAGAAACAGTAGGTGGATCTAACCTTGGCACCAGGAGTTGTTGATTTGAAATGATGTTGTCTGACTTTATATTAAAGTCGACTTCTGGTGTCAGGGCACCTTCCCTTTCAGTACTTTCGCCTGCGTTTTCTGATGTTAGAGCATGCAAAACTCCTAGGCTAAATTCTGTCTGATCAGGTACAGGAGGTGGGAAACACTCATCATAATCCGAAGATTCTTCATCTGTGAGTTCATCCTCAAGATCATATTGTAGACATTTAAGATGAAATCGTATATTGAAATCCCTTACGGGTTCGTCTTGTTTCCGCAGATGGTCGATTTCATCGTATACCTGGTCGTATTCATAGCAATCAAATTCCAAGATGAAAGCTCTAACGAATTGGTCCCAGCTGTGGACTGATGCAACTGGGAGGTTTCTGCACCATCTTCTAGCTTCTGCTGTGAATGTAAGAGTGAAAATCCTGCATAAAACGCCTTCGTCAATTTTTTGAATATCAGCACTCAAAACTCTTTGAATGAAATGTAGGGCGTGATGAAATGCAGAAGCATTATTCTCACCATTGAATTTTACCTGAGATAGTAGTCTTACCACATCTGGTGGAGTGTTGGAAGAGGTAGGAACATGGATGCAACTCCAAATGGGAATTCTGTGAGCAGGCATCCTTTTCCAGGATTTCTAGTTTAAAAACATTCCAACAGACAATATGCTCAAGCCCTCCTTCTAGCGCCAGAAATGTTGAGGGCCCCGAAGTCGGGTCAACAACAAAGGGGATACCCACCCGGTCCGGAACCTGGTTGGCGGCTCCTTGCCCGTTTGAAGTAGCGGGTCCGACTGGGGATAACGGGACCAGCTTCCCGATGCGTGGGATGTGTGTGTGTGTGTGTTAAGTTTGTTTATGTTAGTTCTAAAGACATTCTATGACTAATGTAAATCTGACTTGCAAACTCGAATCTAAGCTACTATAATTTAATGGGAATAACACACAAGATTTACACTAACCCGGGATATATATTTCTTCCATTATGCAATCTAAAAAGATTTCATACAATAACTGGTAATAAAGATTATTCAGCCATTATAAGAATATAAACCGTTTAAGATGAATTGTTCTGCCTAAGAAGTTAAACAAAACAGTTGTGAATAACATATCGCATAATCAAATCATTCGCATATCAAGCATAAATCGATAAGTCCACCGTACAGAAGTGCCAAATGATAACCCATGTTTTCATACATTAACATGCAAACAATATCAGCTGTATATCGCTCTGGAAATACAAGCAGAAATTAATCAAGAGATAAAAGTACCATTTATGACTAATTCTTACTCACAGACTTCAAGCAATAACGATCTATCTCTACTTGCTTCTAACATCTACCAAGAGTACAGAAGTGCAACATCAGTAGCAGACACAAAAATGCAAACATAAATAAATCACGATCCTTCCATTCATCAAAACCTCCTCTGAGGGTGCAGAAGTGCATGTTCTAACGACAAGTTTTTAACAAATTTCTGGACCCTTCTCCAATGCAATGAGAAGGGTTGAAATACTACTATCTAATCCTAATAATAGTATTATTACAAAATTTAGGACACGGTTCTCAAATGACCGCCCTTTTTCTAATTCAGTAAAACAAAAAGTAAGAAAAAAACAACTTTCTTAAATGAAATCACTTCTTAATTTGGTCTCTGAAATTGCAGTTTTCAAGCATGGGCTTGAGAAGAGTCGGTTGGCCGACTTCTGTGCTTAACTGGGCTGCGAAAATGGCATCCATAAGAGCTGCCGCTACTTTCTCGGCCGCGTTCATGATGCATCTTACGGTCATGCATTGGCTGTGGGGTTTAACTAAGTAAGTCCAATAACTTTCCCAGTTTAGTCTAGCCAATGCCTGAATTGCCTTCCTGTTTGCCTGTGCCTTCTGCTTCCATTCTTGCTCCAACTGTAACGCGTTTGGTAAGTACCCCGGAGTGGACTCTGAAATCAAATTGGCTCTGTGTAAATTTTCATTTACACAGTCGATAAGTATGCTCGCCTGTGTCGCCGCTGACTCTGCTGCCTGTTCCGCATGTGTGATTTGTTCGTCCCACTTATTGAAGAGCAGTTCCTTATGATTCTCATTAATCTTGGGTGCCCCTGCTCTTTTCCCTTCCTTGTCATTTTGCCAAGTCAGATATTATGTTACTCTCTTGTTGGCCTGGTCATAGT
This sequence comes from Pinus tabuliformis, assembly GCA_031772625.1. Lineage (NCBI taxonomy): Eukaryota > Viridiplantae > Streptophyta > Pinopsida > Pinales > Pinaceae > Pinus > Pinus tabuliformis. The sequence goes on along the minus strand of CM062804.1, from coordinate 1,467,023,151 downwards.
CATTCCGCAATTCCACCACCTGGCTGGTGATCTTGTCGCTCAGCTCACAAAAATGCCTCCACTGTGATATTCTGCGGACCATATCTTCCTGTTGTTGTGACAGTTGGTCGTTCAAGCCGATGGACTCCGAAATAAACTCCGTCAGCTTGGGTTCATCCTTGTGCATTTCTTGCACCGTCTGCAGCTGTTTTTATTTTTCTTCAATACTTCTTTGGTGGCTCACCTGCATCTGGCGAAAGCCTTCTTGTAACTCTTCAAGCTGCTTGTAGGCTTCAGCGTTCTCATTGGCTTGTTGCAACTGTTGTTGCAGCAGTTGTATTTGACTTTCGCGCTCTTTTAGAAGTTGCTGAACTTCAGAAGCCTTGTCGATAGTCGCAGAAGCATATGCTCCTGCGATCTGAGACAATTTCGTGAGATTGTCAGTTGGATTATTATTCGGGTCTTTCCACAAGACATCTAGGTGTTCAGCATTTTGAGATAGTGCATCTTCAAGCTTTCTTTTCTTTCTTTGCCTTCTTACGACTGCCCTGTGCTGTGGGCTGTAGAATACGTCCAGTGGAGGGATCTCTTCTATGCTAAGTAGAAGTTCTGAGGATGGAGCGATAGGAAGATGCTCCATTTCTGCGGTACTACTGACTATGGTTGAGAAGACCTCTTGCACCACCTGTGTGTTATTCACAGGTGCTTTCGGGACTTGACCTTCAAGATTAATTAGTTCATTGTAGGTCTCCCATTCTTTATCTAGTTCTGCTGTAACAAGAGGTGCTTCGGTGACGGGAGGGGGAACTTCTTTTGGTGGCGAGGCGGCAACTTGCTGCTGAGCGATCGAGCTTGACTGAGCCGTGTCCTTGATTATTTCTTCGTTCCTCTCTTCTTTGTGGACAGACTCTTCAGGATCTGGAGATATTTCTTTTACGGCGCTGGAATCAGATTTGGAGGCGTTGGAGTGTTCACTGAGGCTAATGCTCGGAGTCGGTTCTCTGGTAGCTATTCGCAGTGTTTCCAGTGGAACATTAGCTAGTCTTCTTTCTCTATATAACCTGAATTTCCGGAGATCGTCCGGGGACAGCCTCGACTGAGCTTCCTGCAAAACTTCTTCGAGCGAGTTCTTGCCCTGAAAGAGATCGTCAAACGGATCTTTTTGCCCAGAGAACACACTTATCCTGACGTTAGTTGTGAATTCCTGGGCCACCTTATTTGGATCAAATGGCCTTGGTGAGAATTCAAATAGTTGGAGACACGTCACGTTCTCCACCTCGCCAAAAGCGTGTCCTACATCAAATAAAGAGAAGGCCCCACATGTGACTGGGAATTGAGGCCAAATGGCCTTCTTTTTGTTCTTTAGGTCCTTAGTTAAACCGCCTTCAGAACAAGTCTGATATGCGATCTCTCGGGCCAACAACTTATCTGGGATGTACAAGGGTAGGACATGTGGAGGTGCTGTGCTTCCAAAAACTCGAATGTATGTAAACCACTCTTCTCCAAACCATCTTGCAATGTGGGTGATATCAATTTGTGCCTCGGGAGAGCACCTTGGGGGGTCTTTATCGTATATCATCTTATGTATGGGAAACATAAGTCCATGACAAATCTGGTAAAAATGGGGGGCGAATTGGGAGTCCCACAAGATTTTATGATAGACGTGAATAGGAAATGGGTCCTGGGTAGTCCATTTCCAACCCATAGTAGGGAATTTCGACACAAGACAGACAGAATCCATTATATAGGCAGATAAATAAAAAGGCGGATAGACCCTTTGGGAGTAGGATCTCTTAGAATGGTAGTGGAGGACCGCCATGTACAGAGTGTCAGAAAGGATTTTGGCCCAATCGACTATCTCAGAGCTAGTCGCGGCATCAATCAGCGGTAGCCATTCAGGTGAAAATTTATTGATATCTGGCTTACCGAATATTCTACAGAGCATGGCTGCAGCAAAGCAATATGGAGAAGTAAGAGAACCAATGCTATGCATACCGTTCTTATCTTTCTTTAACGGCTCATCTCTTCTTGACCACTCCTTAGTTGTGTCTGATAGGTCCGGATTTTCTGCTACGAACTTCCCAACCAACTCTGCGTTGTAGGTCGCTTGCGGCTCAGGTAGATGATACATGAGCTTCAGGTCTTGAGCTGCAAACGATCCCACGGGCCCATGTCCCTGGACTTTGAACTGTCTATGGTGCAACTCCGCATCATCTAGTATCCATTTGATCATGTCTGTGTATGGCAGGATCTTTGGCCTTGCTGCTATTCTATGGAGGAAAGAACATGCTAGATCTTCCAGGGATGCCTCTGAAGAACGTGATGCACCCGCGACAGCAGCAGTTACCTTGATTATTCTCGGATTTTCTTCCTCCAATATCCTATACATGCCTTCCCAAGTTGAGATGCCTGCATCTTTATTACATGCAGTGTCTGTGTAGAGGGGCGCCATCTCTTTGGTCTTTTCTCTTGTCTCTGAGCTCTGAGCTTTGTTCTTCTTCCCCATCTCGCTTAGCGTTTCTATTCGGTTTTGCCTTCGCACTTTGCTCCTGCAGGTTACGAGCGAAAATGGAAAGATTGATCAGAAAGGTGATGGGAGAGTTTTAAATGCAAGAGATAGATTAGATACGCCACCTTACGTGAAACAAATCCGCATTAAGGCACGCGTCTTTATGCCACTTAATAACTGACAACTAATTCATTACTAACATTAAAAGCGCATAATTTCCAAGTCAGGTTATAGTAAGTGGATTTTCTTTGGGAGGTGTGCGCGAAGGAGTCATACTAAGGTGATTTTATGACTTACCAACGCATCCTCACATGTCGCGCGATTGCAAAGGTTAGTGATCGCAGCATCGCAAATCGCCATATCGTAGATCGCAATGGTTCAAATATTTGCCAACGTGCCTGGCCTCATTTCTGCGATATGCGATCGCGCGATCGCAACATCGCAGATCGACGGACTTACAAGCTTTTCTTTATGGATGCTAGTGTATTGCGATGCGATGTTGTTCATTAATACCGAGGCGGTGTGCATATTGGTTTTTTAGAGGGGATACGAAGGCATCTCTTTTATTTTTGTGAAGCAATCTTAGGATTTGCTTTTATGAACACGGGTCTAGGCTTAAGTTGTCTCAGAAACCTTTCCTACGCTTATGCTTGCGATTTCGAAATAAACCTTTGTTTTTTTCAAAAACATTAACTAAGGGTCCCCATTCAATCTAGCATCGTAGCTGATACTAGATTGAACGAGGGGGGTTGTTGCTGGCCACAACAGGACCCTGAGACAAATCAGGGATCAATCCTTGCAGAAATTTGGACAGAGGAAGATTGGAAGACCTCTGAGGAAGAAGCAGAAATCCTAAAAAGGTTGAACCTAGAACAAGGGATGGTCTTTCAACAAAAAATAAAGCAACAACAACCGATCGTTGGCCAAAGTCTTGCAGTCTTCCAAAGGCCACAGGAAGGGTTTATCAAGCTTAACATTGACGGAGCGGCTAAGGGGAATCCAGGTCCAGCAGGATATGGAGGAATCTTTAGAAATAGACAAGGAGATGTAGAATGGATTTATGCAGAACATGGAGGATCAATGAGTAATAACGAAGCAGAATTTATGGCAGCTTATCAGGGCCTCAAAATTGCGACAAGAAACGGATATAGGAAGATAGAGATCGAAGGTGACTCAGCCCTGGTCATAAACACCATTAGAAAATTAATACAAGGGAAACAGTGGTACCAGGTTGTCAAAAGTTGGAGAACATCGAGCATAGTCCAAGAAATCGAGGAAACATTGAAAAATATTGAATACAAGAACACCTCTCATGTCAGGAGAGAAGGAAATAAGCCTACGGACTGCTCAATGGCTAATTGGGGAAGTAAGGAATTAATGGGGAAAGTGGATGACAGCTGGACAAATCAAATAGTGATGACAACATGGGATAGTTTAAAACAACTCATAGACAATGATAACCATGAAACAACATAATGGTAATCAAAAAACCGTGAAGATCCGAAGCGGGAAGATAAGGCAGGTGTATTCGGCAGCAAAGACAGGACAGAAGGACGGCGGCCACACCTCCCTGACTATAGCAATTAATGATAATTCAGAGCAGCAGGTACGCAATCCAAAACAAATCTCGGAAAACACCGAAGAGAGCATCATTCAAGTTACAAGGGAGAAAGGAAGTGGAGGACAAACTCATCATAAACGGAAAGGTGGCGAGAAATCTATAAGGCGGAACAAGAGAAGGATGAAAGACAGCAAGAAGTTGAAGAAGGTGGTGAGGAAAGGAGAGACTTGGCAGAGGAACCAAAATCAACGCCTTAAACGAATCAAGATGGCAGCGAGCTGGGATAAAGGAGTCCAGGCAGAGTGGGAGGAATTCGGAGACAGACAATTTGAGCGGAGCAGAATAAAAATTGAAGTCGAAAGCTCAGAAGACATGGAGATTAACCAGGACGAGGGTTTTCGGAGTAAGACTTTTGAAACAGGACAGAGCAGCAAAGGTGCTAAACGAGGCAGAATAGACGGAAGAAGGAAAGCTCGCGAACAAAGAGGCAGAGGTCGACCCCGGCAAGCAAACAACGGAGAGGAGGGGAACCAGCCTCAGGGAAGGCGAAAAAGGGGAAGGAAATCTATCCGCAGGATGGTGCATGAGGCAGAACAGGCTTACAATCAAGAAACGAATGAAGACATCTGGAAAATCATTGAAGTTATGGAAAACAGAGTCCTGGAAGAACCGTCAGACCCTGAGATGGAAGAATGGACAACCCAGATGCCTGACCCAGGCAACACCAGAGGCAGATTAACTCTATACCGTCGAGCTCTTCACACGTACTGGGTCCTGAAGCATCTTTTGGCCAAGGCCATGGAGCAAGTCGCGGCAGAAATGGTGGAAATGGCTCAGGAAGCGTTGGCAGCAAAGAAGGAGGTGGCGAATGTTGAAGGTATACTGCGTCAACAGAACGAACAGATTAAGGAGATTCGGGAGATGCTGAAGGAGCTGGTAAAGACCAAAGACAACAATGAAATCAAAAGGGGAAGCGCGGAGAATTGAGAGGCTTGTTAACTATCTTTTTTTGAATTTAGATGCTACTGCTCTATTTTTTGGGAATTCGTTTGCATGTCTCATCAGCAGTAGTGAAGATAGGTCTTTTAGTAGATCTTTGAAAGAACAGTTTCTGGAAACATTTGGATTAAAAAGGTTTAATGTCCTGCAAGTTTTTCATGACAGTATGTAGAACGAAAAACAGTATTGAATGTTTGATGAAGAGGAACCAACAGATCCGGTTTCCCATATGGGTGGATTGAGGTTTCTTAGTATGTATTTTTAAATTTGATGTAGATAATAGAAATGTCGTAGTTTACAAAAAAAAACACTGATTACAAATGTTGAGAAAGGCCAGGCAAATGCGGTTTGAAGATCCTTGTACTGAAGAAGATCAGAAAGAGTTTGCTCTGTGTAATCACCTTTGTAGGTCAGAAGAGCATAATGAAATTGATGTTGTTCCACGAGGTCTTATTGCACAAAGAAATTATGGCATGCTCCAGTGAAGAAAATTGCCTCAATGGCATCCTCTACAGGTCACATAGCTACAGATGGTCTTGTTTCGTCTACTAGAGCCTCAACCCTATTGAAAGAGATGGTTAAAAGGTAAAAGCTCATTATTCCATTCCATGAAGAGAAATCATTTCAGACCTTACTGATAGAGTCATTGACTGCTACAAGCTCATTAGTATGCTTTTATGTACTATTAAGAGAAGGCAATTTGTCTTACCTATATTGTTAACATTACCACATGGTCATGTGTCCTTAAGAGAAGTCAAGCCATCCTAGATGGGGTTGGTTGAATGGAATGATAAAAGCACATTAATCTGTGTCTATGTGCCTTGAAGAGAATGCAGACCCTACCAAAAAGAGAGAATAGTTGAACTTTTGATAGTTGAATTGTAACAGTCCAGTAGTTGGTGTTGTGCCCTAAAGAGAAAATAAAATTTAACTCAAAATTTGTTTAACTTGTTGGTGAAACAATAAAATACCTATATTCCACCTTTTTGTGTCTTGAAGAGAAAGTAAATCCTCCTATGTGCGCCTTGAAGAAAATACAGACTCTATTCATATGAGCTTCATATAGGAGCTACCCTTGATAAATTGTGATTCTATTAGTGTTCATGGTCTAAACATCTCTGGTCAATGAATAAGCTTAGAATGTTGTTGTTGACTGTAATCCAAGTCTTTAAGTCTTTTGAGCGACCAATTTATGTTGTAAAATTGACATGCTACAATATTATCAGAGTATCTGGTTTGAAGCAAATCAGGACACTAATCATGATATTTGTTCCCTCTATGATAGACTAGTACTTTGTCCCGCATTGCCCTCCATTGCTTAATGATAGATCTCAAAATTTTCTTTGCATTCAACAATCTAACTTCATATTCTTTTACTCTTTTGGGGAAAGAACCAAACCTTTGATTCAAGTGGAAGGTCAAGGTAATCCTACTTTTGCATTCACTACACAATCTACTTGCCAGAAATGTAACAACACTGGCTAACCATAAGATATCCTTTACTTGACCCTGTTAGACTAGCTTGCTACTCACATCTATTATCACTGGAATTTCTCTATTTTAATCTTTATGCATTCTATGCTTTATTAAAAGATATGCAGAGATTCCTCTATCCACTCTATTTTGCAATTAATACAATATGCTTGGGGTGTGTTTTACTTATATTATGCATGCAAACACCTGATTAAAACTAGGTTATGCTTTATGAAAACTAGATGGATCCCAAGCATCACTTTGGCATGAAGTTGGAGCACAGGATCCATTGGTAAAAGAAGTAGCTGAGAATGCTGTGAAAATTATACAGCAGAGGTCCAACTCCTTGATGCCTTATGAACTTCAGGAGATAGTTTCGGCAAAGGAAAAGGTCTTTGCTTTTGGTTCATTGCAGTTTTAGATTTTTTTCATTGAGCACTTTTTGGTTGATGAAAACATTTATTTTCTAATAGCTCTACTGTGATTCCAGGTAGTTAATGTTCTGAAGATTTTTTATTTGCTTCTGAAAATCAAATGGGAAAATGAAGTAAAAAGCTACGAGGTTGAAATGAAGAGAACCCTTGAGGGAAAATGGACTATGAACAATATGCAATCTGATGTGGGGCACTAACTCTTCACTTTGAATAGGGTCAATTTTCTTTATATTATTGAACAGTCTTAGTTGACATATGATTCTCATGTCTGCATCTGGCTCCCTTGTACATATAGGAACCATTAAATTTGAATAAGTATATATGTGTTTATATAATGTCTTTGCCAATTACTTTGTAGTTTATATGCCAGTTCCCTGTAAGCTTAATTGCAGAGAACCTTGCTGGACTGTTTGCTTCATATAGTTCCATGTTAGTTTTATGCTTGCTTGCTTTCATTTTTGAAAGTAAATAAATATTTATGATATTCATGGCAACTGTGTCTCAGGATGACTACCTAAATTTTCGAACAGGATAACTTTGTGTGCTACATAAAATGCAAAAATAATTGCAAATATTTTGAAATTCTTACATCATGTCATACAATTCATAGCAGTAATGCAACTGGTTAGGAAAGCTTAGCTTTCTCCATCTATAACATAATCTTGTTAATATTTACATATATTAGCAAAAAGTGTGGCCAAATTATTTTAATTTCCTTAATTTCTGGTAAGATGTGTGTACTGTATCGATGCAGTCCTTCTCCATCAGTGAATAGTCTATTTTTTTTAAACTGTTATGAGGTATGTGCCAAGTTTCCACATGTAATCTATAATAGTTGTAAACTACTCTTTTTTCTTTTCTTTCTTTAGTTACTACTTTTGTCTTAGTATTTGTGGCACATACATCCACATTCACGGTGGTTAATTTAGTGCTGATGAATAAGCTAGTAAGTCGAGATAGGGCAGTTCTAACATTTTGACCTAGTTCATGCTGGGCCTTATTATAGGTGATTCATAGTTTATTATAAAGTATCATTTGTGCATGAATTTTTACTATTCCATGAACTTTTTCCATTCTCCTATCTGAGTAGAGAGAATGATGTTCATGTGCTTTGCCTTTGCAAAAGTTTCCTAAAGCAAATTTCCAAAATAAGTAAGAAGAAAATGTATTGGTAGAGATAAGAGATGAAAAAAATTAGAAGAAAATTTGAATCACATGAAAAACTAGTGGAAAAACATGGAAACAAAATTATCCTTAGCTGGGGCGTGGTTTCCATCCATAGAGACAAATTCAATGCCCCAAGATATCAGGTTGGACTATATTGATGAAATCGGAAGACAACTTGTTGTTGCAAGATTTGTAGCATAATCTATTAGGAGGGATTCAACAAAGGCTGAGATGAAACAAGAGATGAAAGAAACATATGAAGATAAACACTGTGAAATTGCAATATTTCATGTCAAGATACAATTTTATGTAGTGATTAATGATGAAATGTCTCTAAGGAAACAAGAATTAATAGTTAAGATTTATATTCCATTCTCTGTTAATATACTTGTTTTTATTTTACAATGACTTTTTTCATTTATTCAAATATCTCCCCTAAAGATACAAAATAAGTAAGAATAAAATCTATTGGTAGATACAAGCAAAAAAAGTAAGAATAAAATCTATTGGTAGATACAAGAAGATGTAAGAAAATAGAAGAAACTTTGAATCACATGCCTACGGACCAATTGGATGCCTCAGGATATCGGGTTGGACTACATAGATAAAATTGATAAACAACTTCTCGTTGCAAGATTTGTACACAAAAGCTATTGAAATGGTGGTTTCTAGCTTGATTTGCCACAAATCTTGCCATTGATAATATAATTGTAGATGCTTTTGTACCTCTATTACTTTTGATAACCTGTACTTTGTTTCTTCTATGTTACTCTTTCTTATGCTATGCCTTACCGCATTCCCTTGCAACATGTGGTGCAGTTGTTAATAGATACACCCTTTCACTAAAACACCTAAACTTGTATACTAAACTATAATATCCATAAGTGATACTGATTACCTATTTCTCTAAGTACACTTAAACTTGTATACTAAACTATAATAGCTATAGGTGATAGTGATTACCTATTTCTCTAATTTACCCTAATAACACAATTTTGTAGGTGTAATCAAACTTGTGATGTTAAATACGTCTCAGGATATTAAAGATAGTGTGCATATAAATTCGTATTTCAGAAACGTTTCATTTGGTGCATATCAATTATCAATGTTGTATAAGATCATTACAAACATTTAAAACTATTACTGAGAAGATTACATTCTCCAACACATTGGAGGTATTGGTGATGCAAAACCTTTGTTGTGTGATATGTTGGAGGGAAACTGCTCAGCTCGCTCTGCCACCGAAGGCAAAGTTGTGAGCAGAATGACATTCCATTACTACTCACTATTCAAACAGACTTTCCTAGCTTAGGGCTCCCATGATATCATGCATTATGACTAGCGACAAACTAACCATGTTGATGCAAATGACAAGTAATTCATTGAGTTCATATATGGGAAACTAACGAAACTCAAGAGTTTATTAGTAACAAATATTAAGTACCACGTACTAAATCATTAAAAGACTTACAGTCTTTTCATTTTATTAATTCTATATTTTTTTTTTAACAAGAACGGGTAATGGATATATTGCCAAAGGTGGAGCAAGCTCCTATTACAATCGACTATAACTTAAAAAAACTTAGCAATGAGAGTGATCTAGGAACATAGTCCCTTCTCCATTGCCTATATTCAAAAATTCATTGAGATGTTTAGTTATTCTTGAAAACTTTCTTACATATTGTCCCTCTAGAAAAGAAAATTTGCATAACATTGGTCATTCTGCTTGTTATTCCTTGTGCTTACTGTTCTTTCTACTTACTGCTCCGTCTCCTTGTTGTACCTTCAGCTTGATGTTACTTATGCTAGTTGTTCCTTCTAATTAATGTTCCTTCTTCTTGTTGTTCCTTCTTTTGTTTATTGTTCCTTTGCCTGTTGTTACTTCGGATGTTTTTCCTTCTACTGCTATTCCTTTTTTTGTTGTTCCTTCAGGTTGTTGTTCCTTCGGATGATGTTCCTTTGAGCGTTGTTCCCTTTGATGTTGTTCCTTCAGCAGTTGTTCCTTATGCTTGCTCTTCCTTCAGAAGCTGTTCCTTCTGTTGTTGTTCCTTTGGCTTGTTGTTCCTTTTCCAGTTGTTCCTTCTACTTGCTATTCCTTCTGCTATTGTTCCTTTTGTGTGATGTTCCTTCTCCTTACTGTTCCTTTCCCTGTTGTTCCTTCTGCTTGTTGTTCCTTCTGATGTTGTTCCTTTTGCTTATTATTCCTTATGCTTGTTGTTCCTTCAGCTAACTGTTCCTTCCGCTATTGTTCCTTCTGAAGCTGTTCCTTATGCTTGCTGTTCATTCTGCTTTTTCCTTGGTGTTCCTGAATGTTACTTGCTGAATTCCTAAAACAACTGTCACTCTAAATATTGGGGCTAATGAGCGCAAATCTGTCAGCTATAGGATGGTTAAGGCAAGGGATGAGTCAAGTAGGGTCCTCCATTAAGGCTGAGATTTCCTTGGGATAGCAGACAACCTTTGTTTGCCAACGAATCTGTTGGTTTATTTACTTCCCACCGAATGTGGTATGAGTCGACTGTGTCAAATTCTTTCAATAACTTTCGAATTTGCTGCAAGGTTTTGTTTAAAGCAGGGTTACAAAAATGATCTTCAGAGTTTAAGAGATTGATGAGAAGCTTCGAGTCTCTGAATATTTGAATTGTTTTATATCCTATCTCCTTCGTAATCTGGCATGCTTTTAAGAGACTGTAACTCTCTGCTTGATTGTTCGAACTTATGCCTAGACCCCAACTGAAGCTAGTTTTATTCGATCTATCCAGGGAGAGAATCAATCCTCCTTCACCTGCAGTTCCTGGGTTCCCCTTGGACGATCCATCAAAGAAGATAGTGGCTTTCGAGGTCCCCTACCACCACTTGAGAAAGTCACCATCACTGAGTAGCAATCGCCAAGTTGGAGCATTCATCGGTTTGCTGACTATATCTTTCCTTTCACCTGATGCATAGAATCCTATCCACTAAGAAGCTTATGGTGGTAGAGGGGAGGCAAAGACTGTTTTATCTACTATTTCCAACAGGATGGCTTTAACTTTGGTAGTCGTTTCCACTAAGTTCGGGAGCCTGTTGTTAAAAACGTAATCGTTTCTAGCCAACCATACTTTCCACCAAAGGCATTTTGGAATAGCTTGCCAAGTGTTTTTCCAGACTGCGTTTTTAGATTTTTCTATGGGTTTTGATCTGCCGAGGAGGTGAAGAGGGCGACGACTGATATCTGGGGGTGGGGGGACACTAAGTCCATGGAGGACCATCCTCCAGACTACTTTTTTGAAATCGATGTCAACCATTAAGTGGTCAGAGGTTTCAATAGCAGAATTGCATAGGCTGCATCTAAAGGGGTCGTGGAATCCTCTTTTGGTCCGATTTTCTCCTGTTAGAGCCTTTTTGTGCATGAGTAACCAAGTGAAAAAATTCACCTTTGGTAGACTAAAGGGGGACCAAACGGATTTCCAGAGCTTCGATGTTAGCAAAGGGGCATGTATAGCTTGTAAAGAGGAGAATCCTTGAGCTGCTGTATATATTCCAGTTCTTCCCCACCCCCATTTGTCTTTGGATGAGCAATGGACACGGGCAAGATGAGAGAGTGTTGCACATAACATGTTTTTTTGGGATTCCAGGTGGTCGAGAACCCCTAGAAAAGTCCATCCTGCCTAGTTCCCTTGTTGTCCCAAGAATAAATATCTGCTAGCCGAAGGAGACCTTTGTTCACTAGCCAGATCTTTATATCATTGTAGGAATTTGGGGTGGCCAAAGGGGCATTCCCTTGTATAGTATCCTCCCACAGTAATGTTCTTTGTCCATTGCCTGGGATTCTATATAAATGTTGTTGTACATGGTTGATGCTTCTTCTGACTAAATTCCATGTTGCTGTTTCTGTTGGAGTAGATGTTGTTGTGAGGTTTCTCAATGAGCTTCCCTTTAGGTATTTCTTCCAGAGGATCTTACCGACAGGATAATTTTTATCTGCATACAGCTCCCATATGATTTTTCCACCAAGAGTTAGATTTTCCAAGCTTAGATCTCGTATGTGTAACCCACTTTGTTGGAGTGGTCTTTTTAGGATATCCCAACTTACGAGATGTAACTTGTTCTGATTGCCCTTGCCTCTGTTCCAAAGAAAGTCACGGAGGAGGTTGGAGATATATTCTATGATAGTCTTGGGTGCTAGCAAGAGGGAAGACTGGAATATGGGGAGGGTGGAGAGGGCTCCCTTTATCAAAACCATCTTTCCAACCGTTGTAAGCCATTGGCCTCCTCACTATGCTATTTTTTCTTTTATCTTGCTTATTACTTCCATCCAGAGGGAGGGAGGGCTTTTCCCAGGGTTAAGGGAAGCCCTAGGTTTTATTAATTCAAATTTTAAAAATATAATAAATTAATAACCTATTTTTCTATGTTATTTAATAATTTATAGTGGATATTCTATTGTTTCAATTTGGTACTAGTGATATTATGAGGAATACATAGTGATATTTTAAGGAATGAAGGTAGACAATGACATCATATAGACAAATATGTTATAGCATGAAATTAGAACCCAAGTATTAATGAAAAATTAAAATCAAATAAAAAATAAAATATTACTAAGTTAATTTTTCCATACTATTTAATAATATACAGTGGAAACTATAGACTTTTTAATATGGCGTTAGCTATGTACATTAACAACATCTACCTACTATTTCGAGGAATTAAAGTAGATAATTGAGTTACATACATAAAGAGGTTATAGCATAAGATTCAAACCCAAATATTAATGAAACCTTAAAAAAAATAGTAAATTAATTGTTTACTTTTTTATGTGGCTTACATTGTACTACCTACTTCTATGAATAACATCAACCTACTATTCCAAAGAATCAAGGTAAATAGTCATGTTGCATAGAAAAACATATTATATCATGAAATTCCGAGAAAAAAACAACACACCATCCCTAACTTTTTAACAGGTGACCTACACTTTAACACATGACCTACACTCCCTTACAAGAACATTGTCCACTTATTCCTACACTTTTCTAGTCACTATCAGTGCATGAAGTGTCCAATTAAAAATATTGAATATATCATACTTAAAAAAAAAACTATAACCATTGTCAAATTAACTTGAAAAACAATGTCAAATTAAATTAAAAAGGATATACCTTAAAAGTTTGCATTATATTTTTATATTTTTGCAGACTTTGCTGAGAGACAATGAGCAAATCTACATATCTAATTAGATCATCATAAATTCGGTATATAATTAGGAAGAGAGTGTTATGAAAGTCCATGCCACACGCCATATAAAATTTCCTTTTCGTTATAAGGAGTGGTTCACTAGAAAGTACCACATTCATTTGTTTGTCACTGCAGCAGTATTTCATTTTTATGGATTCAGGCTTTAATATGGTCATAATATGCTTACATTTAACACTCTCGTTTTTTAAGACTTTTAATATTCCATGGAGTCGAGGATTTGCAGTACTTTCATACATTGCTAGTTTCTCATTATTTAATGTTTAAGATGCCACTATGATGTATTGTACAACGGCTTCAAGATGCCATTATGATGTATTGTACAACGGGTTCCGGTCGGAATTCGTTTAAAAAATTTATTATAGTTGTATTTAATAATATTTTTAATTATTTTAAGATTTTTGATCATCCACGGAGTCGTAGTTTGAAATACTTTCATACAGTCTCAGTTTCTTATTATTTGATGTTTAGGATGCAGTATAATGTGCAGTACCAGAAGTCCAAGTCTGAATTAGGTTAAAAATTTTCTATTTATATACCGTTATACTAAAAAGCTGGGCAGGTGGCGCGGTTCTCTTTCTAGGACGAGGGTTAGGTACGGTATACAAGCAATGTTGTCTCTTTCTAGGACGAGGGTTAGGTACGGTATACAAGCAATTTTATTACAACACTTGGTCATGTTTTCTAACGACACTTGTATGTTGAATATAGTGCGAGATACGACAGGCGCTCGTTTCTATTTTTCTATGAGGATTAGGTCGCTCTAGCACTAGAATATTTCTAATCAGATCTACAAGGAAAGTCTACACCGGCGTAATGAGACTTCGGTGGATGATAAGTCATAATTCTTTGACCTAAAGTATAAAAGAGAGTTTATTATATGCTAAACTAGTATTAGAAGAATCAGATCGCAAAGACGGCTAGATAACCAAGGCAAGCTTAGTCGAAAAAGACAAACTCAAGCTTTGGTTGTTTTGCTGAAGGAAACATGGTTTCACTCGGGATTCGGTTTTGTTTCCAGAGGTATGTGCAAATACTATAATAAATGAACAAACGTATTTGTCATAATTAATTTTTATGGAGATTTTCAAATCTTAAATAATGGAAACGACGAAGTTAGAGAGAAATAATTCAACATTTTTATTGAAATTTATCTGTAACGAAAACCAAAGAAAACAAGTGGAAAAACCGTTTTAATAACACAAACAAAACTATCATGTTTAGAATATAAAATTCCTTGACTATAAACAATTACTTTGATCTTGTTTTTTCCAGTCACACTAACACAATCCAACATGGAAATGATCTAGGATAACGAGAATTAAAAATGATAGACTAAGCCATGTATAAAAAATATCTTCTCTTTGCCAGTTGTGACTGACAAACTTTCTTTTGGCCGATGGATAAGACCGTCTTCACTCTTTCTCACAATAATATAATGCCCTTGAACAGTAAAAATTAACTTGCCGTCACACCGCTCAATGAGCTAAATGTCTGCTTAGTTGCCCATGTATATCCACGTGAAGATACTGGAATCGAGCATCGATGGGTAAGCCAACGGATGTGTCAATTATGTGGATGCAATGAGTTAATTAGTTAAGTTGTGTGAAGCGCTGACGATTTCCATGCCTCCGGATTTTTTAGTATATATTTATTTTTCATTCTATAAGTGAGAGTCTAGATTTTTTCAAAAAAATTTGTTTATTTTCTGATATAATTTGTCTATAATTCTACAAATTCATGAAGTTTTCTGTTTTATTTTCCGATCTAATTTGTATAGAATTTTATGGGATTCAATGAAATCACAAGTTTGTGGGTGCTTAATGCATATATGTAGTCAAAAAATCAATTTAAATAACACAAATCAAAATTTGACTATTTTTCGTAATATTTCCCCAAAAATATGCTCATAAACTCCAAAAAAATCTCACATATAGATAAATCTTTTATTTTTTTCATAATTTACTTTTTGAAATCCAATTATATATTATCCAATAAATTATGTTTTTAACATTTCAAAGACTTTACAATACCATGGTCTAAGACTATCACTTATTAATACTACACCCCAAAAAATCATAACTTATTTCATATGATACTTGTTCCTATGATAGTTATTTCAATTAATTAATTTAATTAAAAGGGAAGAAATGACATTATATTTTGGAGATAAATATCAAAATTTTTATTTGTGAACACTGGTAATAATATTCTTGAATGTTTTGTGAAGCTTAAATCTTTACCATCCACCTAATAATTATTGATAATTAAATTAAAACACTACAAATTTTATTCCAAAATGGATACAACCATCAACATAATAATGTTATTTCTATTTGTTTAATTAAATTCATATATTAAAAAAATGTTATATAAACATCTATCATATGAATATGAGTCATGGTTTTTTAGATATGTGATACAACCATGGTATTGTAATAAAACCTATATACATATGTTAAAAATATACATAATAATGTGGCATGAATCTCCATAATCTCTGTGTTATATATATATATATAGCTAATACAAAATGTATCATGAAATAAGTGTTTTAATGTGTATAGATATTTGTGAGTTAGTTCATTTATATGACTATCCTAATTAATTCTACAATATAGTATAATCTAAAATTCACGTAAATTTATTATTTATCACATCACACATTAAAGTAGAAAACTTGGTAATTACTTTGATATATGCAATAACCCGTTCCATTTCTATTTTATTATATTTGCTTATATTGGAAATTTTTAAACACATTCTATGAAGTTCATTAAAGTTTTGAAAAAAATATTAAACTGAATAGTTTGAAAATAAAAAAATAATTTCTAAATTTCTAATTTTATTATACTTGGTTATATTGAAAAATTTTAAACAGATTCTATGAAGTTTATTAAAGTTTTGAAAAAAATAAATATTAAACTAAATATTTTGAAAATTAAAAAATGATTCTTTCATTTCTAAATTGTAAATGGTTTCAAATTGAATTTTGAGAAACGAAAATTATATTAGAAAAGAAAAAATGTAAAAATTATTTATATTCACTATGTGTCATAATAATGATTGTTATTAGTGCCTTGCACATTAATATGCCATGTGGATAGTTGTCCACCATAACTTAAGAGAGTATTTGCATAAGAAATGTTGGGCAACTATCCACGTGGCATACTATTGTGTAAAGAGTGCAATAAAATTCATTATTAAATTTTAATGGAGTATTGTTATCTTATTATATTTTGTCCTTTCTTCTAATTTTTATTTAAAAACCAAATTGCTCACCATAAATTATATAGAGTTCATCAACTATGTAGAAACAGTGTTTTGATATCAATTTAATTCCAAAATATACTTTATAAAAATAAAAGCATCAACAATAATTATAATATATTATTTTTATATGTACATGCAATAATCTATACGAAAAATGAAAAAAATATAAAAAAAATAAAAATTAAGCAATATATCAATTACCTTTATATATAAATAGCGTAGACAATAATTATAATATATAATTTTTATATATACATCTAATAATGTATAAGGAAATAAAAAAAAAATTTAAATAATATATCAATTACAAAATAGATACACTTATTAGGCATTGTTACTGCCCATCATTATTTATGTTTTCTTAACACTCTAATAAGTAAGAGTAAAAATGTATATGTGTTGACTTAGTTATATAATTTTACTTAAAATCAATAAGAAATCAGTGAAAAAATATTAAAATAAAAGAAAATTTCTGTTAATTCAAACAAAAAATAGCTATGTAAGTAAAACAACTCCACTTAATTCCATCATTTTGCTAGTAACTAACTATTTGTGGTAAGTCTCCATCTATGCCCTTAAGCACCATATCTCTCCCTTGTGACTTGAACTTCAACTCCATGAACTGATGATGTATAACCATAACCATGTGTTCTCATCTATTGATAGTGTTGGAAATCCATCAACCAAGGGGTCCTCCATAATGTGAAGTCCCAATTAGACCTCACACTCTTTGGAGATGGATCCCCGTTTGGAGTATCAGTCTGATAGCCATGTATCATTGCAGATTTTTCTTGGCTACAAAGTTTGGAACAAGAGACTAATGCATAGGTATTTTTGAATCAACAAGTGAGTATGTCTTATGAAATGATCAATTGCAAAAACATGGGCCCTTTAAAGAAAAGTAATAATACTAATCTAGAAAAGGCACGTGGGCATATACATATAAAGGAACTATTTATCAACCAGGGAAATAGCTCATAAGGAAGCAATGATTGTTAAATAAAATGCAACACACCTTCAACAAGGTAAGCATGAAAGCCACTGAAATAGTTCAATTTCATTAGTATAGTTGAAAACAACATACATCGCAAACATTGAAAGAATAGTGTTACAATATTCATGACATATGCATGAAAGCTTGTTGGCTCAATGAGATTTTTAATCAAGTAAAAGTTATAAGTCATAAGATACATCAAGATAGTGAACACCAATATCCCCAATAGTGGAGAATTAGAGCAGTCACTCACTCCTCTAAAATAACTATCTTCCTCTCCAGTTCCTGGTAGGAGGAGCCAAGGTGAAAATTCCTTTACATGAGCAATGAGGGTATAGATATAACAAATGGGTGATCATTCACTTCCCTTGGGACTCTTAGACTACCCTCATGACTATTTGACCTGTTTGTGACCTTTCAACTTGCTACATGACATTTCACATCACATGGGTGACTCTTGGACTTCCACTTTACATTACATTTTCCGATATAGAGTTTACATATTCCACAAAATTATGTGGAACATGATGACATAACACTTTGATACAATATTCCACAAAATTATGTGGAACATGATGACATAACACTTTGATACAACATAACACTTTGACACGACATGACAAGACATTGATTACAGGGATTGCATGATGACATGGAAATTTCAAGCCAATGTTTTTTCTGCTATATTTGAGTCTTCTTGAGAGATGGTGCATGTTCTTCTTCTTTCGCATTCATCTAGCTTGAAAGTAATGAGTCTTCAATGTGGTATTTATTTTTTATCTTTTGTTGTACTCTATTGTCCCTTTTCCTTCTCGCTTAATGATCATATTATCTCTTCAACTCCATATCTGTCTTTTAGCATGGCCTCCTTCTCCTTTTCTCCATCATCTTCTTGTCATGATAAGATAAGTACCTGTAATTGAAAAACACACATGAAAAGCCAACACCAGGCTGAGAACTCTTAATCTAACATGTTTCATGAAATCACTTATTAGAACTAGAACCGAGTGACTCACTGAGTGATTGTTTCATTGATTGCCTAGTTCGAGAGGCCAACGTCTAGGACTAAGGCTTGAGATTACACAATGAGCGGTTAAAGATTACCAGAGTCAGAGCATTACGCAATTGAGGGGCTAAAGAGCTCAGTGTTGGGGCTTAAGGCTGAGGTTTCCTATTGTATAGTTCTGGAAAGACAAACTTAAGGAACTATGTATTTGAGGGACTCAAGAGGTCAATCTTAAGATTGAGGCTTGAAGTTGCGGAATGCATAGTTCTGAGAGGCAAGCAAGGTGACTACACAGTTTAGGGGCTTAATTGTTCAAGGTTGAGGCTTGAGGCTTGGATTTACCCAATGCATAGTTTTGGGAGGAGAACAAGCTAGGGGATTACACAGTTGAGGGGTTTAAGGGATCAAGCTTGATGCTTGAAGTTTTCCAATGTGTAGTTCTGGAGGGAGAAAATTCCAATGGATTTCACAGTTGTGTAGCTCAAGGTGTCAGGCTAGAAGCCTTACCCTATGTAACGCACAGTTGTGCCCGACTAGAGGGAAGAAATTGCATAGGTCTGGAGCTTAAGGGTCAAGATTGGGAACTGTCATTGCGTAATGCACAGCTCAAAGAGGAAAGTTTGGGGCTTCATTCTTAAGACTATATAATGCACAGTTCAGGAAGGCTGAGTGAGGTCAGGATGCCTCAGAGTGAAATTTTTTGGATGAGGCTAGTGTGGGATCAGTGAGGCTCAGATGAATAGAGAAAAAACTAGATTATGATCACACACTCAAAAAAATTGACAACACAACATTGATAACTCATAAAACTAGAACAACATGATGCCCTTAATGCGATGATGATATAACATACCTCTCCAACATGACACAAAAGGTAGACTTTGCGATGAAAGTGATGACACTTATGCGAAAATGCTTAAAACTTTGGGAAGAGTGTAAAACATGTCTACATGAACATGACTCATCAACACAAATTTACCCTTTGAAATAAGACATAACTCTACTTTACATGATAGGTGACATTCCCCGTGCCAAAAGGTGACATTTTCTATATGGGAGAAAAAGAGAAAATGACACTTGTGATATGCTAAAAATCGTGAAAGAAACACATTCTAGAGAAACGATAACATGAAAACGTCACTAATTAAATTGAAAGAAAGAAAAAGTGACAGTCAAAAACATGAAAGTGATAACTGGTGAATGTGAAGGTGCGCTAAAGTGACAGTTTCAAAAACACACTGAAATAAAAGCACATAAATAACCAAAAGTGAGATATTGTCAATGACAGAGCGCACTCATCATCAACATGGGTTGAACATTGCAGGTGCACTGTCTTAATGGACTGTGCTAGTCTTGTTCAACCTTACATGAAAGAATGTGTTGATCAATTCATTACAGACTAAGCATGTGTCAGAAGGTGACTTCAACACTTACAATCCAAGAAAGGAGCTCAAATAATTAAAAAATCACTAACCACTTGTATATGTTGTACTTGTATATGTTGGCATTATGATGTATATGTTGTACTTGATGGCAACCCACTTGTAGTCGAACAACTCACTTGTATATGGTAACTAGATGAATCTACAGAAGAGACATCAGATGAGACAGAATGCATGATAGTAATATTTATATGAAATGTAGGGTAGTTTCAAGGAATCAGTTCAGAAGGCAACTCACTCAGATAAAATATCACTGTACAACATGACAACAACAACAAATAATAGTTCAGACTACAAAGAATGAACAAAGAGAGGTATACACAGGTTCAGCTTAACCAAGTTTCATATACACACATGTTAACAGAACAAAAGGAGCATCTAGTGTACACACACACTTTCACAGAAAGAAAAGCACATATACCTTGGAAAACTAAATTTTTGGTCCGAAGTATTTGGTCCATGGTATTTTGATCCATGGTATTGATCCAAGGTATCTGGTCCGAGGTGTTGGCCCTAGGTATTTGGTGCAAGGTATTGGTCCTAACTGGTTTTAGTCCATGGTATTGAGAAAGGCCTAAAACTATAAAAGGAGGAGAAGATCATTAGGCCAAGGTGTGCAAGTATCCAATATGTGATGAAGTGTGAGATCTAATATGTAGGTTATTGGCTTATGGTGTTGTGCTTGATCTTAACCAAGGATGAACCTTGGCATTTGATGAAGGATAAGATCTAATGATATATTAGGATCTGAAGGCTTGAAGTGAATTATCTTTATGTGGTTTGAACATGTATCTGAATAACTGGTGCATGTTGTAGTCTGTAAATATGATGATCTGGGTATGACTGAAGTCTGGAATAGTTGTAATGTTTAAATCATCATTTACATATCTCTACGCAGGTTCACTTTAAGCAAGGAGCGTATACACGCTGGTTCTCCATATCAAAGCTGCGTATACATCATAAATTTGATTTGCATATTTGTACACTGGTTCACCTTGAGGAAAGTGCGTAAGCATGCAGGTTTGACACATGGAAGTAGTGTATATCTTATAAAATATGTTTTAGTTTCTTTTGTTTGCTGTTGCAGTGTTCTGGGTTTTGGCTAGGGTTGTGGTTACTGTATTCTGGTGACACCATTCTGAATGATCAGATTGATGGGTTGCCAAATTGATTGATCAATTTGTTTGTCGTTGTTTTAAAAGGATATTGGTTGATGCAGATATATTTGATGATTGAATGATGTTGTTGATGGATCCAGTCTAAAAATTTAATGAAACGTGGTCCCTGCAAGAAAAGAGAAGGTTGCAGCGTTTTGCACGTAGAAGCCTGTGTACTAGTATAAGATTGCACTAGTATAAAAATTGTAAACAGAATTCTCTTATTATTAAAAAAGACAGGGACGATTGCAGCAGGTGGTTTTCACCCAAATCGGGTTTCCACTTTATATTTTGGTGTTCATGTGTGTTACTTATGTGTGATGCTTTATTCTGTTTTTACTCCATTGTCTAATGAATTCCTCATATACTGGTTAAAGTTCAATGCATGATAATTTGGGTAAATCAAAAGATCTCTGCATATACGCTGGTTGTATTAAGTACAGTTGCATATACACGCTAGTTCACTAAGGTGAAGTAGCGTATACAAATCAGTTTTCAAAATTAAATTATTGATCTAATAATACTGATTCACGCCCCCCCCCCTCTCAGTATTATTTCCAACAATTGGTATCAGAGAAGGTCCTTCAGAAGAAGCTCAATCGCTTGAAGGAAGATCCATCATCATGAGTAATTAAGAAAGTGGGGGATGCATCAGACTGCGAATCTTTGATTGGAGAAAATTTCTTTATTGGAATGTAAGAACCTGTTGTGTTGTACAACAACCCCCCCATTTCTTAAATTTTTACACAAAAATTTAATTAGAAATGGGTCCCTTTTAATAAACTTAGTAAATTAATGATTCAATAAAATCTCTTGCATGGCATTAACCATATAACACATAAAATCCCTTATCAAAAGGCCCAACACAATAAAACTCCTATCTTAAAAACTTTTGATAAAATGTGAAATATCTTTTTGAAAAGGCATCATAAAAAACTCTCCGATGCGATAAAGCGATCAAATATCACATATCGCAAAGATAAAAGGATGCACTTAAAAAATGTCTTCTTTAAAACCTCTGATCCGATAATGTAATTGCAATCTGCAATTGGAGGTATCACACAATACATAGCGAGAAGGACTTAACATTCCTCGATTGCGATATTACAAATAAAGGCACTCATTTCAAAAAAAAACCTCGTTAAAAGGTATTGGCTCCAAATATAAAGTTTAAAAGTAATAAACCAAACCATTCGTTGAACATATCCCACCTTTTTATATTCCTTTATCGCAATTGGGGCTTTTTCTCTGAAGGGCTAAGCCTAACCCACTAAATCTCCTGATTGCAATCCATGATTTATCGTTGATCGTTGATCTAGAAAATCTAAAGACAGGATTGAAAGGATCATTAAGCATATGGCCGATGCGATGGGTAATTATGACATTTATTTACTATGATTGGTCGATATGATGGTTATTAATTTCACAGTTAAGGGTGAATCCTTCGAGGATTTCACACGTGGTGATTCTTAATTACATTGGGTTTATCATATGTGAATTGCCTTAACTGTTTCCATTATGTTTTAGCTTTCAACACAAATATTTCTCTGTTACATTTTCCATTCTCTGTGCAAAGCTACTCTAAGCTTATGAATCTGGAAAATATGGGAAAGAAGGTGAAGAAAGCCAAGGACCCTGTCGTTGTTAAAGAACCAAGCCAACTAGAGTTGAATAAGAAAGGATTGATATCAGATACGACTTGACTCGGTTTAGGAAAAGAAAGCTGGGAGAGCGTCTACAATTTACTAGCAGCGGAAGAACCTGAAGAACTCAAGGAAGAAGCTACTGCAGATTCTACAAGCAAATCAGAAAATACATTAAAAGAATTGGTTTGCTCATTCCTACATAGGATAGCATCGAGAGCCAAGGTTTTTCCATATAATGACATGGTTAGATGGATTGTTGAAAGTATTACAACTACAGACATGACATTTAGTACAACCGAGAGAAGAGTGTTCGGGTCATTTAGAGCAGAGGATCCCAGACAAATGTATCATTTACCCATGCTAGAGAAGTATTATAATAAAGCATTCTTAGAAGCTTTTGCAAAGGAAAACGACATTGAATAAGATCCTATCGGGAAATGGAGACACTTCCCAAGCAAACACAAGCACGAGTCCTCAGGTATGTACTCTATAGATTCCTTAGCCTCTCCTTATTGCTATGTTGGTGCATTAATATGTAGACTCTGGGGAGTCCATAATTTTGCTAAGTTCTCTATAGATATGGTTCCTTTGATGGAAGTTGTAGTTCATGGTTATATTATGGATTGGGTAAACATTCTGTTCAACAGAATGGCCACTGAGATACTTGAATATAGAAGAAAGAGGTTTGTGTTTTCCCACGTGATACCTCCATTTTACTTCAGTATCTATATTATGGACACCATCTGTTTTAATTCTGAATACCACATTCTGAGACAGAAATGGACTCCCCAAGATCCCAATCCCATTCACATCTATCACAAAGAGCTATGGAAGGCCCATTATAAGAACCATTTGTATAGAATTTGTAATGGTTTTATTCTTCCTGTACATTACTCCTTATTCAATAAGCCTGCCCCTAGGATATCCCAGGAAGCTGCAATTGACGCAACAACAGTGGGTAGTTGGTTTGGAGAAGAGAAATTCACCTATATAAGGCTTTTCGGTAGTCTCACTAATCCTCATGTTCTTCCTCTATACATCCCCGATAAATTATTGGCCCAGGAATTAACATATCAAATAACAGTTGCAAGAACATTAAAGACCCTTAGGGATTCCAAGAAACACATTGGCCTACATTTTCCCTTCGGTGTGGTGTCTTTACTCTGCATGCTTATAAACATGCATAGAAAGAGGCTGAGAAAATCAAGTTGTTAAATCTTGTGACTATTCCAAACAGGCAGTATGAGCCAAAAAAGGTTGCCTATAATGTTACCTCACTAGCTAAAATCGCCAGATTTGATCATGAAGAGGATAGCTTTGACGACCTATTTTCTTCAGCAGAAATATTTTTCCAGCTCAAAGGATTGGCTAAGACTAAATTGGGACTAGGAGGATTAGAAAAATTCAATAGGCACAGGACCTAGAGATTGGAAACCCTGCCTTTAGATTTATTAGCCACAACCTCAACGGTTCAACCAAAAAGCCACAATGAATAGAAAATCATTAAGAATGCTCTCGAAATGGAGAAGGTTCCTCAGAAGAAGAAGACACCAGAACAAGAGCGAAAGTAGGTAACAGTTAGTGAACCCCTTGATACACACATTAATGTTGACCCTAAGTTCATGAAGAAATGGGAACAATTCGATTCTATCATCAGTAATCCAAAGCATATCCAAGGGTTCACTACACCAGAGGTGTCTACAACATAGAAATCAGTAGTCGACATAGTTCCGATTAGAACAAGTGACCCACCCAAGTTCCATAAAGAAATTGAGATCAACCCTCAAAACCCAACTGATGATATTATTTTGCATATGGAAGAGATACCACCATTAGTTGTATTCTACAGCCCTAAGCATAGGGCTATAGTTAAAAGACAGAGGAAAAAGAGGAAAATTGATCACTCTTCTCTTTTGACTCATCAGATGGAAATGATGAATGTGGTATGGAGAGAGGAAGTAAATCCCTCCGAAGATTTAACCAAACTTTCTCAGTATGTCGGAGCATATATAGTGGCAACAATAGATAAAGTTTCAAAGGTTAATCATTTATTGAATGAAAAAGATCAGGTGATCACTCAGCTAGAGGCACAATCAGTAGAGTGGCAACAAAAAATAGAGCAGCTTGAACAGCAGTTGGCAGAATAGAGACAGCTTAATGAGAAGCTGAATGAGCAGTTAATTAATGAAAAGCAGAGAATTGATGAACAGGCCATCCTTAAGCAGCAAGAGTTATCCCAAGCATTGAGAAAACTATAGCTATTGAACAAGCAAGTGAATAAATCAAAAGAATAGCAAGTCACTCAAATGAAAGATCAAATAGAGCAATTCAAAGGATATCCCAAGGTAGAAGAATTCAGAACTAAAGCCCTGGAGATGACAAAGACTCTATCTTGGCAGTTGGACCTTCTGTGTTATAATATCTCGTTGACTATTCCTTTATGTAATGTCACAACAGCTATGATCAATAAATCAATAGATGTAAGGCTTGAGGTAGAAAAGGCAGATGAAAACTTACTAAGTTTCTATCTTGGCAAGATTCAAATGAAGGAAAAATTGCCAATTTGCCAAAGATACAGGAATCACATAAATAAATTCTATTCTCCAAATGGAAGTCTCAGTTAATGAAAGATGAGAGAGCAAAATCGAGATGCAAATCAATGACAAATAATTTGATTGAATTAATCAATAACAGTCTGTATTTATGTAATCTAATAACAGAATTCTCTCAAGGCAAACTCCCACAGGTGAAAGCATTAGAAAAAAAGTCGAAATAGGAGCTAACGCATAGGGAAAAACTGATCGGAGGCATTCATAGCTTAACATGGGAAACGTTTTGGTTCTTCCTTGTGAAACCACATAGTCAGTGAATGGTGATGAAGTGTCTCACAGATGAGATCAATCATATGATCCTCGAACTTGCTGATGCCACATTTGCAGCTCAGTTACAGTCTCGCATGAATTAGCCACCAGAGGTCTAGCCAATGCTTGCCATTTGTCAACTCTAATCACAAGAAGATCAGCCAATTAAATGAATCCCTTCCACTAACTGGAGCATTGCTTTTCAAGGTGAACTCCACATTTTTATGTTTTGGTTATACCAGCGCATAGCGTTTTTCTTTCGTAGTTTGTTATTTTTGTAGTATTTATAGACTCTTTCATGTTTTTAGAAAGGGTGATCATTTTTTGTACTAAGACCTAAGTCGGGAGTTGGACTACTGTGCTTCCGATATATTTATTTTTATAAAGGACTCTACCTAAATTCTGAATTTTGACATAGAAGTCTTTTTATGAGATACGCACTTTTGTTTCCTATGAAAAATATTCTCAAATTAGAAGATAAAATTTGAATGTGGTTCAGATTATCGGAGATCCAAATGCATACGGTACTACTATCTATGTTTTTGCTTTCTTTTTTTGTGTGAATTAAGCATTTATCAATTTTGTTGTTATTGATGTGTATATGTTTCTACAACAATTCTTTAATCTTTCACTATTGAATGTTTCTGGAATTGTCATCTTTCATATATGTATGTCAGTGATATATTATGGTTAGTGCAATAATGTTTTAATTATTAGTTTTTTCAATTAATTGAACAAAGTAATTATCATATAAATGCATATTTTTATTTATGAGTATGTCATCTTCATATTTACTTGTCAATAAGAACAATCAAGAATCGCACTCAGATAAAGAATTCACAGGATAGATTAGATACTTTTGTATATTTTCGCATTTTAGAATATATCACTTATCATTCCCATTATATATTATAAACTGATCAACCATTCACCCATATATCACTAGGAAACTAGTCCCATTACATCCAGTCAGAGCCACCACACCAAACAAAAAGGGAGTTTCTTTAAGGTCCGGACTGGGTGGTTTTCCCCGATGTTGATGCAGCAATTTTAAAAGCATCAATATTTTTGGCGCTAAAAGGATGGCATGAAGTGTGAATGGTGAGAAAATCCAAATCCATAGCCCATTCTGAGAGTAAATATTCCTCCACCTCACCTCCGACTTCTCCCTCGTATTCTCAATCTCCAATTTCTAAGCGAGAAGTGGAGAAAACAACAACCACTAATGATCCCAAAAACATCTCACATAAATCCACCCTTGAACCTCCAAAAGTTCAATCTCTGATTCATAAACTTCAAGGATTTTCGATATCACCACAAAAATCTAAGTTATCTCAAGGCAGTGTGACTTCGCAATACATTCCTTCCCATCCTCTTATCAGACTATAGAGTGAAAAACTTGGTATTGAACCTACAGAATTTCCTTTGCCTAAAAGGAAAAGAGCAAGGAAGACACCTGAAGGGTCTGACAATGAGACTCTTTCATCATCATCATCCATTTCATCTTCTCCATTGCAAAGTCAACCATCCACACCTCCACTCCATATTGTTGCTCAAAAGGGCACTAGAACTTCAACATCTTCTCCTAAACCACTAGTAACTTCATCTGTGCTTTCCTCTGTTAGTAGCTCAACAATGGCTCGAAGACCATGGAACAATCCAAGGGCAGTTACAATGCCTGCACCCTTGAGTCAGTTGCTAGCTCATCCCGAAAAATGGCTGCCAAAGCTTAATCCAGAAACAGGCATGCTTGCAGAAGAACATATAAACAACTTCATGTTGTCAGTAAACTTAAAAGGAGTAACAAAAGAAGATACCGTTGTTATGATTTTCCCATATACTTTCCAAGGAGTAGCTGGGTTTTGGTATTTTGTGTTACCATCATGACCCATTACTAGTTGGAACATTTTCCAAGACCAGTTCTTAACTAAATTTGGTGATGATAGGTGAACATTGACGTTAATCAATGATCTCTCAAATCTAAAAACTGAGCAAAGAGAACCAGTCAAAGATTTTAATTCACGGTTTAATAAGCTCTTAAATAAGACTCCTACTACATATAAACCTAGTGAAGAGGTTCGAAGTAAATCGTACATATCGGCCTTATGTTCAAACATAGCAATCTTTGTTGACAGAGCTGCAAAGCCCACTTTAGCAAAGAATATGAAAGAAGAAATTGTTGTAAAAAAGAACGTATCATTTCCTTAGAAAAGAAAACTGCCCTTGAGGAACGAAAGTCCAAAAAAATTACTTTTAAGGATGATTCAAAGAAGAAAATGGCTAAAGATCCATATGATATGGAAGGTCTACAAAAGGTGTTAAAAACTACGTCAAATGAGATGGTAGAAATTAAAAAACGAGTAGCCGAGACTTCCACTAAGAAGCCATCTGGAAACTTCAGAAAACCAGAATCAAAACCACCTAATGCTATATCTAATGTAGAATCAGATCCGGAGAATGATGAAGACGAAGATACATTCTTATCATCTGACGAAACTAAGGAAGAAGAGGTTGCAAAATTTCATGGTATGTGGGACTTCATCTTGCATTCAGATACTGAAAATGAACATGAAGCTTTCCCAGTAAGTACCAGGAGTAAAGTAACCACTAGGCCTATTCAACCAACTCAAAATAAGAAGAATATGGGTCCTACTACCAAAGATAAGGTTCTGACAAAGAAGTCTACAGCAGTGCCTACTCAAAATCAACCATCATCTTCCAATCCACCTTCATCATCTAAGACATTAGTAGTCGATGACTCTATGGATTACAACATCATTGAAGACATGAAGAAAACTAGAGAAAATATCTCTATATTTGAGCTTAACAAGCTCAAACATCAACATAAATTGTTGCTCAAAGAATTAAATGTAGTACCTTCTTCTCCTCTTCCAAATGTTGTACTGTCCAAGGCAGCTAATGGAACAGGTAAGCCACCATCCGATAGAGTAGAAGCTACTGATGTTGTTTTAATCGGAGACATATCCAATTCTTATACCCATCCTTTTCCCTATACCTATGAAATCTAAAATAGAATCTTGCATAATTTCTTCATAGATTCAGGGGCTTCAACGAATATAATGTCACCTTCAATCTGTTCCAAATTGAATATTGAGCCTCAAAAATCTGCAATGCATATTGTTCAGTTTGATAGATCTAAGGTCGAAGTATTGGGGGAAATTAATTCAGTTACCATTAGGTTATCAACTGATCCAAGAGTAGTCTAGAGAATTGATATATTGATTGTTGACATCCCTGAGTTTTATGGTTTAATCCTAAGTAGGGATTGGTTTGAGAAACTCCATAGTTACATTTCTACCAATTGGTCTCATATGTGGCTTCCTTACAAAGGGAAGCCAAATCAGATCAAGATTGATCAGGAGAAGCATATGACTCATACTGTAACAAAATTTGAGCAAGAAAACTAGCCCATAGCATTCAATAATAACATCCTTGGCAACTACTCGTCTG
This sequence comes from Pinus tabuliformis, assembly GCA_031772625.1. Lineage (NCBI taxonomy): Eukaryota > Viridiplantae > Streptophyta > Pinopsida > Pinales > Pinaceae > Pinus > Pinus tabuliformis. The sequence continues at coordinate 1,466,993,944 of CM062804.1, read as the reverse complement.
AATCATTCTTTGGTAATTTTAATGCTCAATCATCACCATTCTCAGTTAATAGTTTCACATCTCAAATAGAAATCCCATACAAATACATCAAGGTGTGTTAATATTGCTATGGAAATTGTAAATAAAACTATAGATAAACTTGTATTTTGGTCTTTATATTTTGATGGGTCAAAATCTAATGACGATACAGGAGCAGGATGTATTTTAGTTAGTCTTGAAGGAGAAAAAACTATGTTATCCTCTAGGCTATAATTTGAGTGAACAAATAATATTGTTGAATATGAGGCATTGATTCAAGGACTTTATAAAGCAATAGGCATGAAAGTGTAATATCTTAAAGTATTTGATGACTCTGAAATTGTTACTAAGCAAGTAAGAAATATTATACATTGCATTTCTAGTCATCTTAAACATTATCAGTCCTTGGTTCAAGACCTTATATCTCATTTTCTAACATTCAATATTTCTCCCATTCGTAGATCTCAAAATGTGGCAACTGATTTACTAGCCAATGTAGCTTCTAAGCTCCTACCATCCGAAGATTACAGCCCTAATATATTTTCAGTAGAATTAATTTTCAGACCATCAATTCCAAACAATGTCACTAACTGGAAGGTATTCAATCATGATGATGACATTTTAGATTTCTTAACTTCTGATAAATCCTATGATGACTAGATTATTGATGAAAGTGAGCACGATCTTCAAATGAAGCAAAAATTTGAGGAAAATTCTTTACCTAAATTAGTAGTCAAGCTTGAGGATCTATATGATATCAAGGATAGGTTTAAACAAGTTACAAATTCAAAACTTCAAAGTTCTACTTTGAGATTTGAATTAATAAATCTTGGCACTAAGGCCAAACCACAAAATATCAATCTAGAATTAGGACTTACTTCAAAATAAAGACTTTCTTTAATTAGACTTTTGAGTAGATACAAAAATGCTTTCGCTTGGAATTATGATAACTTAAAAACATATGATACTTCTATCATACAACATACAATTCCAATGATATCTGAAGAGAAACCACTACAGCAAAAATTAAGGAAAATTCATCCAAACCTAGAAAGTCATATTAAAGCAGAGTTAAACAGACTCTTAAAGGCTAAGATAATTTTTCCTATTATACATTCAAAGTGGGTTTGTAACTTTGTGCCTATTAGGAAGAAGAATGGTGACATTAGAATTTTCCTTGATTCCAGAAATCTTAATAAGGCTTGTCAAAAGGATAATTTCCCACTACCAACAATGGAACAAACTCTTCATTTAGTAGCGGGTTCTGAATTAATGTCTTTCTTAGATGGTTTTTCTGGATATAACCAAATATTGGTGTATCCATATGATAGACTCAAGGCTACTTTCAGGACTAAGTGGGGAACATATGCCTACCCGAAAATGCCTTTCGGATTGATTAATGATGGGGCTACATTCTATAGGGCAATGGATATAGCATTCAAAGGTTTAATTAATAAGTTGATAGTTGTCTATTTAGATGACATTATTGTCTTCTCCAAGAAAAGGGAAAATCATTTACATGATTTAAAACAAATCTTTGAACACTGTAAAAGGTACGGGATTTCATTGAATCCTAAGAAATCATTTTTTGCTCTTGACCAAGGTAAACTCTTGGGGTTTATCTCAAAAGAAAGTGTTTATATCAATCCAAAAAGGATCAAGGAGATTTCTGAAATTCCACTTCTACATAATAAAAAATCGATGTAATCATTTTTAGGTCAAATAAATTTTGTAAAGAAGTTTGTACCAAATTTTTCATAGATTGTTTTACCGTTATAAACCATGATCAAGAAAAACTTAGTGTTCAAATGGGGGCATAAAGAAAAGGAAGCTTTTGATTTAATCAAACAGGCAAAATTCTCCTGCATTAAACACTCCCAATTTTTCAAATCATTTCATTTTATGTACTATGGCATCTGATACTTCCTATGTAGCCGTGTTGACCCAAATCAATGATAAAAACATGGAAGCACCCATATCATTTTTTAGTTCAAATCTTCAAGGTGATAAGCTTAATTATTTTGATGTAGAAAAGCAAGCCTTCACTGTGTTCAAATCCATTAAACACGTTAGGCCATTCCTCTTAAAGACTCATACAAAAGTAATAGTCCCTTTTTTAGCAGTAAGACAATTACTAGTCCAAAGGGAATTGGGAGAGAAGAAGGAAAACTGGGTCACGACATTACAAGAATATGATTTGGACATTAAGCCAGCAAAGATTGTCAAAATTCAAGCTTTTTGCAAGTTGTTGGCAGGAGCTTCTAATATTCAGGAACATGAAGGTTCCAACAATATTGAAGAAATCAATGAGATAAGTACCATCAATCCTAAATCTCAATATGCAAATTTGATATTTTACTTGAAAAATGGATATGCTCCTTCTAATCTTTCTTATAAAAATAAACGTTCCATAAGACTGAAAGTTAAAAACTTCGATATTATTGATGATATGTTATTTAGAAGGAATTATGATTTGGTTTTGTTAAGATGCCTTGAAAAAAATAAGGCACAAAAGGTCTTGCAGGAATTACATGATGGTCTGAAAAGAGGACATTTTGGAGGTGATACAACAACTCACAAAATTATACATGCTGGTTATTATTGGCCCACCTTGTTTAAAGATTCCCATGAATACATAAGTAAGTGAAGAATGTGTCAGACTGCTGGTGGAAGGCAAAGGAAGCGATCCTTTCCTTTGAAACCAGTCAACATCGAACAACCTTTTGAACAATGGGGATTGGATATCATTGGAGAAATTATTCCACACTCATCCAAACAACATAGATATATCCTTACACCGACGGATTACTTTACAAAGTGGGTAGAAGCAATTCCTTTGAAGGTAGCCAATTCTGAGGCAATTATCAACTTCATAGATCAGTTCATCATTACCAGGTTTGGAGTACCTAATGCTCTCATTTTCGATAATGCATCTTATTTCTCTAGAAATACCATACTTGAATTTGCTATGAAAAGAGGGTTTAAATTGATATACTCTACAAAGTACTACCCTCAAGGTAATGGTTTAGCAGAATCGACCAATAAAAATCTTATCAAAATCATTAAGAGAACTGTTGATCAGAGTCAAAAGTATTGGCACAAATCTTTAGTATTCACACTATGGGTAGATCGCATATCGTAGAAGGCCTCAATAGGCACTTCTCCATTCAATTTAGTGTATGGAAAGGAAGCTGTCATACCCGCCAACTTAGCACTCCCATCACTAGCCCTAGTCCAGTTTGTTGAAGAAAATCCCTCGTCTTCTATTCAACTAAGACATAATCAAATCCTTAAATTAGAAGAAGAAAGGGATAAATCCAGAACTACACATGCAAAGCATCAAAAAGTTATTAAGTCCTCTTTTGATATAATTTCCACCGGCCCAAAATTTTTATAGATTAGTGATCTTGTTTTGAAATGGGACAAATCCCACGAAGATAAAGGTAAACACACTAAATTTCATAAAATGTGGCTAGGATTGTTTCAAATCATCGAGAAGATAGGCCCATCAACATTTATATTGCAATATCTATCAAGAAAGAGAGATTCTCTTCCTGTCAATGGGCTTATCCTGAAAAAATTCTTTACTTAAGAAGGTAATCCCTTCTTATTTGTAAATATTCGATTTGTGTGAATTTGTATGGATTTGCAGTTTTATTTGTTTACTAGAAAATAAGGTTGGAAATAGCCTTCTATTGGCCTTTACTATTTTTTAAACTTGCCTAAAGGAAATAGTGTTAATATTTACTTTTGATAGATGGAAACCTTAAAGGAAAGGAAGGAAGTACAAGGGAATTGGATAAAAGCTAAACTCTGGAAACCTCTTTTATTTTTGTAAAATCTTTTCAAATGTAAAAAATACAGTAAATCATTCTAAGTTGTTAAAGCCAGAATGAGGTTATCTATAAAAAAAAAGGGGCTATCCAAACTTAGCATCTTCAACTCTTACATTGTCATCCATATTCTCTAAATGAGTAACTCATTCACCTCCTCCATGAAGATTGTTATTTTTCAGAGTGTAATTCTAAAATATGTTTGATATAAAAGATAAGGTGTCTCATTATGAGCCTGCTTACCATGAACATAGGAAACTAATTAAACTGACATTACCAATACTGCATATCAGAACAGGGTAATGGCTTATAATTATAAGACAAGGGGTCTCATCACGAGCTAGCTTTTTCAGTTCAGTTACAACCAGTGAATGGCATTGTCATTAGCTAGCCACCAAATCAGGATAATGGCCTTTTATCTTTTAAAATGAAAATAAAAAGATGGAAAATACAATAAAGAAAATATGTGAAAACATATCTTTTTGGATTTACTCTTAGAAATTATACTCTGAAATGGATGGGACGATGAATGAAGAATGGTTAAAAGGTAACCCTAATGAGACTATAAATATTTGCTGGCAGTAGAGTCTCTACCTATCACAACGGAGTCATTATATAAGCTAAGTTGGAGAAATCTTCTTGTTTTATCTTTATCAACCAATCAAGGCTTAAATAAACTTAGAATTTTTTTATTTTAAAGATGAGAAAAAGATTGCAGAAACATTTTTTTCATTATATTCAGAGTTCAGGGTTATCTAGTTGTCCTTAGATTCTCTCTTTACTCAAAGGTCTTCAAATAAAGAAAGTTAGAATATTGCATTACTTTCTTAGAGATAATTGTTTCTTCCAGTGAATCGCCAATTGTTGTGTTGTACAAAAACCCCCCCATTTCTTAAATTTTTACACAAAAACTTTAATTAGAAATGGGTCCCTTTTAATAAACTTAGTAAATTAATGATTCAATAAAATCTCTTGCATGGAATCAACCATATAACATATAAAAGCCCTTACCAAAAGGCCAGACACAATAAAACTCCTATCTTAAAAACTTTTAATAAAATGTGAAATATCTTTTTGAAAAGGCATCATTAGAAACTCTCTGATGCGATAAATCAATCGAACATCGCATATCGCAATGATAAAATGATGCACTTAAAAAGGTCCTCTTTAAAACCTCCAATCCGATAACGTAATCGTAATCAGCAATCGAAGGTATCGCACAACACATAGCGAGAAGGACTTAAAATTCCTCGACTGTGATATTACAAAGAAAGGTTGTCATTTCAAAAAAAATCTCATTAAAAAGGTATTGGTTCCGAATATAAAGTTTAAAAGTAATAAACCAAACCATTTGTTGAACATATCCTGCCTTGTTATATTCCTTCAACGCAATCGGAGCTTTTGATCTGAAGTGCTAAGCCCAACCCACTGAATCTCCCGATTGCAATCCACGATTTATCGTTGATCACTGATCGGGGAAATCTAAAGACACGATTGAAAGGATCATTAAGCACATGGCCAATGCGATGGGTAATTATGAAAGTTATTTACTATGATTCGTCGATATGATGGTTATTAATTTCGCAGATAAGGGTGAACCCTTCGAGGATTTCACACATGGTGATTATTAATTACATTGGGTTTATCATATGCGAATTGCCTTAACTGTTTTCATTATGTTTTAGCTTTCAGCACAAATATTTCTCTGTTATGTTTTCCATTCTCTATTCAGAGCTACTCTAAGCTTATGAATCCAGAAAATATGGGAAAGAAAGTGAAGAAAGCCAAGGTGCATGTCGTTGTTAAAGAACCAAGCCAACTAGAATCGAATAAGAAAGGATTGATATCAGATACGACTTGCCTCAGTTTAGAAAAAAAACGTTGGGAGAGCATATATAATTACTAGAAGTGAAAGAACCTAAAGAACTCGAGGAAGAAGCTACTGCAGATTCTACAAGCAAATCAGAAAATACATTAAAAGGATTGACCTGCTCATTCCTACACAAGAGAGCAACATGAGCTAAGGTTTTGCCATATAATGGCATGGTTAGATGGATTGTTGAATGTATTGCAACTACAGACAGGACATTTAGTACAGCTGACAGAAAGTGTTCGGGTCGTTTAGAGTGGAGGATATCAGACAAATGTATCATTTACCAAAGCTAGAGAAGTATTATAATAAAGCTTTCTTAGAAACTTTTACAAAGGAAAACGACATTGAATCAGATCCTATCCGGAAATGGAGACACTTCTCGAGAAAACACAAGCACGAGTCTTTGGGTATGTACTCTGTAGATTCCTTAGCCTCTCCTTATTGTTATGCTGGCGCATTAATATGCAAACTCTGGGGAGTCCATAATTCTGCCAAGTTCTTTATAGATATGATTCCTTTAATGGAAGTTGTATTTCATGGTTATATCATGGATTGGGAAAACGTTCTGTTTGATAAAATGGCCACTGAGATACTTGAATATAGAAGAAAAAGGTATGTTGTTTCCCAGGTGATACCTCCTTTTTACTTTAGTGCCTATATTATGGACACCATCTGTTTTAATTCCGAATACCCTGTTCTTGGATGGAAATGGACACTCCAAGATCCCAATCCCATTCACATCTATCACAAAGAGGTATGGAAGGCCCGTTATAAGAACCATTTGTATAGGATTTGTAATGGTTTTATTCTTCCTCTACATTACTCCTTATTCGATAAGCCTGACGCTAGGATATCCCAGGAAGTAGCAATTGAACTAACTGCAATGGGTAGTTGGTTTGGAGAAGAGAAATTCACCTATATAAGGCTTTTCGGCAGTCTCACTAATCCTCTGTACGTCCTTGATAAATTATTGGCCCGATAATTAGAATATGAGATAACAATTGCAAGAACGTCAAAGACCCTTAAGGATTCTAAGAAACACATGTGGCCTACATTTCCCCTTTGGTGTGGCATATTTACACTACATGATTATAAACATGCAAAGAAAGACGCTGAGAAAATCAAGTTGTTAAATCTTGCGACTATTCCAAATAGATAGTATGACCCTAAAAAGGTTGCCTATAATGTTACCACATAGGCTAAAATCGCCAGATTTGATCAGGAAGAGGATAGCTTTGATAACCTATTTTCTTCAGCAGAACTATTTTTCCAGGTCAAAGGATAAGCTAAGACTAAATGGGACCAGGAGGATTAGAAAAATTCAATAGGCTTAGGGCCTAGAGATTGGAAAGCCTACCTTTACATTTATTAGCCGCAACCTCAACGGTTCAAACACAAGGCCACAATGGACAGGGAATCACTAAAAATGCTCCTGAAATGGAGAAGGTTCTTGAGAAGATGAAGACACCAGAACAAGAGCAAAAGCAGGTAACAGTTAGTGAACCCCTTGATACATACATTAATGTTGACCCTAAGTTGATCAACAAATGGGAACAATTCGATTCTATCATTAATAATCCATAGAATACCCAATGGTTCACGACACCAAAGGTGTCTACAGCACCGAAATCAGTAGTCGACACAATTCTGATTTTTACAAGTGACCCACTCAAGTTCCATAATCCTTGAAAACCCCACTCATGAAATTATTTTGCATATAGAAGAGATACCACCATTAGATGTCTTCTACAACCCTAAGCATACGGTTGTTGTTAAATGACAAAGGAAAAATAGGATAATTGATCACTCTCATCTTTTGACTCCTCAAATGGAAATGGTGAATGTGGTATGGAGAGAGGAAGTAAATCCCTCCAAAGATTTAACCAAACTTTCTCAATATGCTGGAGCATATATAATGGCAACAATCGATAAGGCTTTAGAGGTTAACTATTTATTGAAGGAAAAAGTTCAGGTGATGACTCAGCTAGAGCCACAATCGGTAGAGCGGAAACAAAAAATAGAGCAGCTTGAACAGTAGTTGGCAGAATAGAGACAGCATAATGAGCAATTGAATGAGCAGTTATTATTACATGGAAAATTTTAGGGGCTAATCTTCGCCCAGTGGGCTAATTTTCCATGATTTTTCCACAAAAAGATTCGCCAATTTCCAATTTTTATAAAAGACGATTCGCCCAAATTTTAGAATATAAAATTATTTTACCTTAAAAATCGCCAACATTATATAGAGACTATATATAAAATCATTATAAATTTGAATAATTTTACAAATATATCAATAAACATTTTATAGTTTGCATATTAGGGAATAGTGAGATTCGCCAATGTTTTTAAACTTCAAGAAAATTTTCCATCCTTAAAATTTTCCTTGGCAGTTAATTAATGAAAAGAAGAGAATCGATGAACAATGTTAAGAAATTCACTGCATAACATAAATAATTACCGAGAGGAATAATATAAAAATAACCAGAAACAACCATAAACACATAAACACACATATTTATCTGGGAAAACCCAAAATCCGGGGAAAAACCCAATCATAATGAAATTTCATTATCCTTGGCCAAAACCCTGGCCAATCCGGCCAAGTGAGCCTTCACCGCTCACCTCCGGGACCTTTTCCTTACAATGAAGTCCTTCCAGCCTTTTATAGGCTCCATTACATATAATACCACGGGAAAAGTACCATGGGTCCACACTACCATGTGCCCCAAAACCATCACTGCTTAACCTGGTCAACTTTTGACTCTATCCTGAGTCATGTTTACCTGAAAATTCCCCCCTTACACTTGACTTAGGGTTCCTTGACTAACTCCAGCCAAACCTGCTAAGTGAGCCAATCCCGCTCACTCTAGCTCTTACCCCCCTCAGAGTTTTTATCTGGGGTATTGTTAGCTCGACATCCCCCCTATCACCTAGGTCTAACTCAGACTTTACCGGTGATCACAGAGGGGTACACATGCCTTACCAGGTCTTACAGTAGTATGCTCATTTACATGCAATAATTTTGATTTCATTAATTTTTTTTTTTTGTTTCATTATTGCTCTTCTAACCCATTCTCTCTCATTTAATGGGGCTAAGTAGTTGCTTGCATTCAGGTGACACGTGTACATGGTCTGGGATAGTATACTACACTTAAACTACCAACGCCCTTGCTAGAGGAAAAACCACTTCGATGACGAGGAATACGCAGATCTCTTTCACTTGGCGGTATTCTTGACCTACAAAGACGGACATGTCCAGAACCCAATGAGTGGTATCAATCTGAACGCAATTGGAAGTGTCCATGGCGTAAAGGGACTCCAAACATTGTTTAACAAGGAATTGAGATCTGTGTGGTGAGACAGTGGCTCCCGGCGCCACATCTCATCAATTTCTGGTGCATTTCTCTCTTTTGCCGTGTGCATTAACATTGAATACATCGTCGGGGAGTCGAACCCTGCTATTACATTTCAACTCCTCCGATTCTCCTTCGCCCCTGATCACCAACACACCGTCATGGATGTGTATTTTGACATGTTCAATTTCTTTCCTGTCTCAATCTCAACCAAAGCTTTCCATTTCTTGAAAGTATCAAATACATCAGATTTATTCTTAATACAATAAATCCAAGTTTTTCTAGTTGCATCATCAATAAAGGTAACATAATAACGAGAGCCACCGAGAGATGATATCTGAGCAGGTCCCCATACGTCTATATGCACAAGCTCTAATTTTTCATTCTTCTTTTCTTTCCCAACTCTGAGAAATCTGACTGTCTTCTATTTTCCATAAATGCAGTTCTCACAGAAGTCTAAATCAACATTCTTCAAACCTGGCAACAAATTCCTTGAGTGAAGAATCTTCATCCCCTTTTCACTCATGTGTCCGAGCCTATGATGCCATAATGCTGCATCTGCTCCTTTTGAATTTAAAGCATTAACAGAGTTAGAAATACCATTGCATAAATACAATGTACCAACCTTTTCACCTTTTGCTATCACCAGGGCTCCTTTGGTGACCTTCCATGCTTTATCTGTGAAAGTTGTCACACAACCTTCACCGCCTAACTGCCCTGTTGAAATCAAATTTTTCTTTAGATCTGGAACATGCCTTACCTCCTTTAATAGCCATTGGTTTCCATTCTGTTGTTTTACAAGAACCTTACCCATTCGAACAATTTTACATGGTTTATCATCACCCAAATGAACTTGTCCGAAATCTCCTTGAACATAGTCATGAAAGTATTTCTTATCAGGTGTGGCATGGAATGAGGCCTCTGAATCTACCACCCAGGAATCAGTAATATTTTCGAAAGAAAGAATCAAAGCATCTTGTAACACCTCACCTGTCACATTTGCTTCATGATTGTTTTCTTGTTGTGCATCTCCTTCTTTTCCCTTCCGAGATCTATAGCCTTTCTTTAGGTGTCCTTTCTTTCCACATTTCCAGCACACTATCCCCGATCTGGACTTGGATCTACCTTTCCTTGATTTACTGCGATATCCTGAGCTCTTTCCTCTTTCCATTTTTCTTCCTCTAGACTCTGCACTCAAAGCATTTCCCGATGTCTCATCGGAGCATTTCCGTCGCATTTCCTCGCTAAGGATAGCACCGACAACATCATCAAACTTTAAAGTACTATATCCAAAAACGGAGTTACTAATGGCCATTACCAAACCATTCCAACTTTCTGGTAATGAGCACAAGAATAACAGAGCTCTAACTTCATCATGAAAGTTTACTCCTACAGAACTTAACTGACTTGTAACTGTATTAAAATCATTTAAATGGTTTGCAACAGATCCGCCTTCCGACATATTCATATTAAATAACCGTTTCATAAGAAATACCTTGTTTGAGGCCGAGGGTTTTTCATATAGTTTCGACAACGTCTGCATCAAACCCTCTTTCGTGGTTTCCTTCGAAATGTTGAAGGTGACTGACGCAGCAAGGCACAACTGTATTGTTCCGAGTGCCTTTCTATCGAGAAGGTTCCATTCTTCGTCTTTCATACCCGTCGGCATCTTTGTTTTTCCGCCCAATGGTAGGTATAGATCTTTCTAATACACATAATCTTCCATCTGCATCTTCCACAGCGAGAAGTTTTGGCCGTTAAATTTCTCGACCCTAAACTTACCATCTTCCGCAATTGCTCCCACTCGAACTAGGAACCCTTCTTTCTTGCGAGTTTATTAGCCAAATAGACCTTCAGCTCTGATACCAGTTGTTAATAAATTCACTGCATATCATAAATAATTACCGAGAGGAATAATATAAAAATAACCAGCAACAACCATAAACACATAAACACACATGTTTATCTAGGAAAACCCCAAATCCGGGGAAAAACCCAATCATAATGAAATTTCATTATCCTTGGCCAAAACCCTGGCCAATCTAGCCAAGTGAGCCTTCACCGCTCACCTCCGGGACCTTTTCCTTACAATGAAGTCCTTCAAGCCTTTTATAGGCTCCATTACATATAATACCACGGGCAAAATACCATGGGTGCACAATACCATGTGCCCCAAAACCATCATTGCTTAACCTGGTCAACTTTTGACTCTATCCCGAGTCAAGTTTACCTGAAAAACAGGACATCCTTAAGCAGCAAGAGTTATCCCAAGCATTGAGCAAACTGCAGCTATTGAATGAGCAAGTGAATAAATCAAAAGAAGAGAAAATCACTGAAATGAAGGATCAAATAGAGAAATTAAAAGGATATCCCAAGGTAGAAGAATTAAGAACTGAAGCCCTGGAGATGACAAAGGCTCTATCTCGGCAGTTAGACCTTCTGTGTTATAATATCTCGTTGGCTATTCCTTTATGTGATATCATAGCAGCTATGATCGATAAATCAGTAGATGCAAGGCTTGAGGTAGAAAAGGGAGATGAAAGCTTAACAAAGTTTCTATCTTGGCAAGATTCAAATGAAGGAAAAGCTGCTAATCTGCCAATGATACAGGAATCACATAAAGAAATTCTATTCTTCGAATGGGAGTCTCAGTTAATGAAAGCTGAGAGAGCAACATCTAGATGTAGATTAGTGACAAATAATTTGATTGAATAAATCAATAATAGTCCGTATTTATGTAATCTAATAACAGAATGCTCTTAAGGCAAACTCCCATAGGTGAAAGCATTAGAACAACAATGGAAACAGGAGCTGACGCATAGGGAAAAATTGATTTAAGGCATTCATAGCTTAACATGGGAAACGTTTTGGTTTTTCCTTATGAAATCACATAGTCAGCGAATGGCAATGAAGTGTCTCATAGATGCGATCAACCATATGATCCCCAAACTTGTTGATGCCACTTTTGCAGCTTAGTTACACTCTCGCATGAGTCAGCCACCATAGGTCCAGCTAATGTCCGCCATTTGTCAACTCTAATCACAAGAAGGTCAGCTGATTCAATGAATCCCTTCAGCCGACTACAACACTGCTATTTCAAGATGAACTCCACATTTTTATGTTTTGGTTATACTAGCTCATAGCAATTTTCTTTAATAGCTTGTTATTTTTGTAGTATTTACAAACCCTTTCATGTTTTTAGAAAGGGTCCTATTTTTTGTACTAAGACATAAGTCAGGAGTTTCACTGCTGTGCTTCTGATATATTTATTTTTATAAAAGACTGGACCTAAATTCTGAATTTTGACAAACAAGGCTTTTTATGAGATATGCACTTTTGCTTCCTATGAAAAGTATTCTCAAATTGGAAGACAAAATTTGAATGTGATTCACATCAAAGGAGATCGAAATGCATACAGTACTACTATCTATGTTTATTCTTTATGTTTCTGTGTGAATTAAGGATTTATCAATTTTGCTATTATTCATGTGTATATGTTTCTACAACAATTCTTTAATCTTTCACTATTGAATATTTCTGGAATTGTCATCTTTCATATATATATATGTCAATGATATATTATGGTTAGTTCGATAATGTTTTAATTATTACTTTGTTCAATTAATTGAACAAAGTAATTATCATATAAATGCATCTTTTTATTTATGAGTATGTCATCTTCATGTTTACTTGTCAATAAGAACAATCAAGAATCGCATTAAGATAAAGAATTCCGAGGATAGATTAGATACTTTTGTATATTTTCACATTTTAGAATTGATCACTTATCATTCCCGTTATATATTACAAACCAATCAACCATTCACCCATATATCATAGGGAAATTGGTTCCATTACATCCAATCAGAGCCACCACACCAAATGGAAAAGGAGCTGCTTTAAGGTCCAGACTGGTTGGTTTTCCCCAATGTTGATGCAATGATTTTAGAGGCATCAGCAAACCACAACCTATCTTCAATCTCTTGGAACAGATGTCTGGGAAATCGTGGAAGGACGATATACATTTCCATCAGCAATTCCTACAGATACAACAGGTAAAAAGAAATATGAAACCAATGTCAAGATTGGCAATACATTATTGGGAAGTCTGTCACAATCAGAGTTTGTCAAATTTATGTAGCTCAAATCAGCCAAAGAAATATGGGACAAAATCGTTCTAAGCTATGAAGGAGACTCTCAGGTAAAAGGTGCTAAACTGCAAACTCTCAAAATTCAATATGAAACTCTCAATATGCACAATGATGAAAGTATAGCTAGTTACTTCTTAAGTATGGATGAGATTGTTAATTGCATGAAGAATCTGGGTGAAGAGATAAAGGAAGTTACCTTAGTTGAAAAAGTTTTAAGATCCTTATCTGCTAAATTTGAATCAAAAGTATCTGCCATAGAAGAAAAGAAGGATCTACAGACTATTACTATGACACAACTTCACGAAACCTTAACTACCTTTGAGATGAGAAAAGGAGTTCCATTAGATATGATAGAAGCTGCATTTAAAGCTTCAGAAAAAGGAAAAGAAGAACTCAATGAATCGGGACATATTTCAGAAGAAGAACAGGAAGCAAACTTTGTCAAGAAGCCTCAACGGGGTTCTTGAAGATTCAGAGGTAAACTACCTTTCAAATGTTTTTCCTATGATAGAGTCAATCATTATGTTGCCAAATGTCGTCATAAAGATAAACATGATAAAGGGAAGGAATCTACAAAATGGAATAGAAAACAAAGTGTAAGTAAAAAGAGCTATTATACTAATGAAGATAGCGATGGCTTATCAAATAGTAATGAAGATGAAAATAGTAAAGACTATAGACTTCTGATGGCTTATGAAGATGATGATTTTTTGGATGCTTTAGATGAAGATGACCTTTATGAAGAAACCTCTAAAATTGAAATTTGTTTAGAAGAAAAGAATATGATTATCGGTACCTTGACATACCAACTTGCTGAAAGAGAAAAACACAATGAAAAGCTAGAATGTGAAATTGTGGGTCTAAGAAAGGATCTTGAGAAAACAAAAACTCTCAATCTTAGATTTGATAAAGGATCAAAAACGTTAAATTAAATTATCAAAGTGCAACGCTCTCCTCTGATAAAGACAGGTCTTGGATATACTGAAGAAACATCTTAATCACAAAAGTCGTCAACCTCCACTAAAAGCTATCTTGACGCAGCAAAGAGCAGTGAACAATTTGACAATCCTCAGCAAAGGCATAAAGCAGATCACTAGGTGAATCAGACTCAATTTACTTCAAGGATGAATAGAAGCCACAATCAACCTCAGGTAGATTGTACTCAATTTGCTTCAAAGATAAATATCAATAGAAACTATGATCAACAAGTCAGTAGATTCGATAATCGCAGGAACTTCTTTAATGGTCAGTGTTTCTCATGTCATAATTTTGGACACAAAGCTACTCAATGTGTTGCTTACAAAACTACCATGACTAGAGAAACACAAAATCAAAGGAATGTGATAGGGATCAAGAAAAATTCCTATAAAAACTTTTCCCTTCTTGAAATTGAAATAGAATGCTCAATCTGTAACAAATTTGGCCATGACGAATCTGAATGCAAGAGTAAATTTCGGCAAATAGCTCAAAAGGAGAAAAATCCATTAAATCCCAAAATATGGTGAAAGAAAGAACCGAAAATAGAAAGATGTGCTATAGCCTTGTACGCAGAAGGACAAGAAAATCAGTGGTACATCAACAGTGGATGCTCAAAGCACATTACAGGAGACAAAGAAAAACTACATTCATATAATGCCTTAGAGAAGGAAAAGAATGTCTCATTTGGAAACGACACTCCTGCTGTCATAAAAGGTAAAGGCTCTGTTTTCTTGAAAAAAAAGTTAAAGCTGGGAATGTTATGTATGTTAATGGCTTAAAGGATAACCTGTTGAGTGTGAGTCAAATGTGTGATCAAGGAAATGAAGTAGGGTGTCGATCAAATGGATGTGTTGTTCATGACCTTGTTATAGGAGAAACCATGATAAAAGGGACAAGAACTCCAAACAACCTGTACATACTCAAGGGAGGACAAAAACAGTGCTATCTAAGAAAAAATCATGAAAACTGGCTATGGTACAGAACATTAGGACATCTAAGATTTTCTCAAATAAGAAAAGCATGTAGATTCCAGGTTGTTCGTGATCTTCCAGATATCAGCATTCCTGAAAATACTATATGCAAGACATGTCAATTAGGTAAGAAAACCAGATCTCACTTCATCAAGAACGAAGGGTCAGCTAGTAAGCCTCTTTAACTTGTTCATACTGATTTATGTGGATCATCAAGGAAAAGTCACCTCATGGAGAAGAATATTTTATATTGTTCATTAATGATTTTTCCAAAGTGTGTTGGATAGGTCTTCTAAAGCATAAAGTTGAAGCATTTGAAAAGTTCAAAGCCTTCAAGGCTTTCGTTGAAAATGAATCAGATCGCAAAATCAAATGCCTTAGGTCTGATCAAGGAGGGGAATTTACCTCGGATGAATTTTTTGACTTTTGTGAACAACATGGAATAAAAATGTAGTTCTCTACCAAAGAACTCCTCAACAAAACTGACTGGTAGAAAGGATGACTAGAATTGTTCAACAAATGGCTCGTTCTATGCTAGATGAATCTAGAACTCTTGCAACCTTCTAGGGTGAAGTTGCTGCCACCGTCACTATTCTAAACCAAGCAAATTTTTAGGTAAATAGCACTCAAACTCCACATGAAATTTCATATGGTAAGACTCCTACTATTAAATACTTCAAAGTTTATCGAAGAAAATGTTACATCAAAAGGACTGATGAAAAACTTCGTAAGTTTGAACCTAGAGCAGATGAAGGTATTCTTCTTGGCTAGTCTTCCCGAAGTAAAGGATATAAATGTTACAATAAAAGACTTGGGAAAATTATTGAAAGTATTGATGTTGTTGTTGATGAAGCATGCAAAAATACAAAACATATACAAACTGAAGATTATGATAGTGAACAAGATGAGGATCATTTTCACACATCAAATCACATTAATTCTGAAGAAGAAACCAATGAAGCACCAGAAGAAGAGATAATGATAGAAGAAAAGACTCTGTCTAGGTATGTTCAGAAAAATCACCCAGAAACTCAAATTTTAGGAAAAAAAGGGGGAGGTGTGCAAACTAGAAGAACCATTGTCGAAGCTTCAAGCTATCTAGCATTACTATCTTCCACTTAACCTCGAAATGTAAATGAAGCATGCAAAGATGAATGTTGGGTCAAGGCCATGAATGAAGAACTCGAGCAAATTGAAAATAATAATACTTGGGAATTAGTTCCTAGACCTCATGGTAAGAATGTCATAGCAACTAAATGGATATTCAAGAACAAGCTGAATGAAAATGAAGAAGTTATTAAAAACAAGGCCATACTTGTTTGTAAAGGATATTCTCAACAAAAAGGTATAGATTTTGAAAAAACTTTTGCACCTATTGCTAGGCTTGAAGCCATAAGAATGTTTCTTGCTCTTTCTAGTTTTCAAAAATTCAAAGTATACCAAATTGATGTAAAATCTACATTTCTGAATGGAGACTTAGAAGAAGAATTCTATATTGAACAACCAGAAGGATTCATTCTTGGAAATTATGCAAAACTTGTATGCAAACTCAGAAAAGCTCTCTACGGTCTAAAACAGGCTCCAAGGGCATGGTATTACCATCTTGACAAATATCTCCACCAACAGGGTTTTTCATAGCAATATATATACAAAGATGGATACTGGTAAATTGCTAATAGTTTTTGTGTATGTTGATGATATCATTTTTGGTAGTAATGAAGAATCCATGAGTTAGAATTTTTCTTCAGTGATTCAACAAGAATTTGAAATTTCCTTGCTTGGTGAGCTTACCTATTTTCTTGGTCTACAAGTTCAACAAAATAAAGTTGGTATTTTTCTCTCACAAACCAAATATCTCAAACAGATCCTGAAAAGTATGGCATGGAAGATTCTAAACTTGTATGTACTCCAATGGTAACAGGATGTAGTCTTAGCTCAATTAATGAATCAGCAGAAGTACATCAACCAACTTACAGATCCATGATTGGCAGTCTACTTTATCTAACAGGTAACTGAGCGGAAATCATGCATGGAGTGGGAATAGTTGGAAGATTCCTAGAAAATCCAAAGGAATCACACCTTCAGGAAGTCAAAAGGATATTCAAATATCTTCAAGGAACACAGAACTTTGGTTTATGGTATCCGAGAGATACAGATCTTACACTTCATGCATATACAAATGCAGATTGGGAAGGAAGTGTTGATGACATAAAAAGCACTAGTGGTGGTGCATTCTATATGGGTTCCATGTTGGTGTCTTGGTTCAACAAGAAACAAAGTTCAATTGCATTACCTACAACTGAAGCAAAATACGTGGCTACTACATCTTCATGTACACAACTACTTTGGATGATGCAAACCTTGCAAGAAATTCAGATCACATGTACTCAACCCATATCCATTCTATGTGATAATACAAGTGCCATCAATATTTCAAAGAATCGAGTCATGCACTCTAAGACCGAGCACATACCCATCAAATATTGTTTCCTACGTGAACAAGTGCTTGAAAAAAAGGTCAAATTGGAGTATGTTCCCCCCAAAGAATAGGTTTCTGATATATTCACTAAACCACTGCCCAGAGAGACATTTGAATATCTCGGACAAAAGCTGGGAGTAGTTTCTATATCATCTTGCTATTAAATCCTATTTTTCAAAGAAAGGTGGTTATACGCAAGTTTCATGAAGCATAGTCGCGTACATACGCAAGTCTTTGTGGGCACTATTGTGTATATATTGGTTTGAAGAAAAGAAGTGGGCCAGACTCAAGAAAAAAGGGGTTTGCTATGATTCTGTCAATTATATGCTCTGTTTGATAATGGTTTCAATATGTTGCTACATTGGTCCTCATGGTGTTTTTGATCACTTGATGTATATCTGATGATGATGATGCTTTTATTGACGTATGCAATGATCAGATCTGACAGTGAACAGGTCGAATAGGTTGAGGGAGAGAACATGGTTGATGATATTTTGTGAACTAATGATGAACATATACAGGTTGATGAGGTTGCTGAAACATGCTTATGGTGCAGATCATATATGGTGTATGATAGTTGTAGATGATTATCATGGTCTTGTTTAGGTCTTTGGTCTTTGCTAAAATGTCATGTATATCTTTTAAAGACCCATGAGTCCTATGATGTAATTTGTAACCCCACTATGCATGGGATGGATGACGTAATGTTTCTTGTTTTTGACATGTATAAACGATTGATATATCCCCATTTGATTGGGTGGATGAGTCAAATTTGGTATACCCCACTTAGTTGGGAGATGGACGTATGTATGAGTCGTCGGTGATAGGAAGGTCATTTGTGATGTATGTATAGAGTCATTCTCTTATTTTAGAACATATTTTTGTAGAATTTGCTTATGCTTAGGGGGAGCATGGACTTGATCATGGGAGCTCAATCAACACACTTCAGCATATCAGAGAATTCAGCATGCACTTAGGGGGAGCATGACCCTTTTCCCTTGATGTCAAAGGGGGAGAGTGACTTGGTGTGGTTGTTGCCATCAAGTCCAAAGGGGGAGATTGTTGGCATTATGATGTATATGTTGTACTTGATGGAAACCCACTTGTAGCAAAACAACTCACTTGTATATGGTAACTAGATGAATCTACAGAAGAGATATCAGATGAGACAAAATGCATGGCAGTAATATTTATATGAAATGCAGGGTAGTTTCAAGGAATCAGTTCAGAAGGAAACTCACTCAAATAAAAGATCATTGTAAAACATGACAAAAACAAGGAATAATAGTTCATACTACAAGGAATGAAGAAATAGTGGTATACGCGGGTTCACCTTGACCAAGTTGTGTATACACACATGTTAACAGAAAAAAAGGAGAATATAGCGTACACTCATATTTCACAGAAAGAAAAGTGTGTATACCTTGGAAAACTAAAAATTTTGTCCAAAGTATTTGGTCCATGGTATTTTGATCCATGGTATTGGTCCAAGGTATCTGGTCCATGGTATTGACCCTAGGTATTTGGTCCAAGGTGTTGGTCCTAAATGGTTTCGGTCCATGGTATTGAGAAAGGCCTAAAACTATAAAAGGAGGAGAAGATAATTAGTTGAAGGTGTGCAAGTAACGAATATCTAATGAAGTGTGAGATCTAATATGCAGGTTATTGGCTTATGGTGCTGTGCTTGATCTGAACCAAGGATGAACCTTAGCATTTGATGAAGGATAATATCTAATGATACATCAGGATCTCAAGGCTTGAAGTGAATTATCTTTATGTGGTTTGATCATGTATTTGAATAACTGGTGCATGTTATAGTCTGTAAATATGATGATCTGGGTATGACTGATGTCTGGAATAGTTTTAATTTTTAAATCATCATTTATAGATCTGTACACAGGTTCACTTTAGAAAAGGAGCGTATAAATGTTGGTTCTGCATATCAAAGCAACATATACATCATAAATTTGATTTGCATATCTGTACGCTGGATCACCTGGAGGAAAGCATGTATGGATGTAGGTTCGACACATGGAATTAGCGTATATCTTATAAAATATGTTTTAGTTTCTTTTGTTTGCTATTATAATTTTCTGGGTTCTGGCTTGGGTTCTGGTTATTGTATTCTAGTGATAGCATTCTGAATGATCAGATTGATGGGTTGTCAAAGTGATTGATCAATTCAGTTGTGGTTGGTTTAAAAGGAGATTAGTTGATGCAGATATATTTGATGATTGAATGATGTTGTTGATGGATCGAGTCTAAAAATTTATGAAACGTGGTCCCTGCAAGAAAAGAGAAGGTTGTACCCTTCTATAGGCCGGCACCTACGTACTAGTAAACATATCAGCTAGTACAAGAGCTAAGGGATTGTAGCTCCCTTCTAGTAGAAGGTGGAGAATGAGAGAAGGTTGTAGCCTTCTACAGGTAGAAGCTTGCGTACTGGTATAAGACTGCACTAGTAAACAAATTGTAAATAGAATTCGCTTGTTATTAAAAGAAGACAAAGACAATTGCAGTAGGTGGTTTTCACCCACATTGGGTTTCCACCTTATATCTTTGTGTTCATATGTGTTACTTATGTGTGATGCTTTATTCTGTTTTTACTACACTGTCTAATGAATTCCTGATATAGTGGTTAAAGTTTAATGCATGATAATTTGGGTAACTCAAAAGATCTCTGCATATACGCTCGTTGCATTAAGTACAATTGCTTATACATGCTAGTTCAGTAAGGTGAAGTAGCGTATACAAATCAATTTTGAAAATTAAATTATTGATCCGATAATACTGATTCACCCCCCCGTCGCAGTATTACTTCCAACAATCGACACCAATTTACCCTTTGAAATAAGACATAACTCTACTTTGCATGATAGGTGAGACTCCCCATGCCAAAAGATGACATTTTCTATATGGGAGAAAAAGAGAAAATGACACTTGTGATATGCTAAAAATGATGAAAGCAACAAATGCCAGAGCAAAGATAACATGAACACATCACTAATTAAAGTAAAAGAAAGAAAAAGTGACAGTAAAAGACATGACAGTGACACTGGCGAATGTGAAGGTGTGTTAAAGTGACAGTTTCAAAAACTCACTGAAATAAAAGTACATAAATAACCAAAAGTGAGAAACTCTCGATGACAGTTTGCACTCACTGTCAACATGGGTTGAACATTCCACGTGAACTGTCTTGATGAACTATGCTAGTCTTGTTCAAGATTACGTGAAAGAATGTGTTGATCAATTCATTACAGACTAAGCATGTGTGAGCAGGTGACTCCGACACTGAAAATCAAAGAAAGGAGCTCAAATACTTATAAAAGCAATAACCAACCAAGAAGTGATTATATAATGCCTAATCACAAGATCCAAAGTAGGCTCCAAAATTATATTATATACAAAATTTTGGAGGGTGTTTGTCACAATGACAACACTTGGCAACACACTGGTAGAACTCCAACTTTTCTACCTTAGTAAATTATTTGTGTAGGGTCTAGTTCTCCATAGATTATTGATTCCCCATTCATGTTACTCCATCTTCCCCACTTGATTTGTATGTAAATATAGTACCCTTCAGTCCTTCTCGGTCGAACTCAAACATATGACCAATGATATCACAATGTTTCAAGATAGGAGAAGGGTAGTGTAGCATGGGAGCTTTAGATTTTTAAAGTATATTTTTTCATCTTTGGTGTTTCTCCACTACCAGTAGACCTAGATAGTACCCCAACAAAGTCACTTTTGGAACACAAACATCACTACACTGCCAATGAGCCTAAACATTAACCTAGTGGAGTTGTTTGCTTCACCTTCATGCGTAGGAATCCTTTCTCTCCTTCCACTCTTTATTTATTTATTTTATATAAAACTCTTCATTAACACCTATTTATTTCATGGGTGGAAGAGGGATCCAGATTTATTGAGAGAAAAGTATCTTGTTCCTTCATAAAAGCATATGTAAGACCTTTGATATTAGTTTACACATCTATATTTTCCCCTTATCCTGCTCTACTTGATTGGGTCAGCGTGGAAGGCATAGAAATGTAAATAACCGAGCATAGGCATAAGTTTTATAGAATAGATACAGATATCATGGTTTGACACATATATTTCCTTTCACAAGGACCATGTTTTCCATCAGAAAATCATCAACCAAAGGATAACCAAGATGAGGAAGAAGGACTTATCGTTATCCAAATGTTGCAGTGTCACAAAACCCTTTCTATTTTTCCACATTGTCTTTCAGCCAAAGTGAACATCCTTCATGTGAAGTCTTATGAAAAAAACATGAAACAGGAGACATGACACAACAAGAAAACCAAAATAAAAAGGACAAAAACATATAAGTAATGTCATATAGTATAATCACCCAAAGATAATTAGAAACGTCGAACTACCTCTTAAGGAATTAGTAAAAAGGATTAATACTAAAATAAAATGGTTGTCAATTCAAACAACAAATAACTATGTACATAAAACAACTCCATTTTTAATATTTATCTTCTTGTTTGTTGAAAGCACTCGTTTATATGAAATTTTGGTTTTATTTTTATTTTTTTTACTATAATTTAGTTAACATTTTTATGAAGAGGAACACTACATATTACACCTGTTATTTGTTGGTTTATTTACAACTAAAATTTTCCCCATATATATTAATACATATTCACTTTATTTAAAAGGATTATTTTTCATGATTGTACTTTATGTTCATGAAATTTAATTAATAATAGTTAGATACACCTTTTTCACTAGAAAACCTAAACTTGTATACTAAAATTTAATATCTATAGGTGATAGTGTTTACCTATTTCTCTAATTTAACATAATTTTGCAGGTGTAATCCAACTGGGGATGTTAAATTCCTCTGGGGATATTAAAGGATAGTGTTCCTATAAATTCCTATTTCAAAAATGTCTCATTTGTTTCTTATCAATTATCAATGTTATGTAAGATCATTACTAATACTTAAACTATTATTGAGAAGATTTTGGTCCCTGATGGAGGTGTACAAGTAAGTGAAACCATATTGTTAGGATAAATGTGACTGTACCACCTAGATGATCATAATAATGTGGTAGTTATGACTAGGTAATGTAGTTGCACTTGGGTTGTGTGTCCTTCTGTGTATGAAGATTTGTTTTAGATAGAGGAATGTTTGTTTGTGGCATCTAAGGTTCGAGGCCATCTCTTCCACCTTCTCCTGTAGTTTTTTTAGATCCTTTCGATAAGCATGGTAGGCGATCTAGTAGTGTAATTTTCCATGTTTGTGGAGGAATTGAATTGGTGAGCCATTTCTTATATGCCCTTGTGAATTACTTCATTCATTATTGATGGGGGTTGATAGTTTCATTACTAGTGTACTGCTTTTTCGCCTATGTTCTCTTAGCTCATTTTATGTCATCCTTTCATTTATGATGACTTGATTCTAATCTCAGTAAGTTTTATTGTGCTTAAAATTTGAGGCAATGACCTTCATTGCTTCGGGACATCTGTTTGATGGCCTTGTTTTCGTCTCTCAAATCATGCTCTTTGGAATTAATTGTGGGCAATGTTGTAAGTGGAAGGTTGGGTTGTCCTTTTGGATGTGTAGAAAATTTATCATCCATTTGGGTCTGGATCGTGTTGAGTGGTTTATTGCGCACAAATTTAATGTATTTAGATAAAGTCTCTACCGTATACAAATTCTAAAACATAGAAAATAAACAATGCGAGAGCATAAAACATAAAACACATATACACATAGATTTTCCCCTCGATCCCAAAACCGAGAATACCAACTTGATTTTTCATTATATTACATTCAATGTTACAATAGAGATTTATACATGCTGAAGCATCCAATACCATGGATCGAAAAGCATTGCGTCCAAAACCATGTACCAAAAACCATCGCGTCTAAAAGCATGTGCGAAAGGAAAGCACAAAGCCATAGGTAGGTCATCCAAAACTAATATAGGATCCAAAAACATTTTGCCCAGGGCGTTTCCCACCCCCCTCAAACCCCCTCTGACCCCCTTGCTATGAAATCAACAAAATGAAGGGGGGGCTCCACCCCCCACCACCCCCCCCCCCCTCCAACCCCCCTATTAACCACGTGGGCTAGTCGTGGAAAGAATATAACACAACGCAACATTGTCCCACTTATTGTTTTATCTCCATAGTGAGCCACAGGAGATCTTATTCATTTATCTAGCCCTGCAATGCCCACTATTTCCTTACACCAAGAGAACTTCTCAGAGCTCATAGACTTAGTCAATGCATCTGCACTATTCTTTAAAGTGTCCACCTTTACTAGCAACACCTTTTTGTCTTCTATCATATCCCTCACAAAGTGATATTGAACATCAGTGTGCTTTGTCTTTGAATGGTAAGCAGGGTTCTCTGCCAAGAAAATTGCACTTTGGCTGTCACAGTCTATCCTTATAGCTCCCTGTACTAACCCCATACTTGAACACAATATCTACAACCAAACTACTTCCTCCCTTGCATGAGTGGCTGCCACGTATTCTACCTCTCTAGTTGATAACTTGCCACTACAGATTATTTCTTACTCATCCAAATTACTACACCTCCATATAGGTTAAACACATACCTACTTGTATATCTTCATTGATCCATATCTCCAACCGAGTCTGCATCAACAAAGCCACTGATATCCAAAACTCTATCCAATCCTGGTCTTCGTTGGGCACAAACTGTAATCACTAGTGCCATGCAAATACCAGAAAACTCACTTCACTGTTGTCCACTTCCCTAGTTTTGACATAAACCTGCTCAATACTCCCACTACATGTGTAATTTTTTGTATAGTACAAACCATCGCATATATCAGGGTACCAACTACACTTTCATATGGAACACGGGACATATCCTCTTCCTCTTCTTGTGTCTTGGGACACTGTTCAGTAGATAACTTTACACCTATAGGAATAGGAACCTTCATTGGTTTACTATCCTCCATATTAAAGCTCTGCAATATTCTCTCAACATACTTCCTCTAGTTTAACCAGAGCTTCCTCTCTGCCCAGTCTCTTTTAATTTCCATGCACAAAATATAGTTTGCAGCACCAATATCTTTCATGTCAAATCTGGAGGACAATTAGCTCTTCAAATCCTCGATAATTTCTTTCTCATTTCCAAACAGCAACATATCATCCACATACAACACTAGATAAATAACACGGTCACCAATTAACTTAAAATACACACAGTGATTTACCTTGCTTCTGCAGAAGCCAAGTCCCCATATAAATGTATCAAATTTATGACACCACATCCTTGGTTACTGTTTTAACCCATACAGAGAAATTACTAACTTGCATACCTATTCTTTCTTACCCTTCACTGCAAAGACTTCAGGTTGCTTCATGTAGATCTCATCTTCGAGATCCCCGTGAAGAAATGTTGTCTTCACATCCGTCTGTTCAACCTCAAAATCAAAAGCAGCAGTAACAGATAAAAGTAATCTAATAGAAGCTACCTTGGCAACAGGAGAAAAAATACCACCAAAATCAATTCCCAGCACCTGGGAATAACCTTTTTCTACCAATCGAGCTTTGTATTTCTCCACCTTTCCTTCGACATTTGTATTCTTCTTGAGCACCCATTTGCTGCTGATGGGTTTCCTTCTAGCCAGCAACTCCACGAGATCCCAAGCCTCGTTTTTGTGAAAATATGCCATTTCATCAACCATGGCCTCTTTCCAGAGTTTTTAATCCTCTGAATCTACTGCTTCCTTCATAGTGTTGGGATCATCATTTGTAATAGACAAAGAAAAATTTCAACATAAATTAGATGGACTATACCTTTCTGGATGCCTTCTTCTCGACTCACAATCAAATTTTGTGGCTCTTCAGCTTCTGATTCCTCTTCTATTGTAGAGTCTAATTCTTCCTCCTTTAGCTCAAACTCTATCTTCATAGGTTCCTTTGATGGGACTTCATGTTTAATAACATTTTTCACCTCTCGGAACACCACATATCGGTTGGACACAACCTTCCTTGTTACTGGGTTTCAAACTATATAACCGTTTAAACCATCCTTATACCCAATAAATATGCACTTTCCACCTTTGGAATATGTACATATGCATCACATCCAAATACCCTCAGATATGAAAGAGAGGGTTTCTTACTATTCCATCCCTCTTCTGGAGTCTTATCCTCCAACGCTGATGAAGGTGATCTGTTGACCAGGTAACATATTGTCTCTACTACCTCTGCCCAGAATTCCTGTCCTAATCTCGGACCACTTAGAATACTTCTTGCCCTTTCCATCAATGTCTTGTTCATTATTTTTGCAACTCCAGTTTTCTTAGGTGTGTATGGAGTAGTCTTCTACCATGCTATACCACACTTCTTACAAAATTATTCAAATCCCTTGATGCAAAATGCTCCTCCGTTATCTGACCTCAACACCTTTATTTTCTTCTTTGTCTGGTTTGCAACTAGAGCCTTAAATTCTTTAATCCTGTCAAAGACTTCGGATTTCTTCTTAAGGAAATATATCCATGTATTCCTTGAGAAGTCATCTATAAAATATACATAGCACATAGACTTACCCAGTGATGGAACTTTCACATGGCCAAACACATCACTGTGTGCACAAGCTCTAATATCTGTTTCACCCTCTTACCACCAGAGGGGGAACTCACCCAATTCTACTTCCCATATACACATTTTTCACATAAATAAAAATCTAGAGATCTATTACTCCTAACTTCTACCATAACTTTACCATGAAGTATTTGAAGGGCCTCCTCTCCAATATGTCCAAGCCTTTGCTGCCATAGCATGGTCTTCTCTCTAGAGACCACTAGATTTTTTGCTCCACTTTCAAGAACCATAGAACTGTTGCACTCTTGAAAAACAGTGCTACCTTGCAGCTTGTTTAGAGTTCCAATCTGAACTCCTTGCATCAATACCAGTGCTGCCAGAACCATGTTGCAGGTGTCCTTCTCGAAAACTATTTTTACGCCTGCATCATCCAACTTGTTTAGAGAAGTCAGATTTCTGGCCAATGCAGGAATATGCATAACACCCAAAAGTGTTCTAACCCTTCCACCTTGCAACTTCAACTTTACTTTTCCGTGACCAATGATTATATCCTTCCTATCATCCCCTAAGGAGACATCACCACCATCATATTTCTCATAATCACAGAACCGCTCTCTATGGGGAGTGAAGTGAAAGGATGCACCTAACTCAATCAACCATGCCTCATGATCTACATGTGTACTTGAAGAAGCCAAGTACACATCACCACCTTCATCTGAGGTGGTTTTCACCTCTGTAGAAGGAGCATCATCAGATCCCTTTCCTTTGTCATAAGCTTTATATTTACGGGCCCTTTTGTAGTGCCTTTCCTTTCCGCATTTTCAGCAAACCACCTTTACAGGTTTTCCTGTAGATTTCAATATCCCTCTAGATTTAGATCTCCCACTCAATGATTTATTTATTTTTCTTGTCTAGGACCGTCCTCGTACCGAAAATGCATCACCATTCTAGCTCTCCATATTTTTCCATCTCATCTCCGCCGTCAGAAAGGATGAGACTATTCCATCAAACTGCAAGGCAGTTGCATTACTACCTATTGCAATAACCAGACTATCCCACGAATCTGGTAAAGAACACAACAAGCTGATGCACTTATCTCCATATGAAATTTTAATATCAATAGATAATAACTGACTTACCACAGTATTAAATGCGTTAAGATTCTCTCTCACCGAGTGTCCATCTTTCAGCCTCAGGTTATACCTTTTTTTTGTAGCAACAGTTTATTCACCAAAGACTTAGATTGGTACAAATTCCCTAACTTGTCGCACAAAGCCTTAGCCATAGATGCCCCTGATACAGTCAGCAATACTGAATCTGAGACACATAATCGTATTGTGCTCTTTGCTTTTCAATCCATCTTCTTCCATTCTTCATCGAACAATCCTGTTGGTTTAGTTCTGGGATCTACCATGATTCGCTAATGTTTATCAACCAACAAAAACTCCATCTTGAGTTTCCACAACTCAAATCTTTGACCATTAAATTTATCGATCTCTATCTTTCCACTGCTTGCCATCTTCTTTCACCACTAGAATCGATCCCGCAGATCTCCCATTAAACAGGGTCTATCACAGGCCTGAGCAAAACCCCTCAGCAACAAAAGTGTCCCCTTGAAGCCAAAACACCTTTGGTACCAAAATTGTAGGTTTTAACCCCATATAGAAATTACCTATATATGAATGCTAAAACATAGAAAATAAACAATTCGAAAGCATAGCACATAACACACATATACACAAAGATTTTCCCCTGGATCGCAAAACCGGGACTACCAACTTGATTTTTCATTATGTTCCTTTGAATGTTACAATACATATTTATATATGCCAAAGCATCAAATAACATGGATCGAAAACCATTGTTTCAAAAACCATGGACCGAAAACCATCACGTCCAAAACCATAGTTAGCTCCACCCAACCTAATATAGGGTCCAAAATAAAATTCCTCTGGGTGTTGCCCCAGACCTCGTAGAGCGGGGCTACCTTCCCCCCTCAAACCCCTTGTGACCCCCCCACTGTGCAATTGGTGCAACGAAGGGGGGGCTCCGCTCCCCCTCTAACTCCCCAGTTAACTACGTGGGCTAGTAGTGGAAAGAATGTAACACAACCCAACATATACCTCCTTGTCCCTTGGTCTCTTTTCTTAGATGATGTACATCCTTTGGTTGTTCTCGATGTCCTGTGTCTTAGGTCTTTATGGTTTCCTACCAACATATGCCTCGTTATCATGGTTGAGGTTATTACACCATGTGGAGAAGGTCTCATCCTTTATGACCCTTTTCTTATCATTTGGTTTCTTCACCTTTTGACTCATTCTTGTTGGATGTTCATCTTAAAATTTTATTTTTTAAGAACTTGGACAGTGGTGACTATCCATATGCTTCAAACTCTGAAATGGTTGGGGTTAATCTTAAGTGGTTTCTAAACTTGGGTCATTTCCATAGGTGAAGGTTACATTTTTTCAATTCTTTGTCCTGGAATAAAAAAACTTCTAATTTCTTGTGGCTTTTGTTTAGGTAAAGTAGATTGATAACTATAACATCTTCTCCTCTCTCGAGGATATCAAGCGTAAGGTTCACAACATTCGTTTTTGTCTAACAATGTTGATTCTCGCTTGGAAAGGGTGGAATCGTTTCTGGTTTTAGATTTTTGTTTAGGTGACCTCATGGATCTCCATACTCGTAGTGGGCACACTCCTCTTCTCTTCTCTTTGGATCATGACTTGTTAGAATTTGATAAATGAACTTCTCAGTGGGCTTCTAATTTCATGTTTCTGTGACCAGTTTTTGGATAAATGAAGTCTAGATTATGTAGACTTTGTTGGCGACATCAAGTTTTGGCTTTGGATTTATGCATATACGTGTTGCAATGGCGCTATATCTCTTGTTTTTGGGTACTTCGCCGGAAGTTCATTGTTACTATGTTGTTGTGTCTATTCCTTGTCAATGCTCCCTTTCCTATACAGTGCTCCGTTGGTTTTGCACATTCTAGTAATCGTAGATATCTTGTGGTTGTGATTGTACTTTTTGATGTGTTTTATGTATTGGTGAGCTACGTTTATGGCTCTGTAATTATTTTATGCCCAAATTATTCATGGTGGTGAGTAGTTTCTTGAAATTGTGCTTCTCCATTTGACTATGGCCAAATATTGGCCTATGTCTCTAATGTAATCACTAATGTATCTTCTCTTTTGTTAATGTAAATCTTTATTTTTTATTCACAAAAAAAAAACACATTTGAAAATAGCATATATCACTTGACCAATTTAGTAATTTTTTCTTCAAACTATCATGTACTAGTAGATCAATTTGGTTTGTGTGCTTCTTGAAAAACATATTTGAATATGCCAATTAACTTCAATGTTGTCTATATGTAAGACTTTTTGAAATTTTTTCTGATTTATTTTCGTATCTAATTTGTCGTGAATCTAGAAGGTGTTCATTGAAATCACAATTTTGATGAGTGAACTCTTCATGATCGAAGTGCTACAGGTGTTTTTTAGAGTGCTAAATCCAAATATGGAATAAAAGAACCTGCTGAAACAACACAAATCAAGATTTGACCACAAAACATTTTACAGAATTCCGATAAAAAATATATTGGAAACTCCAAAATGTTTCACATATAACAAACTCCAGTTTATGAATATATAATTTTTCCTCTTTTTTTTAATTATGATTATTATTAATTTTATAATTCTTTAATGGTAAGTGGTATTGAATACTAGTGTTAAATAAAATTATATAAAAATATGTTTTATGTTGGGTAGAATTTATAACAACTTTCATATGATAATTTGAATCTTCATCATAAAGTCA
This sequence comes from Pinus tabuliformis, assembly GCA_031772625.1. Taxonomy (NCBI): domain Eukaryota; kingdom Viridiplantae; phylum Streptophyta; class Pinopsida; order Pinales; family Pinaceae; genus Pinus; species Pinus tabuliformis. The sequence continues at coordinate 1,466,963,899 of CM062804.1, read as the reverse complement.
ATATCCAAATTCTAGTGAATGCTCTATCCATTTTCTTTAAAAATTATAGGGAGAAATTACCTTGAAAAATACAGATTTAAAATATCATGACAATTTGTGAAAATATGGCATCTTAGTTTGGTTAGTCATCTCATTGCACGTTATTATAGTTCTTTTTATCTTGGGACATCCACTATAATGTAAATGCATTTTTTATAAAAGGTTGAAAGTTGTTTAGCATTTCCTTGAAATAAAAATAAAAATGGCATAATATCAATTGTTTAACATGGTAATGGAACTTTATAAATGTAGAAAGATAAAAAGCAAAAAAAAACTATTGAAAAGAAAATTGGACATTTTTATAGTCATTGAGACAAAGTTTTGTTGCTTTTTCAAATTTATTATTAAAGTCATACATGAGATTTCTAAAAACTATTATATGATATAACTATACAACTATTTATGTGCATTTTTATAAAAGTCCTGAAGCTACTACAACCTTTCATGGCTAGACATAAGATTTTGAATAATATTTTGTTTTTTTTATCATAATTGTGATATTCCACGAATATGAATATTTTTTCACTAATGATGGCATGTAGTACAATACCAAGGAAATTCTATATGAGAAATTTGTATCATGTATGTATTTCATTGGAATCAGGAATATAAATAACCTTCACTTTACTAAAATTCATGATAACGTTTTAAATTTAATTATATGGTTTATAATTTCATGGAATTATAATAGTTAGTTAATGTAGTTTTCTTGCCATGCTATTGTATTTACTGAATGTAAGTTAATAAAAGAGATCACATCATATGAAAAAACATGGGTAAGGGTGATAATTACATAGAAGAATATTTTTTGTCTTTTTGTGTGGAGTTTATATTTCATTTGAGGACATTTTAATTTTTTTATTGTTTTTATAATTCATACTTTTACACTTTGTATAATGAAAGTTAAATTTTGAGATATTTTTGCCATCGTTATAGCAATTGTTTTGAATAACTAAATATATGTGCAAAAGAAGTATTTGCCGAAGACAAGATGTGTTCCTTGCTTCACACACTCTTTTTCTTGTACATACACCTCTTATGCATATCCTTTATTTAACATTCTTCTTATTAAAATGATGAAATGCCCATTTTAAGTGAACACACCTATCTGCCTACATAACACAATAAAATGTATATTTGTGAAACGAGAAGCCTATTAGATATTAGATTTATTTCCTTAAAAGTATCGTGCATATGAGCCTCTTCCACTTTGAATTTTAACCTTGTTGTGTTGTAGATGTGACTATGGAAACTTACAAAACAAGGTACAAGTTTCCATATGAAATGAAAAAGGTTAAAATGTGGAAAGTCATACGACAGGGAAAAAGTTTTATATGTAGCACAATTTTTGTTTAATTCCAACAACGGTTTTGTGTCTATAAATGAATAAAGGGTGTGCGGAGAAAGGGTGTGTGAAGGAGTTTGTGTGCATTGTTGTGCACACACATTCCTTGCACACAACGAGTTGTTGGATAAGGAACAACCAACATATCTAGACATGTATTGAGTAGTATTATTTGACACAAAATTAATAGGAACTCGCGTTCTTTATTGAGTGTGAGTTAGTCTTCCTCAATAAACCAAAATCATAATGGCTTGTCATCAAGTTATGTTCATTAAAATTTACGAGTGTCACCAATTTCAGTGGTATTATTTAAATAATTAATCGCTGATGAACATTTTATGTAATTTTTTTTATTTGTGAGCCTTAAGCTTAGGTTCATATCTCCAACTATTGATCCATACCCCCTTGATGAACATAATCTGTAATCTTGATAACCTATTTATGAAATCCTTGTTGGGTGCAGGAATTGCACTTAAGAAAACTCATCAACACTTAATTGTCAACCCGAGGGTTTCGTGAACTTAGAGATGAAGCACAAGCAATGTCAGAAGTGGTATGAACTTTTCCTATTCTTAATCCTACTTCTTAAAGGAAATGTTTGCATAATCATACATAAAACAATCTTTAAAAGAAATTGACACCAAAGCAACTCTAGTTATAGAATATAAAAGAAAAATTTGCAGGTAAATCAAGTAAAGGAGCTTTCACACAACTGAAGAAATATTAAATGCTAGAAGAAAATGCTATGTTTATCTTCAAGTAGATGGCTGACAGTCTGACAAATGGACCCTTGCAGAGATCTATTTTCCTCTTGATCTTCCTTCTACACAAACAACATATTCTTGTACTATTGCAATGTGCTTACACTAGTGCAGGTACAATGCCTCTGTGTAAAAGTATATTTTACCTCCCTTACTGAAGATTTATGTATTTGGGGAGGTGCTATAAGCCTCAAGACTTAGAGCACTCTATTTCTTTGACAAGGGACCAGCTCTTGTGTCGAAGCAGAGTTTCCTTCACCAAGTTTCTAATTTACATTTGAAAAGATTGAAAGATGTGCTGAAAAAGAATTGCAATTGCAAACGAAATTCCGAGATAAATTATCTATGGAAATGAAATGATTTAATTAATTAAATCTTGAAAAGGAAGTAAACGTGAAATCAACTCGAAGTAATCAAATTAGTAGTCTAAGTGATCTTACATGGATCATCTCACTTTAGCAATCCACTTAAAGTATTTATGTTCCTTGGTTGTAAAGAATAAAATGCAAGTATAACATGTCTATGATAAATTCATGCAATTGTTATAAGATCCTTCAGAAATATACTTTTAATGCTGAAGACAATTACTGAAATTAGCAACCCATTTTCTTGCAATAGTAACTGAAAGGATAATCAAGGAAAGAAATGCAATGTTTCTTGTCAAATAAATCATTGAACTAGAGTGTAAGAAATCACATGCACTGGTACAGGAAAAGGGCTTCCTTCATGATCCAAGCGAAAGAAAATTGAGACAAGAACTGTGGGTAAAGAAATGCGAGAAATAAAGAAAGAGATAACTCAATTAACTGCCAAGCCAGGGATCCATTTCACACTTTACTCCAACATAGATTTAAATCAGAACTTCATAAATAAATTTAAAAGTGTTCACACCATGCAATTGCAAAAGGAAATATCCACACAATCTTTCCAAATAACGAAAGCACAAGGGTAAATGAGTTGGGTTGGTTGTGCCATAGCGAACAAATTTATTTCCCTTTTAAGAAACGAATAGAATCAACACTCAAATACGCATGAAAGATAAATTAAACTCAATGCATGAATAACATGGCAGATTGCTTGTATTACTTGATCAGCAAATGTACATAGTAGTGCGAGTCCAACCTAGAGCTGAGGGCGATACAAGATAGAAAATGAAATTACAGTCTAAGGATCGCCACCTAGATCTACCTACAATCTATGTTTCATACATCCTTTTCGCCTTAGCCGCATTCCATCAATTACATCATTTTCTTGTTCAGGCCTTTTGGCCAAACAGACTAACAACCGAACATTACAAAATCAGCTAATAGTTATAATGGAATGTGTAATTCACTGGTGGTAGACTATCCTTGGGAAACATCTCTGATCGTGCACCACCGATATCCATCCTCAATTAATCAGCAACCGAACTCGGAGTCATGGATCAAAATGTTTGAATGGAAAGATTCAACTTATGGAAATCTCGGACCAATCATCATGGTGGTGCAGGAATATGCCTGCACTCATCATACTAACTCATAATTAATACTAAGTTTCTTAATTACTTCTAGGAAATTATCATAAGTTACAAGAGGTACTTAATAGGAATGAAATCTATGTAAAAATGATTAATAAAGCACTTTAATAAATCTTAATGTAAAATACGAAGCATATGTAGGAATAGGTAGTTATCTTGAATTAGTGTAGGAAGGAGAGGTTTAAGTTGAGATAAAATAGAGGTTAATGTTTATAGAAATATGTTAGGCCCCTATACTACTAGTGTAACCCCTTATTGTTATTAGTATATCCCACTTATTATATTGATGTACCCATGCAATGCCCATATTGTTACTATTGTGCCCCATAGAAGCCCACTATTGTTATTATTATGCCCTTACATTATTATTGTTATGTCGGCTCTGATTATATTATAACCCCTTAGACTCCTATATATAGAAAGGAGGTCTTTTCATTTGTATCATCCAAGAATTGTTTATTTGTGCAATGTAAAGGAGGTTTCCCCCTTGAAGAGGCTGAATTCTAAGGCGTTGATCTTTCTTTTCTATCTTTTCTTGAGCTGGTTTCATAACATCTGGTATCAGAGCTTTGGATTCTAGGGTTTCGCTGCTCCAAACAGGTCATCGTGGCATTTTCGCTATAACTTTTTTCTGTGACGTTTCAGAAGTCAAAAAAAAAACCCATTTGAGAAGAAATCGCGCTGAACCTTGGGTATGAATTTCAGAGCTTTTCGCATGACATTTGCAGAGATATGATCTGAGAAATTTGGTTTTTTTTAGTGACCTGGGGAAAATGATCATAGCTTTCTCTCTGCGAATCAGATTGAAATTTTGTAAAAAGGTACAGAAAGAGGACGGATTTTAGTTTCTTGTATATCTTTTTCAGAGCCAAAGGTCGAACAATTGACACGTGGCACTTCATACAAGTTCGCTCTTCTGGAAAGGTCTATAATCAGGTCATCTTGGGAGATTGTGCATAAACTTTTTTTGGAGAATCCAATTTGGATAAGACTAGTGGCATTGGAAAGAGGACATAGAGGGCTACTACAAATAGCAATTTCAAAACTTAAATATCTGCAAGTACAGAGTTAAAGTTGTTTCAAGCTCGAGGTCCTAAAATCAAGAAAAAGCAAGATGAGGAAGTTTGATGGCAAGGATCTGGTAAATTGGATACTTCAGATGGAGCAATATTTTGATCTACATGGTGTACCACTATTACAAAAGGTATGTATTGCATCTTCATATTTAGAACCGGATCAATTTTTATGGTATAAAGAGCTTTGTTCTCATAAAAAACTTGTTACGTGGTCAATTATCATGGAGGAAATGATAGCACATTATGAGGATACAAATAGCAACACCTTCTTTAGAGCAACACCAAAACAATTGGAAAGCGTAAAAGGGCTTTGTGGCATATTTGAAAGTAGAATTATGGCAGCAAGGAAGTCTAACCCTCACAACTATAAAGATGGACGTGTTGTTCCTCCTAGCCTTCCACAACCTACAAGGGTTACACCACAACAATTGGAAGAAAAAGGGAAAAAGGGCTTTGTTACAATTGTGATAGCAAATGCACTAAAGGTCATAAGTGTGCTGAGAATAAAATATTTTACATAGAGTATGAAGAGGAGGAAGAAAAGGATCAAGAAATATCAAAGAAGAGGATATATGCCAGGACCTGACCCCAGAGAAAGCAGAAATGAATCTGAACATATCTTGTAAACTATTGGCAAGAATGACAACTCCTCAAACTCTCAAGATAGAAGGAAATATCAAGAAGAAAAAGGTGCAAGAAGTGAAAGATCACATCAAGAAAGAAGAAATGAATCCAACCATATCTTGTAATTCACTGGTCGGAATTACCACTCCTGAAACTAGCAAGACAGAGGGACATATCAAGAAGAAAAATGTTCAAGAAGTGAAAGATCACATCGAGCGTCAAGAAATGAATCCAACCATATCTTGTAAGGATTGGAAGAAATTACCACTCCTCAAACTCTAAAGATAGAAGGACATATCAAGAAGAAAAAGGTTCAAGCAGTGAAAGATCACATCGAGCATCAACAACAAGTTCTTCAACCTTTAAAGGATAGCGCCACTTCGGTGCAAAATCAAATGAAACAACAGGTAGATCAACATCATAGTGAAAAATGTTTTGATGTAGATGATTGGGTATTTTTACTGCTACATCTAAAGCAAGCTATTTATGAGAAGGAAATGTTGGCAATACTACATGCACTTAAAAAATGGCGACCTTACCGAATGGGAAGACTCTTCATGGATGAGGATGTGGAAGCATTGTTTTGTGCTATTTCTATTATCCAACCAAATTGGATAAACGAAGCAAGGGATGAATGGAAGGACAAAGAAGTATGGCCACTTATTCAAAAGTTGCAAAAGGTCCCAATTCAAACAATATTGCCAGATATTGAAAAGGAACAAAAAATCATATTGGAACCTGGAGCAGTCACAGAAACAAGAACCTGACATCTACGAAATTGATCAATTTCAGAGTATCTCATCAAGTGGAAGAACTTACTCGTTGAAGAATCCACATGGGAGGACAAGAATTTTATACAGAAGCATCAAGAACTACTCAAGCGTTGAGGACAACGCTTTTTGAAGGAGAGGGGCATGTTAGGCCCCTATACTACTAGTGTAACCCCTTATTGTTATTAGTATAACCCACTTATTATATTGATGTACCCATGTAGTGCCCATATTGTTACTATTGTGCCCCATAGAAGCCCACTATTGTTATTATTGTGACCTTACATTATTATTGTTATGTCGGCTCTGATTATGTTATGACCCCTTAGACTCCTATATATAGAAAGGAGGTCTTTTCATTTCTATCATCGAAGAATTGTTCATTTATGTAATGTAAAGGAGATTGCCCCCTCGAAGAGGCTGAATTCTAAGGCGTTGATCTATCTTTTCTATCTTTTCTTGAGCTGGTTTCATAACAGAATTACAGTCATTTTCTTGTTCAGGCCTTTCGGCCAAACAGACTAACAACTGAACATTACAAAATCAGCTAACAGTTATAATGGAATGTGTAATTCACTGGTGGTAGACTATCCTTGGGAAACATCTCTGATCGTGCACCACCGATATCCATCCTCAATTAATCAGCAACCGAACTCGGAGTCATGGATCAAAATGTTTGAATGGAAAGATTCAACTTATGGAAATCTCGGACCAATCATCATGGTGGTGCAGGAATATGCCTGCACTCATCATACTAACTCATAATTAATACTAAGTTTCTTAATTACTTCTAGGAAATTATCATAAGTTACAAGAGGTACTTAATAGGAATGAAATCTATTTAAAAATGATTAATAAAGCACTTTAATAAATCTTAATGTAAAATACGAAGCATATGTAGGAATAGGTAGTTATCTTGAATTAGTGTAGGAAGGAGAGGTTTAAGTTGAGATAAAATAGAGGTTAATGTTTATAGAAATATGTTAGGCCCCTATACTACTAGTGTAACCCCTTATTGTTATTAGTATACCCCACTTATTATATTGATGTACCCATGCAGTGCCCATATTGTTACTATTGTGCCCCATAGAAGCCCACTATTGTTATTATTGTGCCCTTACATTATTATTGTTATGTCGGCTCTGATTATATTATAACCCTTTAGACTCCTATATATAGAAAGGAGGTCTTTTCATTTGTATCATCCAAGAATTGTTTATTTGTGCAATGTAAAGGAGGTTTCCCCCTCGAAGAGGCTGAATTCTAAGGCGTTGATCTTTCTTTTCTATCTTTTCTTGAGCTGGTTTCATAACATTTGGTATCAGAGCTTTGGATTCTAGGGTTTCGCTACTCCAAACAGGTCATCATGGCATTTTCGCTATAACTTTTTTCTGTGACGTTTCAGAAGTAAAAAAAAAAAACCCATTTGAGAAGAAATCGCGCTGAACCTTGGGTATGAATTTCAGAGCTTTTCGCACGATATTTGCAGAGATATGATCTGAGAAATTTGGTTTTTTTTTAAACTCCTGAATTACATTCAAAACAGGTGACCTGGGGAAAATGATCATAGCTTTCTCTCTGCGAATCAGATTGAAATTTCATAAAAAGGTACAGAAAGAGGACGGATTTTAGTTTCTTGTATATCTTTTTCAAAGCCAAAGGTCGAACAATTGACACGTGGCACTTCATACAAGTTCACTCTTCTGGAAAGGTCTATAATCATGTCATCTTGGGAGATTGTGCATAAACTTTTTTTGGAGAATCCAATTTGGATAAGACTAGTGGCATTGGAAAGAGGACATAGAGGGGTACGACAAATAGCAATTTCAAAACTTAAATATCTGCAAGTACAGAGTTAAAGTTGTTTCAAGTTCGAGGTCCTAAAATCAAGAAAAAGCAAGATGAGGAAGTTTGATGGCAAGGATCCGGTAAATTGGATACTTTAGATGGAGCAATATTTTGATCTACATGGTGTACCACTATTACAAAAGGTATGTATTGCATCTTCATATTTAGAACCGGATCAATTTTTATGGTATAAAGAGCTTTCTTCTCATAAAAAACTTGTTACGTGGTCAATTCTCATGGAGGAAATGATAGCACATTATGAGGATACAAATAGCAACACCTTCTTTAGAGCAACACCAAAATAATTGGAAAGCGTAAAAGGGCTTTGTGGCATATTTCAAAGTAGAATTATGGCAGCAAGGAAGTCTAACCCTCACAACTATAAAGATGGACGTGTTGTTCCTCCTAGCCTTCCACAACCTACAATGGTTACACCACAACTATTGGAAGAAAAAGGGAAAAAGGGCTTTGTTACAATTGTGATAGCAAATGCACTAAAGGTCATAAGTGTGCTGAGAATAAAATATTTTACATAGAGTATGAAGAGGAGGAAGAAAAGGATCAAGAAATATCAAAGAAGAGGATATATGCCAGGACCTGACCCCAGAGAAAGCAGAAATGAATCAGAACATATCTTGTAAACTATTGGCAAGAATGACAACTCCTCAAACTCTCAAGATAGAAGGAAATATCAAGAAGAAAAAGGTGCAAGAAGTGAAAGATCACAGCAAGAAAGAAGAAATGAATCCAACCATATCTTGTAATTCACTGGTCAGAATTACCACTCCTCAAACTAGCAAGACAGAGGGACATATCAAGAAGAAAAATGTTCAAGAAGTGAAATATCACATCGAGTGTCAAGAAATGAATCCAACCATATCTTGTAAAGGATTGGAAGAAATTACCACTCCTCAAACTCTAAAGATAGAAGGACATATCAAGAAGAAAAAGGTTCAAGCAGTGAAAGATCACATCGAGCATCAACAACAAGTTCTCCAACCTTTAAAGTATAGCGCCACTTCGGTGCAAAATCAAATGAAACAACAGGTAGATCAACATCATAGTGAAAAATGTTTTGATGTAGGTGATTGGGTATTTTTACTGCTACATCTAAAGCAATCTATTTATGAGAAGGAAATGTTGGCAATACTACATGCACTTAAAAAATGGCGACCTTACCGAATGGGAAGACTCTTCAAGGATGAGGATGTGGAAGCATTGTTTTGTGCTATTTCTATTATCCAACCAAATTGGATAAACGAAGCAAGGGATGCATGGAAGGACAAAGAAGTATGGCCACTTATTCAAAAGTTGCAAAAGGTCCCAATTCAAACAATATTGCCAGATATTGAAAAGGAACAAAAAATCATATTGGAACCTGGAGCAGTCACAGAAACAAGAACCTGACATCTACGAAATTGATCAATTTCATAGTATCTCATCAAGTGGAAGAACTTACTCGTTGAAGAATCCACATGGGAGGACAGGAATTTTATACAGAAGCATCAAGAACTACTCAAGCGTTGAGGACAACGCTTTTTGAAGGAGAGGGGCATGTTAGGCCCATATACTACTAGTGTAACCCCTTATTGTTATTAGTATAACCCACTTATTATATTGATGTACCCATGTAGTGCCCATATTGTTACTACTGTGCCCCATAGAAGCCCACTATCGTTATTATTGTGACCTTACATTATTATTGTTATGTCGGCTCTGATTATGTTATAACCCCTTAGACTCCTATATATAGAAAGGAGGTCTTTTCATTTGTATCATCGAAGAATTGTTCATTTATGTAATGTAAAGGAGATTGCCCCCTCGAAGAGGCTGAATTCTAAGGCGTTGATCTATCTTTTCTATCTTTTCTTGAGCTGGTTTCATAACAGAATTACAGTCATTTTCTTGTTCAGGCCTTTCTGCCAAACAGACTAACAACCGAACATTACAAAATCAGCTAACAGTTATAATGGAATGTGTAATTCACTGGTGGTAGACTATCCTTGGGAAACATCTCTGATTGTGCACCACCGATATCCATCCTCAATTAATCAGCAACCGAACTCAGAGTCATGGATCAAAATGTTTGCATGGAAAGATTCAACTTATGGAAATCTCAGACCAATCATCATGGTGGTGCAGGAATATGACTGCACTCATCATACTAACTCATAATTAATACTAAGTTTCTTAATTATTTCTAGGAAATTATCATAAGTTACAAGAGGTACTTAATAGGAATGAAATCTATGTAAAAATGATTAATAAAGCACTTTAATAAATCTTAATGTATAATACGAAGCATATGTAGGAATAGGTAGTTATCTTGAATTAGTGTAGGAAGGAGAGGTTTAAGTTGAGATAAAATAGAGGTTAACGTTTATAGAAATATGTTAGGCCCCTATACTACTAGTGTAACCCCTTATTGTTATTAGTATATCCCACTTATTATATTGATGTCCCCATGCAGTGCCCATATTGTTACAATTGTGCCCCATAGAAGCCCACAATTGTTATTATTGTGCCCTTACATTATTATTGTTATGTCGGCTCTGATTATATTATAACCCCTTAGACTCCTATATATAGAAAGGAGGTCTTTTCATTTGTATCATCCAAGAATTGTTTATTTGTGCAATGTAAAGGAGGTTTCCCCCTCGAAGAGGCTGAATTCTAAGGCATTGATCTTTCTTTTCTATCTTTTCTTGAGCTGGTTTCATAACATTTGGTATCAGAGCTTTGGATTCTAGGGTTTCGCTGCTCCAAACAAGTCATCGTGGCATTTTCGCCATAACTTTTTTCTGTGACGTTTCAGAAGTCAAAAAAAAAAAACCCATTTGAGAAGAAATCGCGCTGAACCTTGGGTATGAATTTCAGAGCTTTTCGCACGATATTTGCAGACATATGATCTGAGAAATTTGGTTTTTTTTTAGACTCCTGAATTACATTCAAAACAGGTGACTTGGGGAAAATCATCATAGCTTTGTCTCTGCGAATCAGATTGAAATTTCGTAAAAAGGTACAGAAAGAGGACGGATTTTAGTTTCTTGTATATCTTTTTCAGAGACAAAGGTCGAAAAATTGACACGTGGCACTTCATACAAGTTCGCTCTTCTGCAAAGGTCTATAATCAGGTCATCTTGGGAGATTGTGCATAAACTTTTTTTGGAGAATCCAATTTGGATAAGACTAGTGGCATTGGAAAGAGGACATAGAGGGCTACTACAGATAGCAATTTCAAAACTTAAATATCTGCAAGTACATAGTTAAAGTTGTTTCAAGTTCGAGGTCCTAAAATCAAGAAAAAGCAAGATGAGGAAGTTTGATGGCAAGGATCCGGTAAATTGGATACACCACAACCATTGGAAGAAAAAGGGAAAAAGGGCTTTGTTACAATTGTGATAGCAAATTCACTAAAGCTCATAAGTGTGCTAAGAAGAAAATATTTTACATAGAGTATGAAGAGGAGGAAGAAAAGGATCAAGAAATATCAAAGAAGAGGATATATGCCAGGACCTGACCCCAGAGAAAGCAGAAATGAATCAGAACATATCTTGTAAACTATTGGCAAGAATGACAACTCCTCAAACTCTCAAGATAGAAGGAAATATCAAGAAGAAAAAGGTGCAAGAAGTGAAAGATCACATCAAGAAAGAAGAAATGAATCCAACCATATCTTGTAATTCACTGGTCGGAATTACCACTCCTCAAACTAGCAAGACAGAGGGACATATCAAGAAGAAAAATGTTCAAGAAGTGAAAGATCACATTGAGCATCAAGAAATGAATCCAACCATATCTTGTAAAGGATTGGAAGAAATTACCACTCCTCAAACTCTAAAGATAGAAGGACATATCAAGAAGAAAAAGGTTCAAGCAGTGAAAGATCACATCGAGCATCAACAACAAGTTCTCCAACCTTTAAAGGATAGCGCCACTTCGGTGCAAAATCAAATGAAACAACAGGTAGATCAACATCATAGTGAAAAATGTTTTGATGTAGGTGATTGGGTATTTTTACTGCTACATCTAAATCAAGCTATTTATGAGAAGGAAATGTTGGCAATACTACATGCACTTAAAAAATGGCGACCTTACCGAATGGGAAGACTCTTCAAGGATGAGGATGTGGAAGCATTGTTTTGTGCTATTTCTATTATCCAACCAAATTGGATAAACGAAGCAAGGGATGAATGGAAGGACAAAGAAGTATGGCCACTTATTCAAAAGTTGCAAAAGGTCCCAATTCAAACAATATTGCCAGATATTGAAAAGGAACAAAAAATCATATTGGAACCTGGAGCAGTCACAGAAACAAGAACCTGACATCTACGAAATTGATCAATTTCAGAGTATCTCATCAAGTGGAAGAACTTACTCGTTGAAGAATCCACATGGGAGGACAAGAATTTTATACAGAAGCATCAAGAACTACTCAAGCGTTGAGGACAACGCTTTTTGAAGGAGAGGGGCATGTTAGGCCCCTATACTACTAGTGTAACCCCTTATTTTTATTAGTATAACCCACTTATTATATTGATGTACCCATGTAGTGCCCATATTGTTACTATTGTGCCCCATAGAAGCCCACTATTGTTATTATTGTTACCTTACATTATTATTGTTATGTCGGCTCTGATTATGTTATAACCCCTTAGACTCCTATATATAGAAAGGAGGTATTTTCATTTGTATCATCGAAGAATTGTTCATTTATGTAATGTAAAGCAGATTGCCCCCTCGAAGAGGCTGAATTCTAAGGCGCTGATCTATCTTTTCTATCTTTTCTTGAGCTGGTTTCATAACAGAATTACAGTCATTTTCTTGTTCAGGCCTTTCGGCCAAACAGACTAAACACTGAACATTACAAAATCAGCTAACAGTTATAAAGGAATGTGTAATTCACTGGCGGTAGACTATCCTTGCCAAACATATCTGATTGTGCGCTACCGATATCCATCCTCAATTAATCAGCAACCGAACTCGGAGTCATGGATCAAAATGTCTGCATGGAAATATTCAACTTATGGAAATCTCAGACCAATCATCATAGTGGTGCAGGAATATGCCTGCACTCATCATACTAACTCATAATTAATACTAAGTTTCTTAATTACTTCTAGGAAATTATCATAAGTTACAAGAGGTACTTAATAGGACTGAAATCTATGTAAAAATGATTAATAAAGCACTTTAATAAATCTTAATGTAAAATACGAAGCATATGTAGGAATAGGTAGTTATCTTGAATTAGTGTAGGAAATAGAGGTTTAAGTTGAGATAAAATAGAGGTTAATGTTTATAGAAATGGGGTAAAAATAGGGCAATTTGGGACACCAACACTCCTCAATATGTATTTTGAATGGCCAAGAAATATGATGTCGTATAGGGAGAAAAATTCCCACCCAAGCAAGGAACTCATATAATGGATTCTAAGCTATGTACTTCTATAACATCACCTCATCAGACATAAATATTAAGTCATTCGATTCTTATGCATTTTCTCGAGAATAATTTTTTTCTAAAGCTACCTAATGTTTTTCAACATGTATGTCTAGTTAACAATTAGGTACAAGCACACAATTTTCCTCTTATTGAGTAAGAAACTTTACTGTTCTCCTTAAGAAAATGTTGCAAATTAGTTAATTATTTTAAAAAGCTAAAAAAGCTTCACTAACTATTATTTTGATTCAAATTCTACATGCGAGTAATTTATGAAGATAAATTTAAATTTTCTATCAACTCCGAAAAAGGAACTAAAATCTCACATATGTACAAGAGAGAAAAATCCAGATCTTCTAATTGATCTTTAAAGAAAGATACAAATTATCTCGTGAGTCTATATCCCACGAACAATTTCCTACTTGAGTGCATTTTTGTTGATATTTTAATGATAACACAAGCCACAAGGCCTCCTTCACCTACCCTCTCTTGGGTAGAGGCCACCTCCTTCCTCTTCCTTTTCTTTTGCATTGAGCAACATATAAACTACTTCTAGTATGTGAAGAATTAATAGTAATTCCCATATTTCCCTATGCAATTACAAAGAAAAACCATAAAAATATGATGACACGGTCATTAGTGGATCAACCGTATCGTCATTATGCATCGTAAGGGCTCCTAGGTTTTATACAAAGAAAGAGAATATTCTTATACAAAGAGTTGAATGGCCCATCAAACATGTATTTTCGTTACAATAGTGACCATGTATTAAACATTCCATCTCATCAACTACCCACCACACTCTCCCCATGCTACTTTCAACTCAATGATTATTTCTCTTAGAAATAGATGAACCAATAAAAGTTAAATTGATACATTTTGTAGAGTGCAGAGGAAGAAAGATTCCTCCACACTCTACACAGTGTATTAATCTAAGAGTGTGGACGTGTGGAGAAAGAAATCTTCATTTTCATATTTTTTTTAATTTTTTAACCTACCTAAAATCATTGTTTGTGATTTTTAAAGAATGACACAAAATTAATATATAGATAGAGAGTCTGAAGACTAGAATTTTGGTTAATAAACCGTCCTATTAAACTGAATATTTTTTAAATCCTATTGAGTGCAATATAATTGATTTAAATTCTACTAATTCATAAATTTAGTTTAGTTACCTTCTGATATTCACTTATCTCAATATCAAAAATAAAATGTAATACATTGTATAGTAAATTTCTAGTTTGTTAATTGAGCTCTACTTCCTTCCTTGCAACAATTTAGGTTGAATAATGCAAGAGGCAGAGATAATATAGTAGTGAATTTTAATATTCATAACCATCTACGTCTATGATCTATGTTTTCTTTGTATTATAGATTAGAATCACTAAACGTTATTTTCACATTTTTACTTTAAATATTTTCTCATGCTTAAATTTGAGTTTCAAAAGACTCTCATTCCAATGGAATATGCTTTTATCACACATGAAAACTACAATTATAATTCAATAAATAATTGATACACTATGTGGAGTTTGGTAGTGTGAAGGAATCTTTCTTCCTCCACACTCCGCACAATGTACCAATGTTAATAATTTTATGTTTTAAATGCATGCAATCATGTAATTTTTGTTCTTTATGACGATGTTTTAGCTTCAATTAAATGCTATAAAAATTAATGACATGTTTATGAATACAGAGATGAGTTCCATAAGGAATACAAGGAATTAAAATTGAACTCAAATTTAGTCTCTGCAGTGATTTATTTATGTTATTCTGCCTATATGTGTTATTTCTATTCACAATATTTTCACATATCATTGGAAAGTCTTCAAGATTCATTTTTTGAGAGTTTGTAAGTTGAGAAACCATGTGAAGGGAGTGAAAGTGAATGAAAATGAGTTACACGATTAGATATAGTTTTTAAATGCACTAGATTAGAATTAAACAATTCGCCATGTATACATTTTTCGGTAAGTTGTTGTAATCTCGATACGGTTGATACGTTATAGCGAACATAATTCATATACTAGCTAAGTAATCTAGATTAATTGGAATATAAAGACATCCATGGAGGATAGAAATTATATATATTGAATAGTGTATAAATGAATTGATATGGTGTGTGATTGTTACAAATGAGGGCCCACTTATGTACCTAAGCAGGTTCCCCTTCACAAATTGTCATGTCCTTAGGGACACGCCTCTTATATTAATCACTAATTAATCATTATTATCATTGTTATTTTTATACATATTTATATTATTTTTATATAAATTATATTCATAACATTTTCTTCATCTTGAAAGCTTTGTCCTCAAAGCTTATTGCTAACAAGGTGTGTCATTTGTTCTTTGTCTTGTAATATACTTTCATTCTTTGGAATTATTTGAGTTTCCATATTCAATGATACAAGATGATAGAATCATCTGAGTGATAAAAGAAATTTCCAAACCAAGAAGGGATCTAACCATCCGAAATCAATGTTTGGTGGAACTTTGCAATTCCTGATAGTAGTGATAATTATTATCATAAATCTAGATTTTGTTGACGTCGTTATGCGTTGGAACATATGTCTGTTGTTTCTATTCTGAGTGATATATATGCATTGAATGATTGATATGTCTATCCTTGTGATTCAAATTTCGATAAGGAACTCTCCTGATTGGATTTTCTCTTATCATCTATGCGGAAATTTCTTGATTTACTTCAGGTACTGATGTTGTTAAGTTGGTAAAATCATCTTCACTTGGAATTTTCATTGTTTGAACTGCAAAATATAAATATGTTTTTACTTCAACTCATTTTTCATCTTCTTATATTGTGATATTTATTGGATCAGTATTTGTTACTTTTTCTACAACTTGGACTGTTACATTTGAAGATTTTGACAATTCTTTCATGATAAGTTATTTTAATTTATTTTTCAATAATTTCTTACTATCTTTAAGTTTTTTAATATGAGTAAGAAAATTTTGATTATGATTTTTTAAACTTGAAAGTTTGCCATAATTTAACTTTATTTTTACACTCAATCTTCTCATTTTTCAAATCTATGATTTTTTCTAATAACATTTGATTAAGGTTTTTTAAGCGTGAAATGTATTCTTCCTTATCCAACAAATTCTTGTTGAATTTATTCTCAATATATTCCTTTTCTTCTTGTAGTTTTTTCTTTGAAGCTTTGGACTTATTAATGTTTGTAATTAATTTTTTACTGTGATCCCTTAAACACAAAATTTCCTCATCTTTTTCTATTGATATGCTATAAAACATATCTTCAAGATATTTATGTTTCCATTTTGATACCTTGATTATTTTTTTCAAATTCAGCGAGTTCTTCCTTTAATATTTTCATTTGGATCTACTCACCACTTTGACATTTTCTATGCTAAACAATTTTATACATGTTAGAAAACATAATTCACAGTTTTTATGAATCTGATAATATCGAGTTTTCGTTTTACAAAACAGACACTTAGTCCAGAATAATGACTTATATGTGGAACTCATCTTGACTTCTTTCTTTTGATCTTATTTAAGCTTGAGCTTTGAGAATATAATAATATATTGTCCTTTTACTTCCTTTTTTCTTCTTACTGTCACGCCAGGAGGTAACTCCTGAAAAATGAGATTGTATTATTCGTTTAGGCTATTCATTATTATATACATGAGAGAGTGATTGTTGAATTTCATCCCCTGATGACTCTCCATTTTCTCTATTATTTATTTACACTATTTACAGTTGTTCACCCAATCCCTATGCTTAGCTGTCAACACTCCCCCCCTTAATATGAAGGGATGTTGGTGAGTCCAAACATCGTTCTAAATCTTTCAAGGTTTTCTCTTCCAAGTGCTTTGGTGAAGATGTTGCAATTTGCTCATTAGTGGAACAATGGCGAAGATGGATTGTTTTAGCCTCAACATGATGTCGAATTAGATGATATTTTGTATTGATGTCCTTTGTTCAATCATGGAAATTTGGGTTCTTGGCCAACATTATTTCGGAGGTATTTTCAATCATTAGTGTAGTCGAATGTACTTGTTTTACCTACAAATCTTCCAGAATTTTCCTGAGCCACACAATTTCTTTTGTTGCCTCAGCTACTACCACATATTCTGCCTCTGTTGTGGAATGTGTTGGAACTGATTATTTGCGTGATCTCCAGGAGACAGGTCCTGATCCAAGAGTCATAGCATAACTTGAAGTAGATACCCCAGTTTCTATGTCTCCATCGAAGTTTGAATCAAAGTATCCAATCAAGCTGAAGTCACCCACTTGTGTATACCTAAGTCCAAAGTCTTGAGTTCCCTTCAAGTACTTTAGA
Source organism: Pinus tabuliformis (assembly GCA_031772625.1). NCBI lineage: Eukaryota > Viridiplantae > Streptophyta > Pinopsida > Pinales > Pinaceae > Pinus > Pinus tabuliformis. The sequence goes on along the minus strand of CM062804.1, from coordinate 1,466,946,152 downwards.
ACTCTTTTTGGAGTAGACCAATGTCCCTCACAAGGCTTTTGCATAAACCTGGAGAGGGTTCCAACAACAAATGAAATGCATGGTCTGGTAGTGTTGTAAATCTGATCCAAAGATATTATGATAATAGAAATAACCCAAGAATAACAAGATAGAAATATATAGAAATGATTCTTTATTATCGAACCCTTAAGGTAGGGCAACACCATACATTCACTCCTTAAGGAAGGAGAACACTCCACAAGCCATATGCCTGTTCATACAAGAATACTTCTCTTCCTCTTCATATCCTCCATGTGGAGTCTCTAGCCCTTATATAGGCCTCATACATACAATATCATATACCATTACCATGGTTTCCTTATACCATCAACTAATACCATGGGCCCCTTACATTATTATTAACTACTTGTGGTCCCTTACATGACATGGGTTAACCACCTTATTTATTACTATGGCCCATCCCATTATTACATTATTACCTTGGGTACCTCCCTTGGTACCCCATATTATCCCCCCTAGGTACATAACATTCCACCCCCCTAAACATGTTTCGTCCCCGAAACATGGGAAGAACATAAATAATAAGACCTACTCAAGAGAGTAGTCCACTGATACCATGCACGTGCATCTAGCCATTCGAGAGAAAGGTGAACCCTCGATCTCGCTGGTGCCTCGCTCGCTTGAGATGGAAGTTGACCGTGGCAGCTCTTCTGTGTTGATGTGCAGTGGGTGGATCTTTTCTCCTCGCGATCCGTCATGTGACGACTTGCTTTCCATCTTGATGGTTGTCTCGCTGGGTGATGTGGGTGATGATATGTTGAAGTTTTAACCCACGATGGCTTTTGCTTGACTTCACCCTACTGTGGTGCCTGTTGTAGTGTCTTCTTTGTCAATATGACTTCAACCACTGAGCCCTCCTCTGATGTATCATCACCTGTAACCTTTTCTTTTGCAGCCTCTGTTTGTGTTTGATTGTTGATCATCAAAGGCTCATCATCTGATATGTCAGTCCCTTGAACATCTTCTGCTTCAGCCTCCATGTGCTCTACCTGTTTATGGATGGAAATATCCTGTAATGTAATTTTCTTCTTTTTATACCATAGCTTCAGGAATTTCTTCTGCACATTAATATTGATAGTACCCACGGATTCCAACCAAGGATATCCCAAAACAACATCCATATTATCCATCTCTGAAGCATAAAAACCACCATGCAACACATATTTATCCATAGAAATCTTTAAATCCTTGTACACTTGAACATCCTCATTATCAACTTGTAAAGTTTCAATGTGTTTTGCTGGAACTTGCAATCTTTTTGCCAAATTAACATTGATAAAATTATGTTTGCAACTAGGATTTATAGAAACCATGATCTTTTCCTTTTGAATCAATCCATGAACCTGTAATAAGGATATACCAGTAGGAAATAGCCCTTTACGTGGCTCATTATCCTTTTTTCTAGTACGAGACCATTTGTCTAAAATGACTTTTTCAAATTCTGCATCTGAGAGTTTGGTCAACTGTTTGTTATCAAGTGAGAGATACCAATTGTAAGCCCCATCTGCGAAACCAAACCAGCATGAATTCCTCCAATTTTTTTCAGATGCTGCCTTTTCTTGTTTTATGTATTCTTCAATAGTAGGACCCTTATCATTTCCTGTAAATAATAGAGCCTTGCTAGAAGCCATGAAGAGGGTTTTGAAAAAACTTGGCGAAAATTTGAAATGGCCACAATTTCGTCAATATTGCTCAAAACCTCTATTATAACCTGTTTTCAGAAATGGAACAATCATTCTGCATCTATTCATGTGATAGAAATCCTGATCCAGGCACTAGAATTCCCGATCTGCGCTGCTACTCTCCCGCCGTCACCCAAAATTTCTGCAAAAAGAGCTGATTTTAAATCAGCGATATCTCCCTCATCCGGACTCCGATTCGACTGATTTTTTTTTTTAAAGTTGGGTATTTTTTCCCAAATAATCCAGATCTGCAATTAGATTTTGCAGATCTTGTTCCAGGACGTCTAGATCTGCGCCGCAAAATCGCTGCCCTGAAAATTGTCTACAACCCCACTGATTTTTAGATCAGTGATATCTCCTTCATCCAGACTTCGATTCGACTGATTTTTTTTTTTGAAATCAGTTGCTTTTTCCCAAAGAATATAGATCTGCAATTAGATTCTGCAGATCTGACACCAAAACGTACAGATCTGATCTCCAAAGTCGCCGCCCCAGAAACCCTGCAAAAATGAAAAAAAATTCTCCACGGTTTGCCCAAGAAAGTGCTCTGATACCACTTGTTGTAGATCTAACCCAGAAATAATATAGATCTGATATGAAAATATAAGATAAGAAAAATAAACCCAGAAATAATATGAAATGATTCTTGATTGATCAACACCCTTGAGGTAGGGCAACACCATACATTCACTCCTTAAGGAAGGAGAACACTCCACAAGCCATATGCCTGTTCATACAATAATACTTCTCTTCCTCTTCATATCCTCCATGTGAAGTCTCTAGCCCTTATATAGGCCTCATACATACAATACCATGTACCATTACCATGGTTTCCTTATACCATCAACTAATACCATGGGCCCCTTACATTATTATTAACTACTTGTGGTCCCTTACATGACATGGATTAACCACCTTATTTATTACTATGGCCCATCCCATTATTACATTATTACCTTGGGTACCTCCCTTGGTACCCCATATTATCCCCCCTAGGTACATAACAGGTAGTAGTCAAGTAGTTGAGACTTCCTACAAGTCGTCTATACTTTGTTGGATCCTCAAATTCTTTTCCTTCAATGGATGTGACCTTTAAGTTTTGTTCCATTGGAGTAGTGAGAGGATTGCATTCAGTCATGTCAAACCTGTTCAACAAATCTCCAATGTCCTTCTTTTGAGAAAGGAATATGGGCTTGGATGTTGAGTTACTTCAATACCAAGATAGTAATGAACATAGCCCAAATCAGTCATTTCAAAACCTTTCCTCATTTCCTTATTTATGGATGCAATGTAGCTATCATTGTTCTTTGTCATCAAAAGATCATCTACATATACCACATGATATACAACTATTTGCCAAATTTCTTGACAAACAAAGTTTCATAATTAGGATCATAATGTTTGAAATTGAGTTTCAGAAGATGCTCAATTATTTTTTCATACCATGCTCGCGATGCTTGTTTGAGGCCATACAAGAATTTCACAAGTTTGTATACTTTATGTTCATTTCCGTTCGCAACAAATCCTTTAGGCTGGGACATAATAACATTCTCTTTTAGATCTCCATTCAAGAAAGTACTTTTTACATCCATTTGATGGAATTTCCAACCATTCTGAGCTGTTAGGGCAAAGAGTGTCTGGATGGTAGCCCATTTTGTTGTGGGGGAAAACTTTCCTCATAATCAACCCTTTCCTTCTGTGCAGAACCTTTTGCCACAAGCCTAGATTTCTTCTTTTCAAGTGAGCCATCAACTTTATACTTTTTCTTGTAGACCCACTTGCAACCAATTGGTTTGGTTCCCAATGGAGGATCAACCAGCTTCCACGTGCAATTCTTTATCAAGGCATCATACTCCTTTTGCATTGCTTCTTTCCATTCATCATGAGAAGCAACTTCTTGTAAGGAAGTTGGTTCAAAATCCGTAGAAAAATTCAATTCACAATCATAAGAAACATCCATATCAATAGGTGAATTAGAGCCATCTACGTCACCTCCATTTTTCCAGGTTGAATTTCTAGTTCCTGTATTTCCAACCTCATCGGGATGAAATCTTTCAAATGTCTTTGTCAGCCACTTTGGGGGACATTTCTGAGATGGTCCAGGCTACTCAGTTGATTGAGTTGGGACTAAATCAAGATTGAGATTCCCAATTCTATCAATCAAATCACTGAAAGTATCATCTGTTGCTGGAGTTTCATGTGGCAGAGATAGTGCTTCAGAAGAAGATTCCACAGGTTGATCTAATATATGAATCCCCCCTTCAAGATGTGGAATTTTATTATCAAAATTCTTGAAATTAATTTTCATTTGTGAATCTATCCAAGAAATCAAGTCGTCACTCAAAAACATTATCAACTTTGGAAGATTCAAGAAATATTACATATCTAGATACCATGGAAACGTTTAGGGGCAAATGTTCACCCTTTGGCGAAATTAAGGGGTTTAAAATTTTTAGTGGGAAAATACTTTGTATCATTGTACATTTTTACAAATCACCTCAAATAGCCCACCTTATTTTAAGGGAGAGGGTAAAAAAGGTAAATTTACCCCTTGAAATTATGAGTTACAACCTTCCATTCGCCCTAATTTTCAAGAATAGGTTTTATTTAAGTGAATCCTATGGGCTAAATACCATATTTATAAAAGAGGTATGGTAAATTAATAAAAATATAAATAAATGAGAGGTATGGTAAATAAATAAAACATTTTTTATATTTACTCCATAAGTCACTTTATATACATGCAAGGGTGTAAACAAATAAAAATATAAATAAAGTGGAGGTATGGTAAATAAATAAAACCTCTTTTTATACTTAAAAGGTACGGTAAATAAATAAAAATATAAATAAACTAGACGTATGGTAAACAAATAAAACCTATTTTTATATTTAGTCCATAACCCTCTTTCTATTTATGAAGGCTCAAAAAAGAGGTTTTATTTAAGTGAATCCTATGGGACAAATACCATATTTGTAAAAGAGGTATGGTAAATTAATAAAATTATAAATAAACAAGAGGTATGGTAAACAAATAAAACATTTTTTCATATTTACATTTTTTCATATTTACTCCATTTTTTCATATTTACGAACATTCAAAAAATGAGTTATATTTAGGTGAAACCTATGGGAAAAATACTATGGGCCAAATACCATGGGCTACATTATTATTAATACCATGCAAAAAAAATTATTAACCCTAATATTAGTATTAATACAAATAAAAATGGCACATGGTATTGACCCATGGTATTCACCTGGAATGTAGCCTATTTAAATGCGGTAATTAAACCAACATAGATCCATCTTTACTCTAGATCTACTAGGTCCCGAGAGGTATCAAATATGGTGATATGCAAACTAGCATAGAGTGAAAAAATATTTGATCCCTCTCAGGGCTTGGTGGATCAAGAGTAAAAATGGATGTTGTAATTTAATGTATGTTAAACATTTTAGCTTGTTTAAAATAAAAAATAAAATAAAAATCAATTATTAATAGTCATTTTTAAGCTCCAGGTTTATGATAACTCATGGTATTGACCCATGGTAATACCATGGTATTCATGTGAGCATAGACTATTTAAAGGGGAAATTCTATCATCTTAGATCCATCTTAATTTTGGGTCTACCAAGTGCTTAGAGGGATAAATAGATTTCATCCCCCTAAGAGTGGTAGATGTGGAGTTAAGATGGATATAGGTTGGTTTTTATGATAATGAAGATACTAAATAGACTTAGGAAATTATATTGTAAAAACATCTTAAGGTGAATGGTTAAAGCTACATTTAGTCACTTCACAAAATTTAGTAAAAAGCACCAATATCTCCATTAATATTGGTTTTTAACTTTTTCTAATTTAACAAAAAAAATTCAAAACAACAAAACCTTATCACTCTTTCCGCATCACCCTCACAGAAGATTTCTCACCATTTTTCAAACATTCTCAATATGATATCTTCATGAAAAACTTTAGGTATTGATTTTGGATTAGTTGTTTGAAAAATAAGTTGGTTTGTACAACCTTTCATCTTTTGTGCTATTATTAGTTTGTCCTAATGATCTGTAGGGGTTGGAGCCACTGCACCCTATTTTCCTAAAAGGTGGAGATTGTTCACCAAAAAGGAAATTAATCTACATGTTACAACACTGTTGAAAAATGTGAGACCTATGAGGTAGTGAACTATGCTAATAAGCAATTTAGATTGGGAGAGACGTAATTAAATTTTGTTATTTAATTGAAGATTTCCAATTAAAATAATAATAAATCTACATTTATATATTCATATATTGATTGGAAGGATTCTCACAATGGTCACTTCTTTCAATTAGATCCCCTTCAATCCCTTGGGATACCTAATACTTTCTTATATAATATAGTTGGGGCTTGCTACTTTTTGGTGTGTTGGGGTTAACAAACTTGATGTGTTTTTTTTTATCTCACAGTTGGAGTCTATGGAATAAGAAATAAATTTGATAACTTGAAAAAAGTGGTAGCTTGAAAAAAGTTGTAGAGAAAAGATTAATCTCTCCTACCTTGATAGAACTCCTTGTCAATATCAACACCTACAAGAAATTTTTTCTGGAATATTATCAAAACTAATAGAAGGATATGAAAGAGTGTATTGTAAGAAGATTGACAAACATGGCCACTCAAATTTGGAACATTGTTTGTAGGAAGAGAAAATTATGTTTCTTTTTCTAAACATGTGTGTTACTATATTACAGTTTAATGAATATGTTTTCTTATTATCATATATGGTTTCATACTTTAACAAAGCATTCGCCAAGAGTTCACAATGTTTTATTATTCAATAAAAGATTTGCCAAGATCTTACAAGATTTTATAATTCAGTGAAAGATTCTCCATCACTATACAAGATAATATAATCTCGTGAGAGATTCGCCAAAAACATTATATATACATATTATATTATTGATAAAATCGCCTCCCATTTTTCCTATGTATCATGGGGATTAGCCCATTTATTATACATATAAATTTAGGGTGGTTCTTAAAATTTTCCCTGCTAGATACAACAAACTTTTTATTGACTTCATCATAGAGACAGTATGCTTTGGAGGTGTTTGAATACCCCAGGAAGATACACTTATGACTCCTTGCACCAAGCTTGTTTCTATGTACCTTTGGTATCTAGCATAACATGTGGAACCAAAGACCCTAAGATGCTTTACTGAAGGAATGTGCCCATACCACATTTCATAAGGAGTCTTCTTTCTAATAGCATTATATGGACATCTATTCTTTACATATACAACACATATAACTACATCAGCCCAAAACATCAATTTTACATTCTTGAAAAACATCATGGAGTGCACCATATTTAACATTCTCCTATTCATTCTTTTAGCTACTCCATTCTATTGTGGATTATAAGGCACAATTGTTTGATGTTTGATCCCATTTTGGTTAAGATAGTTTTCAAATTCATTTGAAGTGTATTATTTTCCATTATGAGTGTGAATAGAGACAATGTGAGATTGTGCATCATTTTCAATCCATGTATGAAAGTTATTGAATGCTTGAAAGCATCATAATTTTTATTCAATAAATAAACCCAACACATTCTGGTGTAGTCATCAATAAATGTTGTCATATATTTATTTTCATTTACAGAAGCAACAGGCATTGGAACACATAAATCTGAATGAATGAGTTCAAGTTTTCTATGTGCTCTGGAATGTGAATCATGAAAAGATTATTTTCTATGCTTTCCTATAATGTAAGCATCACATTGTTTAAGTTTCCTAGAAATTGTAGGCAAACCAGTAACACCATTTTTCTTCAACAAGTGGAGGTGGTCATAGTTCAAGTGTCCAAATCTAGCATGCCATAATAAACTTGATGGAAATGTACCTTCTTCATAATGATAATTGTATGAGAAATTTTGTGCACGAGCAGAGGTACCCTGCAGATTGAGAAGCCTTTCTTCTTTTATCCTCCTCATGAAAAGTGAGTGGTTTGATTCTTTTCTCACCTCAACCTTGCCATCAAACATATGAATGGAGTGTCCTTGCTAGCGGACGTGGACTAAGGACAAAATGTTTCTCCTTAGTTGTGGGAGATATTTACACAGGAGTCAATTGTTTCAATAAATCTAACCAATCGGCCCCGCATTGCTTTACCTCTTACAGTCCAACCATTTTGTGCTTTGATCAGATTTCCACCTTTCTAATTAGAACTGCTCACGATTCTCCATAGATCGTAACTCATTAGATCCAACGGTGCACGTTATATCGCAATCACAAATCACCATGGGCAAGCGCTTAGGGCTTGACACATACACATGGAACGTTGTGATGCGATATAGTCAACGGTCCATCACCCATCACATATTGCAGTTCCCCAATGCTTAAGGCCGTTCCCTTTCCAATGAAATATTGCGATGTGATTTGGGATAATCTAATGATCAGCAGAATTTCACACCATTGGTTGGAACTTAGATCAACGGCTTGCGGGACTTCAATCCGATGATGTTTCTTTATGATATTCTACCCCCGCCATTAATACTAATGATGGCGACTAGTGCTAAAACACCCGATTAACAAATAAACACAACGATTAACAATTTAAAGTGTGGAATAGAGAAAATACCCACTTTTGTTCAGAATGAAAATAATCAAAAGTCAAACAAGAGTTTCCACAACATCATTATATAAACATACACGCAACATGAATTATTCATTATAGAAAATGGTTACAAATTCTTAGCCTTTGGCTCTATTATAGCGATTAAAAGACCTCTGCTTCAATTTGGAAATCCACACTCTATTACTGGACTCTCGCTTCGCTTAATCCTCTCTCATCTCTACCAATCCTTCTAGAGTACATTTTTCTCCTTTTTATCAATTGAATCCCACTCTAACTACTCAATCCCTATTTTAAACAATCTAACAGTCAAACCTCTATTTTCCAGTTCTATCACACACCTATGCCAACAACTTATCTTTAGATCTAAAATAAGAAAATTTCTACTTATTACAATAATGAAATATAACTCATTTCTTGAGAGATCTGATTCTCTCGGTTAAAATTGGTGTTTAATCACTTAGGTCAGTGAAATTCAACTTGTTTGGCCACAACATGTGAACAGACTTTCACATTGCTTGCTAAGTCCAGATGCTCCTACACCAAACTCCCGGGGAAGAAAGAAATCATCCCTCAGACCTTCAGGGCTTACTCCATACTTTTGTAACTCTGTTGTAGTCAACCAGCTAGCATCCTCCACTGGCTATCCTTACCATTTGACTAGATATTGAAAATAAATAAATCCTCTGGTTCGTTTGGATACCCTTTTCTACTAAAACATCTTCTACTTCTTTTTTAACTGCCTTTGGCATTTGTTCTCCCAGTTCGAGGTTTAAACTTCATCTTCTATAGTTTCCTCCTGTAGCTTTGTCTCTGTCCCTTTGTATGGATACAAATCTAAAATATTGAAAATAGGTGATATTCCAATCCCTTTTGGCAATTCAATTTCATATTCATTAGCTGAAAAATTTCTTACAATTCTACATGGTCCTATGTTTTTCATTTTCAGTTTATTGTAAGTCTTAGTAGGAAATCTTTCGTTCCTCAAATATACCATCACTAAATCTCCCACTTGGAATTATTTCTCTCTTCTTTTCATATCTACTCTCTGTTTGAATTTTCCAATACGTTCCAACAATCTGCCATTGAGATCTTCTTGTATTCTTTGCATCTTTTTTTCAAATTCTTCATCTTTTGCACTTCTTGTCTCCTATTTGCCCAAATTTTTGAGCTCATACACACCTCTTGGATTCACCAAAAAACAATATGAAATGGACTCAATCTAGTACTTCAGTCTGGAGTGTCATTATAAGAAAATTTAGCCTGAGCTAGTACTAAATCCCACTCCTTAGGATTTTGATACACTAAACTTCTCAATATGTTTCCCATGCTCCTATTTACTACTTCGGTCTGTCCATTTGTTTGAGGATGGTCTGCTGAACTGAAACTAAGGTTAGCTCCTAGACTCTTCCAAAGAGTCCTCCAGAAATACCCTACCAACTTTGTATCCCTATGAGAAACAATACTTACAGGCAATCCATGTAATCTTACAATTTCTATAAAAAATAGATTAGCTATATGTGTTGCATCACTAGTCTTCTTACAAGAAATGAAATGTGCCATCTTGGAAAATCTATCTACCACAACATAAATGGAATCATTCCCTCTTTGAGTTTTAGGTTTAATCCCAAAACAAAATCCATTCTAACTGCATCCCATGGTGAGACTGGTATTGGCAATGGATGATACAATCCTCTGTTCTAACTTCTCTCCTTAGCATGCTGACATATCCTGCACTTCTCAACAAATCTCTTAACATAATTTTACATTTTTGGCCAGTAATAAAAAGCATTCACCTGAGAAAAGGTTTTTTCTTATCCAAAGTCACCAGATAATCCTCCACTATGTTTTTCCTTTATGATGTTTTCCCTCATAGACCATTTGGGAATACACAACTTGTTTTCTTTAAACAATAAGCCTCCTTCGAAGAGATAATCTAACCATTGACTTCTGTTATAAACTATTGGATTTTGAACTGCTATATAGATATCTTTGAAATTTGCATCATCTTTGTACATTTCAATCATTTTTTCAAATCCTACTACACCAACTTTTAATTCTTGCACAATAAAACTTACCCTGCTTAATGCATCAGTGACTTTATTCAACTTACCACTTGTGTGCTTTATCACAAAAGTAAAGCTCTACAAAAATTCTACCCACTTGGCATGCTTCTGGTTCAATTTTCGTTGGTCATTTATGAACTGTAATGCATGATTGTTTGAATACAATATGAGTTCCTTTGATAGAAAATAATGTCTCCATTTTTTCAAGGCTTGTACAATAGCATAAAACTCTTTATCGTAAGAAGAATACTTCTTCTTCACTTCATTAAATTTCTCACTAAAGTATGCTATCGGTCTTTATTCTTGACTCAGAACTGTGCCAATTGCAACTCCGCTAGCATCTGTTTCAACTTGAATTACTTTTTCAAAATTAGGAAAAGCTAAAATCAGTTCCTCTGTGATTTTCCTCTTCATTAATTTAAAATTCCTATCTACTACTTCTGTCCACTTGAATGGCTAATTAGTCTCCTTAATTGTTTCAAGAATTGGTGCACAAATTTGACTAAAACCTCTCATAAATTTTCTGTAAAAACTTGCAAGACTATGGAAGCTTCTTACCTCAAATATATTTCTGGTAATAGGCCAGTTCCAAATTGCTTAGACTTTCTCTGGGTCCATTTTCAATCCTTCTTTAGAAACTAAAAATCCCAAGTAAATTAATTCTTCTTTCATGAAACTACACTTCATCAAAGTTATCAGTAGTTTCTCTTTCTGTAGAGTTCTTAAAACCAATTTAAGATGTTGTAGATGTTCTTCCTTACTTTTACTTAAAACTAGAATATCATCAAGATAAACAATAACAAACTTACCCTCATATTCATTCAAGACTTCATTCATCAATATCATGAACATGCTAGGTGCATTAGTGAGTCCAAAAGGCATCACCAACCCCTCATACAACCCACTGTTTGTTTTAAATGTAGTCTTCCATTCATCTCCTTCTTGAATTATTATTTGATGATATCCACACTTCATATATATTATAGTAAAATACTTTGATCCACTCAAACCATCCATTAAATCACCCATGCATGGCAAAGGAAATCTATACCTGATTGTGATCTTTTTTATGGCTCTAGAATCTATACACATACGCCACTCAACTCCTTTCTTTGGACTGAGAAATATTGGTGCAGCACATGGACTAAGACTCTCTCGGATTAGTCCCTTATCCATCAGTTCTTGCACTTGTCTTCCAACTTCTGCATTCCCTTTAGGAGTTAATTTGTACGATGCTTTATTTGGAAAACTCACTCCTAGTATTAGATCAATATGATGACTAATACTCCTAATTGGTGGTAATGCATTTGGCAACTCATCCACAATAATATTAGCAAAATCACTTAACAGAGTTTTGATTTCTTCAGGTAAATCATCTAAGTTTGTGGAAGTTAAAATTACCTTCGATCTCCATATGACAGCGAAATGCATTTCGTCACTTTTCCCAATCTCTTGCAACAACTCGTTTTCACTCATTAGCATAAGATTTTTCCAGGTGCTCATTTGTCAGTGTCATCCTTCAATGGCAGCAATGTATGTTTAGTTCCATCCTTCTCCAGAGTGTAAGTGTTTTTCCTTCTGTCATGAATAGCTTTCTGATCAAACTTCCACGGTCTTCCCCGCAATACATGGCATATATCCATTGGAATTACATCATATAATATTACATCCTTGTATGTACCAATATGTATTTCAACTATGCATTGTTTTGTCACAATAATCTGATGTCCTTTCTGCAACCATGACACTTTGTAAGGAGTATGGTGCACTGTCTTTGCTAATCCGAGCTTGTCTACCATCTCTATAGAAACAAGGTTATCAGTGCATCCACTGTCAATTATTACTTTACAACACTTACCTTTTGATTTACAGGTAGTTCTGAATAAATTCTTCCTCTGCACTCGTTCTTCAGTCTCTTTCTCTGCCTTAAGCAATGCCCTCTTCAACATCAAGAATTCTCCTACTTCATGGGGTTCTTCCTTTTCCATAAGTTGAGGTGTTTCTGGCTTTTCCTCAGCCACATTCACATTACTCTAACTTGTTGGCTTATTATGAGGACAGTCCCATGATACATGACCCCATTCTCCACATGTGTAGCACCGAATATCTCTTCCTCGGCCCCTTCCTCTGGGTGCAAATCTTCATCTATTCCTCTGATTCTTTTTTCTCAACATCTTATCCTCTGCCTTCAAACTTGCTTGATAGGCATCCTCAATAGTCTTCAGACTTAACAAGCTGATCTCGTCTTGTATGTCATATCTTAAGCCATTGATCTATCTAGATACCTTCTCCACGTCATCTTCTGCATGTCCTGCTCTAATACTTAATCTATAAAACTCTTCTATGTATTCTTTAACAGACATTCAGTTTTGCCTTAAATTCTACAACTCTTTAAAAAGATTTAACTGATAGTCTTTAGGCATAAATTTGGCTTTCATTTTACTCACGATTTTGTCCCATTGCTTGATCTTGGACTTTCCTTTCCTTGTTCTGGATGTCTGTAGTTCATCCCACCAAATAGTTACATGTCCCTTCAATCTGGTGACTGCAAATTTCACCTTCTTCTTATCATCAACCTCCTCATAGTCAAAATATTTGTCCATTGAACTGATCCAATCCCTTAACTCTTCTATGTTGAGACTCCCTTCATACGCTGGAATTTCCACCTTTGGTTTTCCACCCATTTTAGCCAACATCTTGATAACTTTGGTAGTTTCATTTTCCTCCTCCTCTTCTTCTTCAAAAGATTCTTCCATATCACTGTCATACCCTTCATTAGTTGTTGTCATCTGAGCAGTCTCTATTGTCTCCATCCTTATACGCAGATTCTAGATCTCCTCTAGTAGAACTGCATTTGTTTCTGGTCTACCTCGACCTATGCCAACTCCTCTCCTCAATGGCATGTTTACTGCAATCAAACTGTGCTTTGATACCACTAAATGACACAGGAGTAAATTGTTTCAATAAATCTCAACAATCGGCCCTGCATTTTCTTTACCTTTTACAGTCCAACCTTTTTGCGCTCTCATCATATTTCCACCTTTTTAATTAGAACTTCTCGTAATTCTCCATAGATCATAACACATTAGATCCAATGGTCCACATTATATCGCAATCGCAAATTACTATCGGCAAGCGCGTAGGGCTCAGCACATACATATGGAATGTTGCAATGCGATATAGTCAATAGTCCATCACCCATTGCATATCGCAGTTCCCCAATGCTCAAGGCCCATTCCCTTTCCAATGAAATAATGTGATGCAATTTGGGATAATCCAACGATTGGTGGAATTTCACACCGTTGGTTGGTACTTAGATCAACGGCTTGTGGGACTTCAATCTGATGAAGTCTCTTTATGATCTTCTACCGCCGCTATTAATACTAATGACGACGAATAGTGCTAAAACACCCGATTAACAAATAAACAAAACACTTAACAATTTGAAGTGCGGAACAGGAAAAATACATGCTTTTGTTTAGAATGTGAATAATCATAAGTGAAATGAAATTTTCCACAACATCATTATATAAACATAGACATGGCATCAATTATTCATTATAAGAAATGGTTACAGAGTCTTGGCCTTTGGCTCTATTACAGAGATTTAAATACCTTTGTTTCCGTCTAGAAATCCATGCTCTATTACTTCACTCTTGCTTCGCTTAATCTTCTCTCATCTCTGCTAATACTTCTACATTAAATTTTTATCCTTTTTATCAATCGAATCCCACTCTAACTACTCAACCCCTATTTTAAATAATCTAATAGTCAAATCTCTATTTTCCAGCTCTATCACACACTTATGCCAAAAACTTATGTTTGGATCTAAAATAAGACAATTTCTACTTATTACAATAATGAAATACAACTCATTTCTTGAGAGATCCAACCCTCTTGGTTAAAACTAGCTTTTGACCACTTAGGTCAGTGAAATTCAACTTGTTTAGCCACAACATGTGAAGAAACTTTCGCATTGCTGGCTAAGTCCAGATGCTCCTGCATTAGATATAAAACATGATGTAGAATAACATCTCGAAGACCAGGCAATTTGAGCCTAATTGTGCCAACCCCTGATGGCTTGAGCTTTTATTTGTCTGCAAAGTATACTGCTCCATCAACATTCTCGGTAAATTCTTCAAAAAGATCTCTTCGAAAAGTCATGTGGCAAGTTTCTCTTGAATCAAGAAACCAATCATTTTTTCAAGAAGAAAGTGAAGCATTAAATAAGTCTTCATTTACTCCAATATTACAGTGTTCTATAACATAGTGGGCCGATTCAGGTGCTTTACCTTTCTCTTACTCATTAGTTTTACCTTTGGGCTGGTTTCTTTCCCACTCAATTTTGTCCCAAGGCAACTTGCATGTGGGTGTATCATGTGATCCATCTCTTTTGCAACGTATGCAATGCAAATCTAACTTTTCTCCTTGAGAGTGTCTGCCCCCCTTGCCTCTAAAATTTCTTCCTCTTCCTCTTCGACCACCTCTTCCTCTAGAAGCATCTTGAGAAATATTCTTCTCTCTATGCGCAAGACACGCAACCTCTTAAGAAGACTGAGGAGTTGTCTTCTTCCCAAAAGCTTTCTCTCTTTCAGCAAATTTTTTCGCAAGGGAGTCAAAGGTAATATGTTTGAGGTTTCCATTTTCTTGCAATGACTCAAGATAATTTTAGTAAGTGGGATAAAGTGCATTGAGAAAATTTATCAAAGAAATATCTAGTTCAACATTAGTGACTTTGATATCATGCATAATATATTTTAATTCTGATGCAAGAGCAAGTGGATCATCATTTTGTAATTCAAGGCTAAACAATTTAATCGTGAGTTGAACAACTTCAAGTGTAGAGTGTGAGTCATAGAGTTCCTTCTATTTTTGTAAGGCTTTGAAAGCATTTGAAAATGGCAAAATATGGCGACTTAGCTCTTCATTTACTGACGTTGCAGCCAATGCATAAGCCTTGTTGTTCTTATTTTCCCAAATGGCAAAGTCGTTGTTTGAGGTAGGTAGGTTGTTTTGGCTCTTTGTCCTCGTCTCCAACACACACTCCTTTCCATAGCTCAGTAAAAATGAGAGTGTGTTTGATTTTCCGAGACCACTCAGGATAATTTTCCTTCCCATTGAGGACCACTCCCACAATAGATATTAATGATTGAATTTTTAAAAAAGTTGTGAACTGTAAAAATATATATACTTCTGCTACCAATAGAAATATTCTTAAGAAAAAAAGTGCAATTCTCATCAATAATGCAGTTCTGGTAAAAAATGCATTACTGGTAAAAATGCAATTCTGGTAAAAAAAAAAATCATCTTCCAGCATGCCTTTAAAGGATTCCATCTCTTGTCGGTTTAAAGGACTCCATCTGCTCTATTCAAAAACAAACAAGAAGTATCCTAGAGGTTCTGTTCAAACTAGAATGGAGATGCCTGAGTGTGTTTTCCTCCTCGAACCTCTCGCAGGACCAATATTGGGCATCCAACACAGTCTACTGGGATACCAGAGAGCAGAATATTGGCAGTGCAGCGTATTGGAGCCAGGAGGGAGGGAGGGAGTAGCGTATGGAGGGAGAAGCATAGGAGGGAAAGAGTAGCGTAGGGAGGGAACAGTGTAGGGAGGGAGAGAGTAGCGTACATAGAGAGTAGCATACATAAGGAGCAACATACGTAGAAAGTAGTGTATGGATGGGAGTGTTCTGCGAACAAGATGCAAACAATTTATAATGGAACATTGTTACCAAGTGAGAGAAATGGAAACACTATTACCAGGTGAGAAATATTAGTGCTGCAAATAAGCTGCATATATGAGTGTTGCAAACAAGTTGTAACAGAAGGTTGCTACCAAGTGAGAAATGGTGAAATGTTGTGTATGGGAATGTTGCATATTAGGCAATAGTCCAGTCTTGAACGCCCGAAGAATAGCAACACAGTCTAGTTTTAAACGCTCTAGACATGTTGTGAGCCAAAGTTGTTGTTAACCTATCCGATATCACCATATATGCACTCATCGCACCACAGTACAGTCAGAGGTGTCAGTTCTACAATATGGCAAAACATAGTCAGGATAGGCAAACAGACTAGAAAGGAATTACAAGGGCAGGAATGCTAAAAATAGAGCTGGCTATAATACGATGTCAGGCCAGGAGGTAACTCCTCAAAAATGAGATTGTATTATTCATTTAGGCTATTCATTATTATATACATGAGGGAGTGACTGTTGAGTTTCATCTCCCAATAACTCTCCATTTTATCTATTATTTAGTTACACTATTTACAGTTGTTCACCTAATCCCTATGATTAGGTGTCAACACTTACTAAATCTTCAAAAATTTTAATTAATTTTCTTTTTAAATGAACTAGAAAATCTTTTTTCATTTTTTTTTATTGAAAACATTAATATATAATTATTTTCCCCTTCTATAATATATATATATATAGAACTAGACTCTTTTTCTTTTTTCTATGCATGACTTACTTTTATAAAGTATACTTTATACTTTTTTATTTTATTTTAATATCTTCTTAATATTCCACTATACAACCCTTTAATTCTCCTCGACTATATATATTTCCTGAAACACCCTTTTTAACTTCAATTTAAAGCTTCATTTTTAAATTAAATTGTAACAACATGTCTTAATGGACACTGTGATTTGCACAAAGACTTTCAATTGTGATCTATATGATTTGTAAATAAATGTTCGAAAATTAATTGTTGGTTTACCTATTGAAAGTGTTTGAATATCCCTTGACTTTTTGAGTGAACCCGTGAGTTAACCCTGGATCCTTAAGCAAACTAAGATGTGACAGTGAAGTGATTCTTTTCTTCCACAGAATTGTGTGATTCGATTTTCTTAACTAACTGACGACAACTCCCAAATTGGTGCCTTCATAAAATATATTTCTCAGGACCAAATCTTCTTAATTTGCAATAGATTGGTTATTTTTAGACTTGATTTTAGTGAACTTACACGTAGTGGAGCTACATAGGGATGGTGATCGATATGTTGCAGTGGTGGTGGAGGTATTCATATGGCTACGTACAATGGATTGAAAGTTGCAGTGTGATTTAGATGGTTCCGTACAATGATTTAACGAATGTAATGGGATTCAGATGGCTACGTATGATGGGTTGATAACTCCAAGTTAATTTTTTTCTAGATTTTTTTATATATAATTTTTTTTAATCTAATTTATTGTTTATATATTATTGTTTTTTATATATGAGTTTCTTTTATATATATATATATATATATATATCACTCTATTTTGTCTTTTGGTTTTTAATTTTTTTTTTCTTGTTCTTATCAATGGCCAAGGGCTAGAATTTTCTTTTCTTTTTTTAATGGCCAAAGGCATGATAATGAACCTTGCAAAATTGATAAGCTACAGACTCTTTATAGTGAAATGCTTCGATTGCGATGGCAACAAGTTGATGAAGCGTTGTTGGCCAAAGTTTGGATCATACTAGCTATGTGTAGTGGCTAAGTGGCAAGAGGATTGAATAGATCTCATACCAAATGTCACAAATGGAATTCATATACTAGCAAGAGGTAATCCAAAATAATGTGAATATAAGGACATCCATGGAGGATATAAGTTATATATATTTAATACTATATACAAGAATTGATATAATGTGTGATTTTTTCAAATCAAAACCTACTTATATACCTAGGCAGGTTCCCCCTCATCAATGGTCATGTCCTTAGAGACATGACTCTTCTATGCTAATAAATAAGTAAACAATATTATGACTGTCATTGTTATAAATATTTATATCATTTTTATATAACTTACATTCATAACATACATTGTGCATAGTACAGAGGTGTGGAGGAAGAAATCTTCCTCCACACCTCCACTCTCCATACAATGTATTAACGTTAACAATTTTTTGTTTTAGATGCATGCAATCATGCAAATTTTGTTCTCTATCATGATTTTTTACTTTCAATTCAATGTTAGAAAACTCGGACATATTTTTAAATAGAGATATTTTTGGCATCCATGGGGAGAGTTTTGGCATGATGGTGTTCATAGGTCCAACCAGCTAATGTTGGCATGAGTTCATGATGACATTTAGCTCATGTTTTCATTGATGTAAACCATTGGTAGATAAGTTGATGTATGGATGTATTCATTGTAGCATGGCTGCGAATAGCTGCGTTGGAATTGGGATGATTGTGTTGGCATTGATATCAACCTTATGAGGTCATGTTCATATGTCAACCTCATGATGATGTAGTTTGATGGAGCAATTGGTGTGTTTCGATATGTGTTGGGATTGATGTTGATCATATGATGACGACACACTCATGTTGGTCAGATGTTGGCATTCGTTAGTTGATGATGTTGCTACAGGTTGATCGCACTCTAGTTGAAGTTCTCAACTAGGCCTTCATTACATCTTCATGTCCAAGCTTATGAATATGACTTTTTGGAATGATGTGTTTGCTTGATGATGGTGCTACATAGTATTGCAAGTATGTGATAGGTGTTGTAGCTTGTGGAGATGATTGATGGATAATGGAGGACTTCTTGGCACTTTTGCTAACCTTGTTTTTTGGTTTTCTAGGTCAACTTATGAAAGGACACTTTGACACATGTTTGATCCACTTATGGATGTGTCAGAAGTTATGTCAAAAGTATGAAGGCTTGTATAGGTGCATAGAGAAAAAGAGGATCACTTTTAGGAAATTTGGAGCCCAAAAGAGTGGAAAACCTGACATTTTTTGGGTATATGCTTGATCCAAATTTAAGCAGGAACACAATAAATTATAGATATAACCATAAATATAGGGATGCAACGGAAACAATGCTTCATTTCATTAATGTAAAATACTGAAATATGCTTACAAACATAAATGGAAATAAACCAGCTAGGGCGATGGTACCTTATCTTTGAGAAGAGATGTGGTGACTACATGCATCTGAACTATATTAAAATGAGGCTCGAAGGCCTATTTATATTTGTGAAACAATGGAAAACCCTAAACATCCAAAAGCCTAACCCTAGAAAATGAAACGCCAAACTATGGGTCCTGTTTGGGTAAATTAGTACATCAACTTCCCAGGGTTGTAACTTTGGCATACAATCTACGTTTGAAATGCACAATACCTCATTAGAAACATCTATCAAAGGACTACAACTTTTGAGTGAGAAACATAGGGGTTTTTTATGGATGTTTCTCTTGGTTTTATCAAAAAATGTCGTTTAGGGCCTCAAAATAGCTCCAGAAGTTTAGGACCCGAAAAACTGGTAAAAATATTAAACTGTGCTACAATTAAGGAAACTGAAAGACTGAAACAGATAGTTGTGGGGGTCCAAGTGGGGTAGGTGGGTGGCACCCAACATCCACATGGATCATTCCTCCCCGCTTATGAAGAAATGGTCCTCATTGCGCTGAGTTCCTTCCTGAGATGAGGAAACTTCTGTTGAGCTATTTTGCAACCTCTGATGTGTCCAATAATGGTGGGAAGCATGGTCAATGGTGGTCCACATTGAACACTTCGTGCAAGTGAAGGAATGGGGGAATGTTGTGCTCCAAAGCATTGTTCCCTACATTCTTGGTACTAGTGTAAGGACCATGTCGCTTCTTATACTTTTCATTTTTTAGAATGGAGCGATGATATATTGGCCCATTGGGTAGAGGTGCTCTAAGAGTTAGATTGAATGAGTGCCTGACCTAACAGTGCAATGGTAACCCTGTGGGTGGGGAGAAGATGTTCTTATGTTCTTTCATGACAGTATCCATCTGTTGCTGCTGCGTGAAGGAACACTTCACAAGGGTCATGTATGTGGCTACGATCTGCCCCTTACTTTGAGAACGAACTAGATACAAAATAAATTTCCTAGTCTGGGAGATGATCTTACTTCCTTTCTTAGCAGAGATCAAAGAGGTGGCGGTAGGTGGGGCTACCTCCGGTATCCTGTCTAATGAATTACACAAATAAATAATTACAGCGCAAGGCATTGACTCATACACAACATGTCACCTCCATAAGTATGGTTGGCCTAATAATACATCACAAACATCCAGATGTGCAACATCACACAATACCTTGTTTGTGAAGGGTTTGATGTTGTAGGGAAGGTAGCACCGCTGGCGAGCTTAGAGATCTCGTCCTTGGTGAAGCCATCTGATACGGTATGACTGTGGGTGTGGTGTGGTCGTTAGGCCTAGCCACTTCATGACCTTTGCTGAAATGAGGTTCTTTTGGGTCCCACTGTCAATAATGAATTTTAGCGGCGAACCCTTCACCCACATCTGTGAGTGGAAAAGACACTCTTCCTCCTTTGAATCTTTGGGCTCATTCTTCTGGATCTTGGCGGTGGCAACAATGGTGTTGGGCTCCACGTCAATGATTTGCCTCCCTTTGTCATTCCCCTTGTTGGGTTCTAACTTAGGGTCAGAACATGCATCTAATTTTGAAGCCTTCAGCTCATCCACCAATGACTACTTGGTCCGACACTCACTTATGTTATGAGTTGGGCTCTTATGGAACTCAACCCACTTTCCTGTGTCCTTATTTGACCTTATGGTGTTGTTCTTTTCTTATGGCTTTGAGAGTTTGTCTTGGATCACCCTGCCTTGGCTTTGTCCTTTGTTATTCGAATTCGCAAATCCAAAGTCTTGCTTCTTTTGTTTAAACTTCTGTTCGATTTTGACAGTGTATCGGTATGCCGTGCGGAGTGAGGAGATGTTTAGGAACTCCAATACCTTGTTAGAAAGATATATCCGAGGACTATTTGATGCTTTTGGTTTTCCCAAAAAACGTTGTTTAGGGCCTCAAAATGGCTCCGGAAGTTTAGGACCGGAAAAACTGCTAAAAATAGTAAATTGTGCTACAATTAAGGAAACTGAAAAATTGAAAGAGACAGCTGTGGGGGTCCAAGTGGTGTACGTGGTTGGCCACTAACATCCACCTTGATCAACACTAGTTCCCTTCATAGGAACAACATCCATACGTAGGTTTACTTCATAGGAGTAACATATATATTATTGGAGTGATTTTGCTTACATTGCTTAGGTTGTTTCAGTAAAACTTGACTTCGTAATTCCCAGAAGCTTCGAAATTCATGGGATATTTTTGGAAAAGGTTTGAAAAGGTACTCCAATGATGTGAACACCTTAAGTGAACATGTAATGATGTTAGTGGATTGATTTGGTACAATTTGTGCACCCTTGATCCTAGTCCCAAGCTCAATTTTTCACTATAGGTTTTATAATCTTGTCTTTGGAGCTTGGTGGTTGTTGATGGTGTTAGATGTTGAGTGTATGAGTGGAGAGAATGTTTCATATAGTGATTATGTTTTAGACCTATTGGAGAGCATAGATGCTCCATTCTATGAGTGTTTATTGTTGGATAATGAGAAGCTCTGACTCATGATTAAGAATAGAGTAGAATTGACGTTGTTGGAGTAGAGTCTACTTCAAGAAGTTTTGTATGTGGCTAGGTAGTGTCCCTTATCATGATTATCACACACATTTTATGCAGGAGATGTTGATGCATTTGGCACATAGCCATAGTGTCTTTTTTTCTGATTGTATTATGTAACATTACTTTTTTGTGAGGATGTAATTGTATTTAGATTTATTATGGCCACAGTTTTTCTATTTTGAGAGCATATGTTCTGTAGATTTTTTATTATTATTTGATGATGATATCTTGTTGTTTTGATCATGTACATAGAGTTTAATTCTTATTGAGCAAAGAGTCTTGGATCTCATTTGAAAATAGATGAAAGGAGGTTCGCATAGTGGTAGAGGATTAGTGACTTCATGAGAAAGGAGTAGTGATAACGAAGCTTCAACAAAAGGAATATTTTCTCATCCAATGGTAGTTGGGTTTTCCAATTAGAGTTCGACAAGGATTGACTGATCATGGTGGATTTCAACATATGGTGGTTTGTGGATCCATAGAGAACAATCTTTTGAGCTAATCATTAGTATTGATTCTCCTAGTTGATTAGTGTTGTCATTTCGTATATGAGGTCGAGTCTCCATGTTGATGGGAGTCAACAAGCTATATAAAAGACAATTGTTGGGAATTGCGACTGTTGTTAAGCCAAAACCCGTAAGAATTTGTCAATGATCCCATCGCCAGAGATAAGGATTCATGAGAGGCAGTTAATTGATATCATGAAACACACAGGAAGTGTTTGTTTAACCAATATCCAATAATATCCCCCCCAACGTGATCCGAGTGTATATCGAACTCATGACCTACACTATGATACCACTTGTTTAGAATCACGATTGTTGTTAGACCGAAACCCACAGGTGTTAGTTAATAATCGCATCACCATATATAAGGATCCATGAGAGGTGGTTATCCATGTCATGAAACGGACAGGGAGTATTGGTTTATCCAATGTCCAACAACAATTGCTTGACATAATAGAAATTTATATCAGAGAAGCAGTAGAAAGTGTTGGTTTTCTCCCAGAAGGGTTTCCACCCTAAATATTGTGTCTTATGTGTGATGATGTGAATGTGTGCATTGCTTACTGTTTATATTGTTACTTATTGTTTTAAGTTATGCTTATGTGATGCAAATGTTTAATGAGTTGTTGCTAACATATGTGTGATTCAGTAATTGAAGTTAAAATTGGTAAATATCATATGTAGATCACAGTAGTGATTCAACCCCCATTTCATTAGTGCTTAAATTTTTCCAGCAATTGGTATCATAGCAGTGGACCTTGGTTTTAGCTTGATTGCTAGAGAGTATATCTGGTGTTTGTTGACAGAAATTTTGGAAAACTATTTCGTAATGGTTGTCCTCACTGGTACAAATTACAAGGTATGGAAAAAAAAAGTAAAATCATAATTATTATCTTGTGGATCTAAAATTTGGAAAGTAATATGTGAACGTTGTGGCAAGGATCCAATTGCAGATGAATTTTTACAGCAATATGAACAATCAAGATGCATAATCTATAAGAATATTCATGATGATGACATGAAGATGCTAGTGGGTTTCAAATGTGCCAAAGAAATCTGGGACAAGATAGAATCCATATTTGGATGTCGTACTAACAGAAATAAGGAAAATGAGAATAACAGAAACAAGAAGAAGAGCAAGAATAAGGGGCCTTAAAAATAAGAATCTCAAAAACAAAAGTCTAATTCTTCTAGTGCACATGATTCAACGAATGATGAGAAGGAATCATAAAATATTCAAACCAAAGGTATAAATATTAAATATTTTTTATTGAGTTATAACTTTCATGATTTAGAAATTGATCGTGATGAAGTACATAGTCAAGATGAGGGGGTTATTAAGGGTCTTGCAGCTGAGATTTCTAGACTAACAAATGGATGCAAGGATCAAGAAAAATCATTACAGATATGTGATGATAAGGAAGACAAATTCAAGGAAGGAGTTGTCAGCTTAAAGATTAAGTTGGTTGAATCAAAAAAAGTTGAAGGTGTGAAAAAGCAATACCAAGTGAATATAGAAGAAACTGGAAGCTGAAGTGGTTTCCTTGAGAAAGTAGTGAAAGATGGAGAAGAGTATTATTGCCTTGGAGATCCAAAGATCACCATTCGATAAATCTAGTCTTGGATTTCCAAAGGGTGAGTCCAGTTTGCATGTAAGTAAAAATATCAAAGAAGAACCCAAGAAACATGTAGTAAACAATTCTAGTAGCAAAAGTCAGATCCAAGGTAATAAGAAACAGATCCAACATCTAGTTAGAAAACAAAATATCCAATATCCAATCAAGCAGTAAAGCTAACAACAAAGAAGAAAATCTCAAGGATCACCTACATTCAGAAGACCTTTTTCTCCTAGAGATGATCGTTGCATCTCTATTAGATTAGAAAGGAAGCAAAGTCCTTTTATTCATTTGATTCATGAGATACAATGCTACAACTGTCAGAAGTTTGGGAATATTGTAGAAAATTGATGGAGTGGAACATATAAACCACATCAGAAATGATTCTAGTAATATAGTAATATGAATAGCTAAGAAGAATGGTTGATAGGTATTCTTGTGATTTTTAGGGTTATTGCAACTCATGTCAGTTGTTTGGGCATAACAAAATAGATTGCAATTCTAGCCATTGGAGGAGAGACACATTTCATGCAAGGTTTAGATCTTTCATGAGCACAAGAATATTTGATCCTCTTCGCCAAGTGGAGTGCTATATTTTCCATAGATTTGGCCATATGGAAAGAGATTGCTTGTTGCCCTGTTACTAAAGGAAAAACCATCAAATCTAGAAAAAACAAAGAGGATCTAGCACAAAACCTATGAAGGAAGAGAAGAAGAAAATAGAGGTAGAGAAGAAGTATATTAAGGAGGATGAGAAGAAACTTAACACAATATTGAGGAAGAAGGAGCAAGAACTCTTCAAGTAGTGAAGGACATTCCCTCCTGCAGTCCATGATTATTCATGCATATTTATAGTGGATTTCAGATCACGAGAGGTACACAATCTCAGGGGGAGAATTTGGTCATTTGGTGAGTACAAGCTTATTGTAGCAATGGCTATGATGAGTTAATTTCAATCTCATTCACATTCATGTCCACATGATTAGCTTGTCTATTGGAGGTATATTGAGCTGAGGGTGAGCTATGCATGGTATGGATTTACATGTCATATTCAGCATTTTCTTCATCAATTTTCAATCAATCATTTGTATATATATCTATATATATATATATATATATATATATATATATATATATATATATGTACGTGTGTGTGTATTTGTTTTCATCAGTGAAAAAGAGCACATTTTTCATACATGTATATGTTCGCGGTTCCTAGTAAGAGTTGGTTGAAAATATGTGCAAGTATGTGTAGATTATGATCATTACCTCTAGATGTATTGATATGACGGGTGACATGGACCAACAATGTATGATATGTTGTATGATGATTACTACAGCCATTTATTTTCTATTGTTTCATCATTATGTATTCGTTGAGAGTCTAGTCAATAGTGTTGAGTCATCATGGTGTAGGCTTGTTTTGGAGGAGTCTTATGGAATCTATTTTGTAGCCCAATGTAAGGATTAATGATGATGTAATAATAATGATGTATTATGTATTTGAGTCATTTATCCATAAGCTATGATCATAGTGGCCATGTGTTTCATTGAAAACTGTGTAAAATACTCATGGAGTTGTGTACTTATGTTGTTCTCTCTTTTGGGTGTTATAGTAAGGAGTCATGAGGTCATGTTTTCGTTATATGAGAGAATGTATGAGGTTTTATGTCATTTATATAGCCATGTATTTTTCATGTATATGTCACTTGAGTCATGGTAATGTGGAGTCTCAGTCCATGTGGTGCTTCTTTTTTTCAAAAGAAGCATTGCTTGCAGTGTAAGTGATCATTTCAACCCAGCAATTGGTATCTCTACAACTTGGGGATGGAACGTCTTTAGGCGGAGAATTATTTGATATTATTAATTCACCCATATATAGTTGGAATTATGATTCTCTTGGAGGTATTCATGATGTGCCTCATGCTATGCTATGACAGTTGGGGTTTTCAGCCTCATGTGATGAGATATTTTTTTAGTTGGTGCTATGTAGTTGTGGGGGAGATTGTGTGTGGTTACCTCATGTGGATATTGTTGCATATTATGATGATGTTTCATATGTTGATGATGGTTTCCTTAAGTTGGCATATTGTTGCTTGCTGCTAGAGATGTTTGTTGAATGTGGTACTTTGAATGTTGCTTGGATATATTTACTTCTTACTACTTCTGTTATGTGGAGAGATAGAGAATATTTATTGCTACTTGTATGGAGGCATGGATGACCTTTCATATGCATCATATTTCAGCCATGTGGAGATGTATCACTCCAATATTTGTAGTTCAATTCTTTCTTCCTTATTCATATTGTGTTGGCCCTTTTCCATTGATGTCAAAGGGGGAGAAATAGAGGATGTTGGTCTAGAATTTTCATATGGTTTATGTTACGAAACCAGCTCAAGAAAAGATAGAAAATATAGATCAATGCCTTAGAATTCAGCCTCTTCGAGGGGGAAACCTCCTTTACATTACATAAATGAACAATTCTTGGATGATCAAATGAAAAGACCTCCTTTCTATATATAGGAGTCTAAGGGGTCATAACATAATCAGAGCCGACATAACAATAATAATGTAAGGGCACAATAATAACAATAGTGGGCTTCTATGGGGCACAATAGTAACAATATGGGCACTACATGGGTACATACATATAATAAGTGGGTTATACTAATAACAATAAGGGGTTACACTAGTAGTATAGGGGCCTAACATGCCCCTCTCCTTCAAAAAGTGTTGTCCTCAATGCTTGAGTAGTTCTTGATGCTTCTGCATAAAATTCTTGTCCTCCCATGTGGAATATTCAGCGGGTAAGTTCTTCCACTTGATGAGATACTTTGAAATTGATCAATTTTGTAGCTGTCGGGTTCTTGTTTTTGTGACTGCTCCAGGTTCCAATATGATTTTTCCTCCCTCTTCAATTTCTGGCAATATTGTTTGAATTGGGATATTTTGCAACTTTTGAATAAGTGGCCATACTTCTTCATCCTTCTTCCATTCATCCCTTGCTTCGTTTATCCAATCTGGTTGGATAATATAAATAGCACAAAACAATGCTTCCACATCCTCATCCTTGAAGAGTCTTCCCATTCGGTAAGGTTGCCATTTTTTAAGTGCATGTAGTATTGCCAACATTTCCTTCTCATAAATAGCTTGCTTGAGATGTAGCGGTAAAAATAACCAATAACCTACATCAAAACATTTTTCACTACGATGTTGATCTACCTGTTGTTTCGTTTGATTTTTCACCGAAGTGGCGTTATCCTTTAAAAGTTAGAGAACTTGTTGTTGATGCTCGATGTGATCTTTCACTGCTTGAACCTTTTTCTTCTTGATCTGTCCTTCTATCTCTAGAGGTTGAGGAGTGGTAATTTCTTCCAATCCTTTACAAGATATGGTCGAATTCATTTCTTGATGCTTGATGTGATCTTTTACTTCTTGAACATTTTTCTTCTTGATATGTCCTTCTATCTTGATAGTTTGAGGAGTGGTAATTTCAAACAATGAATTACAAGAAATGGTTGGATTCATTTCTTCTTTCTCGATGTGATCTTTCACTTCTTGCACCTTTTTCTTCTTGATATGTCCTTCTATCTTGAGAGTTTGAGGAGTGGTAATTCTTGCCAATGCTTTACAAGATATGGTTTGATTTGTTTCTTCTTTCTCTAGGGTGGGGTCCTGGCGTATATCTTCTTCCTTTGATGTTTCTTGATCCTTTTCTTCCTCCTCTTCATATTCTATGTAAAATAATTTCTTCTCAGCACACTTATGACCTTTAGTGCATTTGCTATCACAATTGTAACAAATCCCTTTTTCTCTTTTTTCTTCCAATTGTTGTGGTGTAACCCTTGTAGGTTGTGGAAGGCTAGGAGAAACAACACTTCCATCTTTATAGTTGTGACGGGTACGCTTCCTGGTTTCCATAATTTTTCTTTCCATTATGTCACAAAGCCCTTTTACTCTTTCCAATTGTTGTGGTGTTGCTCTACAGAAGGTGTTGCTCTTTGTATCCTCATAATGTGCTATCATTTCCTCCGTGAAAATTGACCACGTAACAAGTTTTTTACGAGAACAAATCCCTTCATACCATAAAAATTGATCTGGTTCTAAATATGAAGATGCAATACATACCTTTTGTAACAGTTGTACACCATGTAGATCAAAATATTGCTCCATCTGAAGTATCCAATTTACCGGATCCTTGCCATCAAACTTCCTCATCTTGCTTTTTCTTGATTTTAGTAGCTCGAACTTGAAACAACTGTAACTCTATACTTTCAGATCTTTAAGTTATGAAATTGTGAACTACGGTATCCCTCTGTGTCCTCTTTCCAATGCCACAAGTCTGACCCAAATTGGATTCTCCAAGGAAGAGTTATGTGAAATCTCCCACAGTGACTTGCTTTTAGACTAGTTCAGTAGAGCGAACTTGTACAACGTGCCATGAGTCACTGTTTTAACCTTTGAATCTGAAAACACACATACAAGAAACTACAGTCCATCCTCTTTCTGTACCTTCTTACGAAATTTCAATCCAATCCCCAGAGAGAAAGTTATGACGATTTTCCCCAGGTCACCTGTTTTGAATGAAATTCAGGAGTCTGCAAAAAGACCAACTTCCTCAGATCATATCTCCTCAAATATCGCGCGAAAGGCCCTGAAATTTGGACCCAAGGTTCAGCGCGATTTCTTCTCAAATGGGTTTTTTTTGCGACTTCCGAAATGTCACAGAAAAAAAAGTTATAGCGAAAATGCCACGATGAGCTTTTTGAAGCAGCGAAACCCTAGAATCCAAAGCTCTAATACCAAATGTTATGAAACCAGCTCAAGAAAAGATAGAAAAGATAGATCAACGCCTTAGAATTCAGCCTCTTCGAGGGAGCAACCTCCTTTACATTACACAAATGAACAATTCTTGGGTGATCAAATGAAAAGACCTCCTTTCTATATATAGCAGTCTAAGGGGTCATAACATAATCAGAGCCGACATAGCAATAATAATGTAAGGGCACAATAATAACAATAGTGGGCTTCTATGGGGCACAATAGTAACAATATGGGC
Source organism: Pinus tabuliformis (assembly GCA_031772625.1). Lineage (NCBI taxonomy): Eukaryota > Viridiplantae > Streptophyta > Pinopsida > Pinales > Pinaceae > Pinus > Pinus tabuliformis. The sequence goes on along the minus strand of CM062804.1, from coordinate 1,466,917,113 downwards.
ACTACATGGGTACATACATATAATAAGTGGGTTATACTAATAACAATAAGGGGTTACACTAGTAGTATAGGGGCCTAACAGTTTACATCAATGCCAAAGGAGAGATTGTTGGTATCCATTGGGATAATTTTGACATCATAGTGTTCATGGATCGAGATAGTTGATGTCGGCATGAGTTCCTGACGACAACTAGCTCATGTTGGCATTGATGTCAACCATTGGTAGACTAGCTGATGTATAAATGTATTCATTGTAGCATGGTTGCAGCTACTTGTGTTGGCATTGATGTCAAGCTTATGAGGTCATGCTCTTATGGAAACCTCATGATGATGTAATTTGATGGAGAAACTGGTGTGTGTCAATATGTGTTTGGATTCGTTTTGATCCTATGATGATGGAACACTCATGTTGGTCAGATGTTGGCATTCATTTCTTGATGATGCTACTACAGGTACATGGAACCCCAGTTGAGGTTGTCAATTAGGTCTTCATTGGATATTTATGCCCATGCTTATGAATATGACTTGTTGGCTTGATGATGGTGATACAAAGTATTGCAGGTTTGTTAGAGGTTTTTCATCTTCTAACTAATATTGATGGAGAATAGAGGACTTGCTGTCACTCCAACCAACCTCGCTTATTGGCCTTCTACGTGAACCTGAAAAATGACACTTGGAGACATGTTTGTTGCACTTGTGGATGTGTCAAAAGCTATGCCAAAAGTATGGAGGCTTGTACAGGTACTTAGAAAAGAAAAATATCAGTTTCAAGAAGTTTGGAACCTAGAAGAGTGGAAAACTTGATGTTTTGTGGGTATATTCTAGTTTCATTCATATGAACAACATGCATACATAGGTTTACTTAATAGAGGTATCGTATACATTCTGGGAGTGATTTTTCCCCGCATTCCTCATGTTGTTTGGATAAAAATTGACTTGGTAATTCTTAGAAGCTTCAGAATTAATTGGATATGGTCAGAAAGGTTTGAAAAGGTCCTCCAATGATGTTAACATATAAAGTGAAAATTAGTGATGTTATTGGATTTATTTGGTCCAATTTTTGCAACTTGATCGTAGCCCCAAGTTCAATTTCTCCCTACAAGGGTTATATTATTGTCTTTCGAGATTGGTGGTTGTTGATCATGTTAGATATTGAGGGTTTGAATGGAGAGAAGTTTGGATAGAGTGATTATGCTATAGACCTATTAGAGAGCATAGATGTTTCATTCTATGAGTGTTTATTGCTGCATAATGAGAAAATATTAAGCATGATTCAGAGCAAATTAGAATTGAAGTTGTTGGAATAGAGTTTGTTTGAAGAATTTTTGTATGTTGTTGGGTAGCGTTTTTCATGGTGATTCTCACACTTGTTTTATGAAGGATTTGCTGATGCATTTGGCACATATCCATAGTGTCTTTTCTTGTTGATTGTATTATGCAACATTATTTTGTTGTGAGGATCTGATTGTATTCAGATTTATTGTGGCCACAATTTTTCTTTTTTGAGAGCATATGTTGTGTGGAGTTTTTATTATTATTTGATGATGAGATCTTGTTTCTTTGAGCACATATGAAGAGTTGAATTCTTGTTGAGAAGAGAGTCTTGGATCTAGTTTGAAAATAGATTAAATGAGGTTTGCATAGTGGTAGAGGAGGAGAGACTTCAGGATATAGGAGCAGTGATAACAAAGCTTCAACCAAGCGAATAGTTTCTCATCTAGTGGTAGTTTGATAGTCCAATCAGAGTTGGGTGAGGATTGATTGATCGTGGTGGATTTTAATGGATGGTAGTGTGTAGATCCACAAAGAACAATATATTCCAGTTGGATTAGTAGTATCGAGTCCCCTAGCTGATTAGTGTTGGAATTTTGTATATGAGGTCGAGTCTCCATGCCGATGGGAGTCATCAAGCTATGTAAAATACAATTGCTTGACATAATAGAAATTCAGGAAAAGACCTTTTATCCAAGAAGGGTTTCCACCAGAAATATTGTGTCTTATGTGTGATGATGTGATTGTGTGCATTGTTTATTGTTTATATTGTTTCTTATGGTTTCAAGTTATTCTTATGTGATGCACATGTTTAATGAGTTGCTACTAACATATGTGTGATTCAGTAATTGAATTTAAAATTGGTAAAAAAACATATATATATCACACTACCAATTCACCCCCACCCCTCTCAGTAGTGCCTAAAGGTTTCCAACAGAGATGAGTTCCAAAATGAATACAATTAACCAAACCTAAAATCAAATTCAGTCTATGCGGTGAGTTTTATTTCATTTTATTATACATATATTTTCTATTTCTACTCGCAAGATTACGACATATGATTAGAAAGATTTCAAGATTTCTGTTTTGATAATTTATGAACCGAGAAAACGATTTGGGGAGTAAAAGTGAAGGGAAATGGGTGATGTGATTGGCTACAATTTTTAAATGAACTAGATTATATTTAAACAATTTTACATGTATGATTTTGTTGGTATGTTTTTCTAATCTCCTTAACATTGGTACATTATTTAGAGTGTAGAGGTGTGAAGGAAGAAAGCTTTCATATTTCAAAGATTCATTTCTCCATCTCCCAAGACAGAGATACTATCATTTACTAATAGGAAATATTTCCCATCACACCCTATTCCTCCACATAAATTAGCTAAACTTTGTTACATAGAATTTCTAGGGTGTCCATGTTGTTGAAAATAACAACAAGAAATGATAAAAATAGAAATGCTAAAAATAGCATTGTTATAAATAGCATTTCAGGGTAGATTCCAATTTTAATTAGTCCCTAAATTAAAATTGAGAATTAAAATTCAAATTTAGTCTCAAAAGCTGTTTGAAAAATAATTAATTAATTCATATTGAGTTAATTAGTTGGAGAAAATCAAACATGAAGTCTATGTGAAGACATGCAACAATTATTCCTTTGATTGAGCAAGTTATCCCTTAATTAAGGAGATAAGGATGAGTTGTACTTGAGTTATAATCAATTAGCTCAATTAACTGAGCTAAGTCCAATTAGATTAGTTCCAAATAGTTTGTGGAACTTATTGTGAGTTCAGTTAGTTAATGCATGCATGCATGAAACTAGTGTTCTCCAGATAATTGAATATTCTCTCATAAATAACTCATGCATGTCAGTTCAAACAAAGACCCAGTTGAGATTAAAGGAAGGGACAGTGTACTATCAGTTGGAGGAATTTTCCTATATAGGAAACTCATCCATGTAGAAGGAATTATCTCCTTCAGGATTGCACAGTTATTTCAGGGGTCAGAGCAGTGTGTGAGGGATTATTACACACAAGTGCCAGCTTGAGGACCTAGATGAAAATGTGCAAGGAAATAAGAGGCTTGGAGGACTGAAGGAAGGCATATGTTGTGTCAATTTAGTCTATGAGCAACATTAAGGGATTGTACTCAGAGTTGGATAGCTTGTGAGCTAAATCTTTGTGTAATCCAGAGATATTTCCACTTGTATGATAATACAGAGATCGAGGATTTTAGCTGAGGCTTTCCCTAGACTATTCTTGTGTGTTCATGTGTGATTGATTTCGAATTCTCTATTGTATGTGTTCTATTTGATCTTGCTCAAAATCGATTAAGCTTCTGCAAATTTGATTGTATAAGTAGATTAAGTATTTTGCTTTAGCACATTGCATAATCAGTTTAATCTACAATGAGAATTTCTACATGGTATCAAAGCTAGATTTATCTGAGCTGGATTTGTAGAAATTTCTACATGGTATCAGAGCTAGATTTATCTAAGCTGGATTTGTAGAAATTTCTACATGGTATCAAAGCAAAGGTACCAAAGGTGATCAAAATAGAGAACAGTATACTGTGAAGAGTAGCATTGAGGGATTGTACTGAGAGCTAGATATCTTGTGAGCTATAGCTTTGTGTAATCTGGAGATATTTCCACTTATATGATAATATAGAGATTGGGGTTTTTAGCTGAGGCTTTCCCGAGAGTATTCTTATGTGTTCATATGTGATTGATTTCTCATTCTCTGTTATATGTGTTCTATTTGATCTTGTTCAAAATCAATTAAGATTTCACAAGTTTGATTGTAGAAGTAGATTAGGTATTTTTCTTTAGCACATTGAATAATCAATTTAATCTACAGTGAGAATTTCTACATGGTATCAAAGCTAGATTTATATGAGCTGGATTTGTAAAAATTTCTACATGGTATCAGAGCTAGATTTGTAGAAATTTCTACATGGTATTAGAGCAAAGGTGATCAAAGCAGAGAACAATATACAGTGAAGGAAGAAATTCTAAGTTTTGAATTTCTTTATTGTAGATCCAAAATTGATTGCGTATCACATCTAAAAATTCACCAATGGCATTCAATGGTTTGAGACTCGATTATGCCCTAGATGGCAAGCCGAATTACATAGCCAGGAAGGATCGCATGGATGCAGTATTAGAGGACAATGGTTTGAAGGACTTCATTGATCAGGGAGTTCCTTATACAACAGAAGCTAATGCTACATAATTGGCAGAATGGAAGAAATGTGTGGCTAGAGCGAGGAGGATTCTTTTGGAGGGAGTTCGAGACCATATTGTCTAGCGTCTCCATGGGAAGGAGACACCATTATCAATGTGAAAAACATTGAAGGAACTATACCAGAACAACGACAACTAGAGGAAGCTAGCACTGGAAGACAAGCTTTGGAAAATCAATTGTGAAAAGGGCGACACAATCTCCACATTTCTGAACAGGCTTACCACATGTAGAGATGAGCTTGGAAGTGTAGGAATCACTGTATCCAATGATGATATGGTGATTCTTGCACTCCTTGGTATTCCTAAGATTTGGAATAGCTACCAAGACTCAGTAAATGAAAGAGAGAAACTACCAGATTGGGAGCAACTGTGGTCAGATCTGATGCAAGAGGAGATTAGGAGGAGCACTAGAGATGGTTCTTCATTGAAGGAGGATGAAGAATATTGTGCCTTAGTGAGTAAGGCAGGGAAAGGAAAGGAGAATGATTCTCATCCCAAATCGAGTTCTTCTCATGTAAGAAAGAATATTGACAAATCTAAAGTGAGATGCTTTAATTGTCATGAGGTGGGCCATTATGCAACTAATTGTCCATTGAATAAATCCAAGAAGGAGTCCTCGAAGGGATATAAAGGTGAGGCATTGACTTCTCAGTTTGAATTGATTTTACCCTCATCGCAAGCATGGTTTCATTGATGATGGGTTGTGCTTAGTTTATTGACAGTGGAGCCTCATTCCACATGACCGGTGATAAGAGTTTGTTCATTACCTTGGAGGAGAAAGACATCAAGATACTCATAGAGATGGGTAATGATGAAAAGTATAGTGTTTCAGGAGTGGGCATGGTTTCTTTTTAGAGGGAGGATGGAGCTCGCATTACCTTGACAGATGTGAAGTATGTGCCAGGATTGAAGAAGAACTTGGCATCGATCGCGATGTTGGAGGAAAAAGGCTATGATGTAGTCTTCAGTAAGGGAAAGGTTTTCCTTAGACACATCACCACAAGACAGGTGAAGCAGATCAGTTCATGAGTCAAGAACATGTATGCTATTGAGGTTCAAGATGCATGCAAAGCCTTGAGGAGAAATGCAATTGTTGGAGACTTGGTGGTTGAGAGGGAGAGTACATTCCCTCTCAACATGCAGTTCCAGAAGAAGTCTTAGACAATTGTGGTGGAGCCATAATTGGTGAAGCAGCTTCAGGAGGTTGTGGAGTAGCCACAACTTGAGAAGCCAAGAGGAGATCGAGTGGAGGCATCCACTCATGCATAAACCTCCAATAGGGGAAAATTTCGAGCCAAGTGGGCAGAGGGATCACATGCATCCATACCTCCAGGTGTGAGGTGGGGAGATATGAAGTGATAGTCCCAATAAGGGTGAAATAGGGGCAGGATCCTTGAGGTACCCAACTTCTTTGATTAGACCTTGCTACAACAGCCTTGACGAGGAGTAGCAGGACTAGCTAAGTGGGTAGAGACAGATGTAGATGGAGCAGCAAAGGGAGCTTGATCCGGATTTAAACAGGAACGCAACAAATTACAGAGATAACCATATACACAAAGATGCAGTGGAAATAATACTTCATTTCATTAATGGAAAATACTGAAATATGCTTACAAACAGAAATGGCAATAAACTAGCTAGGGCGATGGTAGCTTATCTCTGAGAAGAGATGTGATGGCTACATGCCTCTGAACTGTGTTACAATGAGGCTCGAAGGCCTATTTATTGTTTAGAAACAATGGAAAAACCCTTAACATTCCAAAACCTAACCCTAGGAGATGAAACGCCAAACTGTGGGCCCCGTTTGGGGGTAAGTTGGTACATCAACTTCCCGGGGTCGTAACTTTGGCATATGATCTCCGTTTGACGCGTACAATAGCTCATTAGAAAGATCTATCCGAGCACTATCATTGTTGGAACGGGGTGGACTCGTGTTGCCCCCGGATTCACCAAAAAACGTCGTTTAGGGCCTCAAAACGGCTCCGGAAGTTCAGGACCCGAAAAACTACTAAAAATAGTAAGTTGTGCTACAATTAAGGAAACTGAAAATGCTAAGAAAGACAATGGTGGGGGTCTAGGTGGACTTGGCAGGTGGCCACCAATATCCACCTGGATCAGAGCTTCAACATCAGAGGGTGTTTCTAGCCCAACGAGGAGGTCAGTTGAGAGACCAGTTACTTACTTCTCAGTAACTGAGTTGTAGTGCAGTAGTGGGTAGCATGATGCAACATGATGAGAGGAGGTGCAATGTGGGTGCAGTGTTGTAGATAGGACCAGCAGCAGCACGGATGTAGCAGGAGGAATTAGTGTGATTGATGCAGTCAGAGATCAAAGTGATAGAGCCTAGAGTAGTCAGATACTGAATAGCACAGAGGTGTAGAGTTTTCAGTAAATAGAGGCAATAACAGTCAGAGACTTTGATGATAGAGGCATCATTCTCATTCAGGTTGGATGTTTTTTGTGTTTCTGAATTGCTGGAGCAACAACATTAGTGAGAAGTGTTGCATGCAGAACATTCCAAAGGTTCAGGACCGGGTTCGAGTTGAATGCCTTTCTTGTTGAGAGGGAGTGTTGAAAATAGCAACAACAAATGCTAAAAATAGCATTGCTATAAATAGCATTTCAAGATAGATTCTGATTTTAATTAGTCCCCAAATTAAAATTGAGAATTAAAATTTGAATTTAGTATCAGCAGTTATTTGAAAAATAATTAATTAATTCATCTTGAGTTAATTAGTTGGAGAAAATCAAACATGAAGTCTATGTGAAGACATGCAATAGTGATTCCTTTGATTGAGGAAGTTATCCCTAATTAAGGAGATAAGGATGAGTTGTATCTGAGTTATAATTAGTTAGCTCAGTTAACTGAGTTAATTCCAGTTAGATTAGTTCCAAATAGTTTGTGGAATTCATTGTGAGTTCAATTAGTTAATGCATGCATGCATGAAACTAGTGTTCTCCAAATAACTGAATATTCTCTCATAAATAACTCATGCATGTTAGTTCAGACAAAGACCCAGTTGAGATTAAAGGAAGGGACAACGTACTATCAGTTGGAGGAATTTTCTGATATAGGAAACTCATCCATGCAGAAGGAATTATCTCCTTCAGGATTGTGCAGTTATTTCAGAGGTTAGAGCAATGTGTGAGGGATTATTACACACAAGTGTCAGCTTGAGGACCCAAGAGAAACTACGCAAGGAAATAGGAGGCTTGGAGGACTAAAGGAAGGCATATGTTGTGTCTATTCAGTCTATGAGCAACATTGAGGGATTTTACTAAGAGCTGGATAGCTTGTGAGCTGAATATTTGTGTAATCCGAAGATATTTCCACTTGTATGATAATATAGAGATTGGGGTTTTTAGCTGAGGCTTTCCCCAAAGTATTCTTCTATGTTCATGTGTGATTGATTTCTCATTCTCTGTTATATGTGTTCTATTTGATCTTTCTCAAAATCGATTAAGCTTCCGCAAGTTTGATTGTAGAAGTAGATTAAGTATTTTGCTTTAGCACATTGCATAGTTAGTTTAATCTACAGTGAGAATTTCTACATGGTATCAAAGCTATATTTATCTGACCTAGATTTGTAGAAATTTCTAAATGGTATCAGAGCTATATTTATCTGAGCTAGATTTGTAGAAATTTCTAAACATGCTTACCCTTTTTCCATGCCTCTACATTAGTGTACCATCATGCCTCCACACTAAGATGCAAAGGAGGCAGAATCCAAAAACTATGTGTTACATGATGGTAACCTCACTTCATTGTGTGATGGAGAAAACATTGATCACATCCATCCATTATAGCTCTCATCCTTCAACACGATACCACTTGGAAATGGGCACAACCGGGGATTCATCATTAATCTCAACATTAATTCTTATCCCTCTCTAACTCCTTGATTAAGTGGAAAAAATAGTTATTAGTGTAAAATCATGAAAAGTTAATTAAATTCTATGCCCATTGTAAAATTATAAAATACTTTAAAAGTTTAGCACAACTTATTTGGCCGGAATACAGGTCCATTACTTTGTGGTGATTATGCTCAGAATATCACAGCGGGAATGAAAACTTCACCCTAGCACTCTTATTCCATGCATTAAACATGCCCTTAATGCATCAATAGAACTATGAGTATACCTACTGATATCCACCAAGACAAGCCAAGCCTTGGCTACTTTAGCATGTAGATTTAGACAGAAAAGTTTCACACTAAACCATAGATTAGATCCCAATAACACTATTAATGCAATTGTTAGAACATGCATGCAACATAAAGCAAATCAACAATATTATTTAGTCGAATGTCCATAACCATGCTGAACAATGGAAATTTACATATTATAGTAGTTAAATGAGTACATTAAGTGACCATACATACTCCAACAAATAGTTCTACCATATAGGAACACATGAGTAAAGACATGGATATGTAACATTCAAAACCATGAGAGCATTCATTTGAACATCTCGCTATAGACAATAAGAACATTGTGTTCCTTCATTAGTAGTGTTTAAAAGATTAGATGAAACATATTAAGAAAACATGCACACTCATGAAAATAATTCATAATCATACAAACACTTCAACAAAATTTATGGTTAGAGTCATTACATACACATAACACACAAATTCAATTGTTGAATCGATCACCCAAAAACCTAGTCATAGTAGTTACTTTGCCAAATTTACAAGATATAAAGACAATTGTTGCTCATCATATTATAGTTAATCCTTAGTGACTATAAGTCAATAATTAGGTATATACCAAACAACCTACAATTAACTAAAAATACTTGTGATTATGTTGATTTAACTGGAAAATGATCGAGGGACTTCAACTCTCTACTCAATGTTGAGCCAAGTATGTTGCACTCTTTCTTGTAGCTAAACACCCCTAATCTAGATCAAGAGTCTAAGGGAGATGCTTGCACAAGGAAAAGGGTTAACACTAATGCATTAAACATGATTTTAGGAGACGGATTCCATTATTCTAGTGTTCTTTTAGCTTAATAACGAGCACTTAGAAATGCATTGACTCAATAGAGTTCTCAAAGGCCACACAAGTTCATATAAGCATCTCACTGGTTATAATTCATAGTCACATGGATAGTTCACCATGTCACAAAAAAACAATCTATCAATTCAATTGAAATGCATCAGGAACATAGTAGTATGACCAAGCCTAGGTCGACCACTCTTGACCTCCCAACATCCATCTCACCTTCTTGTTATGTTCTCCTCTAACTATTAGAGCATTAACATGCTCTTATGTTCCTTTTCTGACCATGCTCCATTGTCAACCCCCTGAATGGCAACCAGTTTACCCTTTTTGTACCGGACAATCAATCACATCGCTTCATCTATTAGGAGGTGGTTCAATTTATTATGCCACCTCCTCCCTCTTTAAGTGATGGTGCCACTCTAGTCCTTCACTTTTTTATGTTGAATGATGAGATTTCTTGCTTTAGTTTAGGCCTGGTCTCATCGCATAATCAATTATCAGATAACAAGCCCGTCAGTATTCAAACAACCTTGGTATTTTATCACCCAGTATGGATCATGTCTATTCAAGAAAGACAATCTAGAAAGCATGCTTTAGGAATTAAATCATCTTTAGGTAAAGATATGCTAGAAAGTAAGTTTCCCCTTAGAAAAAGGATTCATAAGGTTATCCAACCTTCAATTGTGTTAATTAATTAATAATTATTATTATATGTATAATTAGAGGTTCATTCATCGTCGTTCCATGCTACCATGGAAATCAAAATCATCATTACAATAAGTAGGGTTAGCACACGTGAGATGTTACAAACCACACCGCCCTAAAGGAACATCATTGTAGGTGTTCTAAAAAATAGAATATGATAATGAAATGATCTTTGTATTTATAAATATTTATCTCAACAACACTTCTCGTATCCTAATATATCAAGTCTTCTCGTGCTATCTACTATGTCAAGAGCCACTTCTGGCAAAATATTCATCTCATTGTTTCTTGGAAGACACCCAATGTATGGTTGATCCCACTAATTATGCAAACAATTTTTTTTTAAACTAATTTTCTTCAGTTTTCTCTTTCATACAATCACACACATTCCATGTTCAAGCATACCCTTCTCTACTTCCTACTCCCTCAGACAATCCATCCCTTGGAATAGATTCCTTGCATAGGAGGAGTCATTCTAGCCAAGGAATATATTTTCCTTACTTTATTAACATAAACATATTAGTCATGGCATCTCATATAAAAATCAATGCATATGATAGGTTCTAGTATCATTGTAATGACCTAGTTCTTGATATCTCAGGCTCCATTATGTTGTTGCTACAAAGTTTGATATTATTGCACTAATATTATTTTCTTGTAGTTATCCTCATATATTTAAGATAGGCAGTTTAGTAGTGCACCTACATAAGAAAAACATGATTCTTACTATATTAATATTAAAAAAATGAAAACATATTAAATCTTCATTCTAAACAAATAAATCTTTAAATTGATAATCAATACTTATTGTTATGGCTTCCTCTTTTCTTTTGTGATCATTTATTTTATTAACCAAAGCAAGAACTCAATGTGGTAAATACTCCACTTAGTCTTTAGTCAACTCCATCTTCAAATCCTACTCACTAAGTGGCTCTCAATTAAAGCAAGCACTCAATGGTTGTTACACTTCTCCCCGTAGTTTTTTCGTAAAGGTCCCAACAAGGCCCCCCCTCACTTGATTATTAGTGATTGTGTGAACTACCATCCAGATAATATTCTATCAATGGGAATATTATTTACAAATACACCTCCAATATAATCACACCTCCATTTAAGTAAGTTTATTCATTTCGCAAGTATATAAGTGGGTGACTAGCACTTTGGTGGTGGTAAGAGCCAAATTGTAGGCATTGAGTGGTTTCACAACCCCAAGTGGTTACTTAGTGGAATATGTGCCTGATAATTTGACCAAGGAATCTAATTAGTTCTTAATATACTCATTGATACAATATTTAACATTTCCTTGTGATAAAAAAATATAAACATTGGACATACATGTCATAAGCACATGAGCATAATAATAATTAACAAGAGTTTATACTTGCTTAATGGATCCCTTACACGATAGGTTATATTATTGGATAGCCTCATCATGTATCCCAAACATTTAATTCATATATTCATCAGATATTTAAGAACACTAAACAATCATCTCTCGACTAGGATGATTCTCAACAATGGAATGGCATCATATACGTTGATTTCATCATTAACATATTCACAAAAATATAGCACATACATATGTGAGATAGTATTAAGATTAGGAAACATTTCTTCATATGTTATTTTCATAGCTATCATCTCACTATCTATTTTTTTTCATGTGATCCTAGCCATGTCCACCTAGTTGTTATATCATTTTCTTCTACCTTCCACTATCATTCTTCTGGTGTACAGAGTTTAGTCAAGGTCTTACACACCTAGTTGGGTTTTATTAAAATATTCTTTTTTGATGCATGTCAATATTAAAATTTCCCAAACCAGTGTGAGTGTCTTTCCATTCCCTTAATGATAAAAATTAAATTCAAGGTTTTAAAGAAATATATATATATATATATATATATATATATAACAAAAATTAAAACTAGTAGGTGGGACCCTATGTTATGTACATTCTCTACCATCTGTAATGGTATATAAAAAAATGTATGCTTTAGATATTTTTTTTTATGTTTGGAATGGAGGAAAAAGTCCCTATTATGAACATAACAGACAAGGAAAAGACTTGAACATGTCTTCATCTGATCTCATGTTTACAAATATATTTATACATATATATAGTAGCTCAATGCATACAAAGGAATTTGGATTTAATTTCATAGCTTTTCTGTTTTATAATGTTGAGTCTAAGAAGGCATTACAATGCCCTGTCTATAATGTCAATTCCAAAAAAAGGATGTAACATAAATATCATTGTAAGAGAAATGTATGTTATGATTTCTAGAATGTTCCACCAATATAAAGCTTCCTTTTATACAACATGTTATGGAAATGTTTTACGTGGTACATATGTTGCGTGGTCAGAATTATTATCTATGGTTTCAAGATAGTGGATGAGATTTTCACTATGGCTGATAAATGTCACAAGTCATGTGATAGAATATGTTTTTAAATCACGTATTATGGTTCACATGGAAATATTCAATGGCTTTTTGTATCATCCAATAAAAGTATAACCCTATGCTTGGAGTTGTAACCTATTGTAACATTATCTGGTTTTGATAAGTTAGTATATTAGTCAAAATAATTTGAAAATGTTAAGTTAGGATATGGATGCAAAAGAAATAAAAGTTAAAATGTTAGGCCAATTTAATGTTTTATAGGTATCCATATCAATAAAATGTTAGGTGTTAGCTTCCCTAAATAAAGAAGGCAAAAGGAAAACAAAATGTTATGGAAGCAAAAAGAAAAGAAATGTTTCATTTCATGTTTTTATAAATGCATAGGCTGCTAGTCAAAATGCGCCACAAGCCAATTATCAAATATTGTTTTATGTGCAGAAGAAAGGCAGAGGAATAAGAGCTTGCTCTAAGGTTTATATATAAACTATTTGGTATTAATCCTATTCCTAAGTTTTATGTCCCAACATTACCCCTCCGCTCACATTACCCTCCACTCACTATTCCTAATTTCATTACACCCTTCATAAATTACAAATAGTCCCTTTATGTGGTATATTAATCTCCACTAGCCCCACCAAGTGTCCTGTCATGTCACGAGTTAACACTTTTCCACCTATCATTCCCTTTCTGCCCATCTCCCAAGATCTTACGGCCTACATACGGTTTCGAGACCCCTTCACCATTCGAACTTTACTATTGGGGGCTGGGGAGGGGGTCTGAAATGGGTGGTATACAAAACCGTGCCCACCCCTACGTGTTAGCTTCACATTGTTTCAGACCCCCCTCGAGTGGAACCACTAACCACTCTCCCCACCACCTCTGAAAATTCGATTCCCTCGCTCTTGATACTACTCTCCTACTCATTGCAGTCCCGCCAATTACCTTCCACCACATAATTTGTTTGTTAACTCCATGAAATCACATTCATTCCCTCCAAAATTAACCCGTTAAATAATTAATTTTTTAGCCATTAATCCAACGGACCCGCACCTCCTTCAACCGAAAAATCACACTATTATATAAACCTTCCTTTCACAGGTTAATAGGTTATTGAGTTCATGCTTTATCATTGTTAATTGATTTGTTACAGGTTTGCTGGATTTAATCCTAACATTTCAACCACCAATGGCACTCTCTTCTTGATCATTTCCAGCCTGTTACCTCTGCTTATGACCCCAAAAACTGATTCCCTTTGCGTATTCAAACTCCCAATCTAGTTTTTGTTCCTGTTCTTATCCAAAATGCCTCCAAATGATAAAGGACCAGAGGAACATATCAATCCTTTGATCTATCCTCCCATAGATCTTCATCATGTTCCTTTTGTTGTATAGATTATAAAATCCATAGACACTCTATGAATTTGACGTGATTGAGATGTATTTTGGCTCGAGGATAAGTATATAGACAAGTCAAATGATATCCACCTGTGGGAGTCTAATTTACCCCACTACATTTTTCCTCACACTCACAGCTCCCCAGATTTTATTAGAAGGTGTCATGCATCATATTTTCCAAGCCAAAGGACCATTGTTACACCCACTAGAGAAATTTTGTTTACCATTACTCCTCAGTCCATAGAACAGATGATGTAGGCCCCCATAGTATAGAATGCTACCTGATTTTCCTATGAAGCATTGATTGAACTATACCAAAAATTGGACTTTTCTAAGAGAGCCAAAACCTTGGAACTTTTCCGAACAAAAGATGCTTCACTACCAAAGAAAAATCCTCCCTATCCCTATATTTTCTCTGATAGAGCCAAGCAGATTATCACAGTTGTTTCCTACCTCCTTGGCTACTAGTCTGATCAGTGGGTAGATGAGGCCATCATAGGATTTTTGTCCATTTTCTCCACTGATTCTAAGCCCTCCATTGTGTTGAACTTTAGCCAATTTCTTGTAGCGTCAATTCATCAAGAACTTATCAAATTTCCAACTGAGGATGCATTCAAGTATACCTCTGTGTTAATTTACATGTTCTTATACCTTCAAGGGTACAACATCAACCTTTCCTTACAAAAGCTAGATGCAAAAGGAAACCAGTAGTTAGTCATCTTTTGGACTACTCTGGTCATGGAGGAGCAGAAAGAGTACACTTATAAACAATTTACAAAGAATTTTGTTCATCCAGTAATAGGTCTCCTAAGCATCTGAATAGAACCAAGAATCAGTGAGGAAATAAGAAAGGTGTTGCAACAGTCAGATCAAGTTCAGATGGGGGATTGGTACCTCTATGAGAACAATATAGAGTTAATAATATTTTGATGTGAACTCCCGCCTTACAAGCTGCCCACATTCCTCCCAATGAGGATTTTTTCTCCGGAGTACATAAGACAGATGATCAATATGGATGAAATCCACTTTGTTGTTGCCAAGAGGAAGTACCAGTTTAAAATCAAAACATGAATTGACCCCTTCATTTGCAACAATAGGGCAGCAAGGGAAGAAGCGGATAATATCTTAAAGGAAATGCAGTTCAACCTTAGCTTTACCTGGTCTTATGATCCATTAGGGATCATTTCTAAATTAAGAGTAGAAACCAAGTCTACTCCTTAGTTTCACACATCCAGGCAAGAGATAGAGAAGTACAAGGATCAGTTAGAATGGGTTAAGAATACCCTACAAGGGGCAGAAGAACAACATGTATCATCATCTACAATGAGGATTCCTACCATGCAGGAGAAAACAACCAAGAGAATAAAAGAGGAAGAGTCCCCTTTATGGATTGAAATTTTAAATGAAGGATTCAAAATCATGTACAGAAAAAAGGCCAAGCTTAGTTCCAGACTAAGCCTTAGCAAAGATTCAGAAAAACAGACCATTATCACCACTATTGACCCACTTGTTTCCTCATTAGTGGGTGAACAGACCACACAGTCTCCCACCACCCCGACAACTTCACAAGAGAAGCAACAAATTATGTAGACATACACATCTACTTCAAAGGAAGCATAGAAGAGTATAATGTACATCTTTAAGGAGATAAAAGTCAGGAATGAAGCCTTGAATATTAACACCTAAAACAAGTTCTGGAAGTAGACTTCTAGTGCCCAGAGCAAGTTGCTGTTAGCCTTTGATTCAGAAAAAGGAAAGATGCAAATGGCACTCCTACAAGCACAATTTTTCCAACCCAAGGCAACATCAGACTACAAGAAGATAGCATTTCATTTGGATGTAAATTATATATATCCCATTGACAAAATGGAGATGCATAAGTAGACTAGGGAAATGATATTTTGAATTGTTGCTAACACTGTTATGACTTTATTAAAAACGTAGGATACCTTAGGAAATGTCCAATCACAGCTAAAGATGGAGAAGGTCTTTGTGATTTCCAAAGACACCAGGATTAAAAACCTCGAAGACTTCGTGATCAAACTGGGTTATGACCCTTCAAACATCAATGTTGTAGAGGAACGTGTGAAGAAAAATAATTTAGAAATAGCAGCATTGAGGAAGCAGTTAAAACTGCCAGCTACAAAATATGCTCTGGCTAAGGATATTGAAGAGAGAGAGACACAAAAAGCATATATGATGAAGCTCATTTTGGAGCAGACTGCACAACTCAAGAAAATAGGGACAGAGATGTTGAATCTAATTAAACAAAAGGAGAAAGATTCTTAAAATATTGTTGTCCATTTGGAAGCACTTCTTATCACAGCCATTACCACAGCCATATGTGTTAAAATAAGTACAAGAGATTTTGTAGATCACTTGGTTAATGTATTACAAAACATGTCTCTCCAGACTGAAGAGATCAAAAAGTTGTAGGACCAAGTGAAACTTCTAGAGGATCATGGCTACAAATCTAAGATTTTTCATGCAACAAATCTTCAAAGAGCTCAAAATCAGATAGAGGCATGGAAGAAGTCAGTAGTTTAGTCTTCTATCAGCTCTACACTAGATCATGTTAAAGAAATCATCTAGAATCATATTATTGAAGAGATAAATGAAATATGGCCATGTATCTAGATTACCTTTTACCAAAAGGAACTCATGGAAAGAGAAAAGTAGAACATTGCCCATATCAATGCTCAACTGGGAGAAATGCCTACTACAGCCAACAACATCGTGAAGTTCCTCAATTATAAAAATAGATATGAGATGGATGATCCAGGAGTGGATGGAAAAACAGAAACCATCTGTTAATTTTGGGTATGTTCTATGCTAGATACATTTATTTCAATTTCTTTTCCACATTAGCAATCAGCTCTAGATAGAACATAAATATAAATCACAGAATACAAGCCAAGACAAGAGGACACAAGATGTGGCGCTAGCCAGGGACAAACCCCACAATGTGGGGAAACTCTTGATCAATTCTTCTTTTATGTTCTTCAAATTTCAGTAGAGAAAGTGAGAGAGATAGTACATTTACAATAGAAGTCAATCACTTTGACTTTTGATATCAGCATGAGATTAGTTGCAGACATATTGCTTCAACCGATTCCCTAAGGTGACTCATTCACCTATCATAGTGTTGCATCTCATCTATTTGTTGCACATTACTGTGTGACACCTTGCTGTACTATCACATGTGTCGAACCTTGATGACTGAGTTGCTCTCACCTTCATGTTGCTCATCATGTTGCATCCTTCATGGTCTTACTCATCATGAAGCTACCCATGCTCATGATCTCATTCATCATTATGTTTCCCAAGCTCATATCATCATGCATCATGATGTTGCCCATGCTCATATCATCATGCTACTTATTATCCTGCCCATGATCTCATACATCATGTTGCCCATACTCATATCATCATGCATCATTATGCTCCCCATGCTCATATCATCATGCTATTTATTATGCTTCCCATGATCTCATACATCATGTTACCTTCCTTCGGAGACAGATACTCTGGCCGTTTTGACAGTTCCTGGTAGTTCCAGCTTTTCCAGCAGTTCCGGCAGTTCCGATAGTTCTGGCATTTTCGGCATTTCTGGCTTTTCCGGCTTTTCCAACTTTTTCGGTATTTCCAACTTTTCTGATGTTTCCGACTTTTCCAGCAGTTCCGGCTTTTCCTGCAATTCCGACTTTTCTGGCTTTTCCTTAGGATCTCTTCTCCTACTAAAAACCAAAGACAAGTAGAGAGAGGAAGAGATCCAAGTGTGTGTAGAAATGACCTGAAGTCCTCTTCTATTTATACCAAAACATAGAGGTCGAATAGACATGACTGTTGGGCTTCTGAGCCTACATAAGTTGCTGGCCGACTTAACAATTTGTCCATAACATAAATAAATTCATAACTTCATAAGTACTTATTGGAATCAGATGATCTTTAGATCAATCCTACACCTCTCAATGAGAGGGATCCAATAAAAATATCAGCTGCCATAAATAATATGACCCACATGGAGTTTGGCCCTGATTCCCAATTTTAACACTCCCTCTCAACGAGGGAGAACTCCATCCGTTGATCCATATGTCCAACTGTGTAATATCCCTTCCCTTAATAATAAATAATAAATAATAAAAATAATAAATAATAATAAATAATAAATAATAAATCATTTAATAATAAATCATAAATGTTAAATAATAAATGATATTTAAAAATCTACAAGAAAATAAATAAAAATAATAAAAATAAAAAATAGTAGTAACTATACTAAAACAGTAAATCAGAATAAATAGAAATAAAACAAGAAAACTATCAAAAAGAAGGAAATAAAACAAGAAAGCTAAAAATAAAAAGAAAAGTAAAGAAATAAAACAAGAAAGCAAAAAATCAAAAGAAAGTTGCATGTAGACACATGGAGTGTGTGCTTGTGGTTCCCCTTCCACTGTTGTTCTATTTAATAGATGGTGAGCAAGATGAGAGGCATTCATACATTCCATCCTTCCGAGATTCTATCTTTCATTCTCTTGGGAGAATGGTGTTTTAAGACTTAGGAGTCACTGGCAGTAGTATGTTGATTGAGGGCTCAGGGGTGGCCAGTTGTAGCAAATCCTTGCACAATTGAGCCTACGGTTGGGTGGATAGTCGTCCCCAAAACCTGGTTGTGGTAAGCCTACTTCTACGATAGGTAAGCACTATTCTTAGTTGAATTTAATGTTAATTAGAAAAGCTAATTAGATATTTATTTTTGGACTATTACATATGGTATCAGAGCTTTGGCTCAACCCTTAGGGCCTATGGGCATCTTAGAAAAAAAAATAAAAAATATTTTGTTGGAATTTTTAACTTGACTTGTTTTGAAAGACAGGATGGGTACTTCCGAGAGGCCGCATATTTTTTTCTACAAACTCTTGCTATACATGTAAATTTTTTTAGCATAGTTATATTTTGAAGGTGTTTATTTTAAAGTCATTCCTATGAGTAATTTCCACTCTAAATCTTATCCTGTACATATTATGGATTTATTAATTGGTTTCGTACATCCATCTATGCTTCATAGTGCTGGCAGAAAAGGTATTGGTAGAGATGCCTCCGAAGCATGTTGATGATTTCTGTAGAGAGCTTGTGCTTATTGTGATCCAGCCAAACTTCAATCTCATTTTGCATGAAAAATATTAATAAAACCCCTCTAATCTCTCTCTCTGCAAACTGTCGACGCTCTGTCTGTGCTATCCAGCTTCTTCAATTCCTCCTCAAAATCCTTGTTCTGCTAATCTAAGCGATTCAGCTCTACTAATTTATGATTTATTCCACGTAAGTCTGGAGTTCTAGGTGCTGGTCTCGGCTCTAGCCTTTTCTTATCCGGGCTCCTTCTGGCTGTTCCCTGCATCTTTTCTGGTTGTTTATTCCAATTTTCTTAATCCAAAGATGACCCAATTATTTATAATCAAATTTCTTGGGAATTGTTGGGAACTTTCGATGCGTGCTGGTTATACTAGTTCAGCAGAGGGTGCTGGCAACAGGAAGTAAATAAAATAATAAATAATAAATCATAAAAATAATACATAATACATAATTCAACATAACTTCGAGACGAAGTTACTTAAAGGGGGAGAGTATGTAATATCCCTTCCCTTAATAATAAATAATACAAATAAATAATACAAATAAATAATAATAATATAAATAATAAATAATAAATCACTTCATAATAAATAATAAAATAATAAATCATAAATGTTAAATAATAAATGATATTTAAAAATATACAAGAAAATAAATAAAAATAAAAAATAGTAATAACTATACTAAAACTCTAAATCAGAATAAATAGAAATAAAACAAGAAAACTATCAAAAAGAAGGAAATAAAACAAGAAAGCTAAAAATCAAAAGAAAAGTAAAGAAATAAAACAAGAAAGCTAAAAATTGAATGAAAGTTGCATGTAGACACATGGAATGTGTGCATGTGGTTCCCTTCCAATGTTGTTCTATTTAATAGATGGTGAGGAAGATGAGAGGCATTCCTGAATTCCATCCTTCCGAGATTCTATCTTTCATTCTCTTGGGAGAATGGTGTTTTAAGACTTAGGAGCTGCTGGCAGTAGTACGTTGATTGAGGGCTCGAGGGTGGCGAGTTGTAGCAAGTCCTTGCACAATTGAGCCTACAGTTGGGTGGAGAGTCGTCCCCAAAACCTGGTTGTGGTAAGCCTACTTCTACGACAGGTAAGCACTATTCTTAGTTGAATTTAATGTTAATTAGAAAAGTTAATTAGATATTTATTTTTTGACTCTTACAAACTATATTATCTCTGCCATTAGTGCCCTGCACTGCTCTACTAAGCTCTAGTCATCTCTGCTGGCGCTGCTTTGCTCTGCTCAGCTTTGCTAGCTCTACTCTACTCTACTATCTGTATTGGCTCTCCTCTGCTCTGCTCAACTCTACTAGCTCTACTGGCTCTGCTCAACTTTGTTGGCTCTGCTCTGTTGTGCTCAGCTCTACTGGCTCTGTTGGCTCTGATCTTCTCTACTCAACTCTACTGGCTCTGCTCTGCTTTACTCAGCTCTGTTGGCTCTACTCTGCTCTGTTAAGATTTGCTAGCTCTGTTGGCTCTGCTTTGCTCTGCTCACCTCTACTAGCTCTACTCTGCTTTGCTTAGCTCTGTTGGCTCTGCTCTGCTCTGCTCAGCTCTGCTGGCTCTACTCTTCTCTACTCAGCTCTGTTGGCTCTGATCTACTCTGCTCATCTCTATTCACTCAGCTTTGTTGGCTTTGCTCTGCTCTGATTAGCTCTACTGGCTCTACTGCCTTTGCTCTGCTCTGCTCTGCTCAGCTTTGCTAGCTCAGCTCTATTGGCTCTACTCTGCTCTGCTCAGCTCTGTTGGCTCTGCTCTCCTCAACTTAGATCTCCTAAGCCATGAAGAAAAAGAATTGATTGAGAATTTGTCATACCATTCTCCGTTGACCCAAAGTCAGTCTCATAGTGTGTACCACTGGTCCCAAACTAGTCCTCAACTGACCCGAAGTTTGTGTCATAGTAGGTACAACTCCTACAACTGGTCCCAAACCAGCACTCTATTGACCCGAAGTCAGTCTCAGAGTGTGTACCACTGGTTCCAGACCAGTATCATTGATCCCATATCAATGAAGGTCATCCTAGCATAGGGAGTATGCTAGATACAGCGATGCATCCATCGGTACTACTATGGTCCCTATCCTCATTTCCCTACTCATTGATCAGATGAGAGGTACTTCCCATGAGTCGCAGATTACATGGGTAGGATGCCTCGATAGGAGAACTTAATCAATCTTGTCCTCACAAGAAAACTAATCATCTTGCTACACAATCGCCATGGAGAACACATCATCTAGGCATCAGAGAAGAACTAATCATCCTGCTACACAATCGTCATGGAGAACACATCATCCAGACCTCAAAAGAGAACTAATCATCCTGCTACACAATCGTGATGGAGAACACATCATACAGACCTCACAGGATAATTTATCATCCTACAACATAGGAGAGTGAATCATCTTGTCCCACAAGAGAGTGAATTATCTTGTCCCACAAGAGAGCAAATCATCTTGTTCACAGGAGAGAAAATCATCTTGTCCACAGGAGAGCAAATCATCCTATCCCACAAGAAATCTAATGATCTTGTCCGACGAGAGAGTGAATCATCTTGTCCATAGGAGAGTGAATCATCCTATCCAGAGGAAAGCGAATCATCCTATTCCAGTGCACACCACGAGGGGAGGGTGAGTCACCCTATGGTTGTATGTTGCTCCGGTAAGAACCGTAAGCCCCTACAGCTCCTAGAGCTCAATGTATGTAACATGCAGGACCCTTTTACAAGGGTCTATCGATGATTCCAAGTCGTTCAGAAAAATCACAAATTTCATCTTTCCCTAGGGCTCTAACAAAGTGTAGAGACCTATACATCATCTCAGTGTGATGGAGCCTTCTTGCTCATCGACTTACCATATCCCAGATAAGATAGTATCTGATGTTTATCTGTTGGAGCAATCATTGAATACGAGATTCCTCAATAATCAAATCCCACCTCTAGTTGTCATAGAGAATCACAGTGGTATTCATCATGTTTACTCATTGAAGAGTTTCCACAACCAGGAAATTTCATACGAGGTCATACTCGTAGTTATGTATCTAGTCTTGGTGGTACTTATAATAACCAATTTCTGCTTCCTGCTCATCAATGATATTGAAGCAGAATCTAAAGAGAACCAGCACTAAGAAGTGCTCCTACGATCCTCCACACTGCCTACCCAATCAACATTCGAATAATCATGCAGTTTTCATATTTCCGGCACTATATCTCAATCCATGAGAGATTGTGCCCTGAAGATATCTTAGAGGATTCGTGGCACCAATCCACTGAGGCTCAACCAAATATGAGCTCACCATGCTAACTACAAAAAATATGTCTGGAGTTCACCAAGAACATCAACGTGATTGAGTTTATGAAACTCATAGGCATTTCCCAAATCTGGTCTGACATCACTACCATATAACTTATGAAAGTTAATATCCTCGAGGTAGTCACAGGCTTGCATTTTATCATTCCACATTTAGAATCCAACTCCCTCTTACTTCTGCAAATGAGAGGGTCTACACTTGTCAGAAATAGGTCATCCTTATGAGGTGCCAATATGAGAGGTCTATCATCCACAACCTTCGGGTAATGGTTTGGATCGGTTTCACTCCTAGTGAATCTCAACTTCATCAAATAGCTATCAATCCTCTCATACTATGCCTGGGGTGTTTTGATTCAAGCCATATAGGGCTTTCTTCCACGTGTATACATGAGATTCCTGTTCATGAATCTAAAACTCCATGGGTTGTTCAAAACCTATGGACCCACTACATGAGGGGAATGGTCCCCTTGTAAGATTTTCCTTTAGTACATCTCAGACATGTACCTTCATGCTCTTTTCGAATTCAGGCATCTCAGTCACCATCTGACTCACAGTCCTCTGGTGTTGAGTCAATGGACATGGTCCCCAGTGGACTTGATACAACCCTAAACTCTAAAACATATTAAAAAAATCTATTTTCAAACACATACCTTTCTATCAATGAGTGCCACCCTGAAACCTTAAACTTCTGTTTCTGAGATGGACAACAGGTTCTTCTTGCAATCAAGTATGTAAAAGAGATTCTGGGATTCCTTGATTTCTTTAAAGAGTCGACCATTTCGTTGATGACATACATTACTTATCATTCCTCTGATCATTGAAGATCTCCCTGGAATGATTGTTATCTTCATCAAGAGATGTGTCTCAGCTATTCGGACACTCCTTTGCATGATCGCCGAACTTATTGCAACCAAGGCATCTTCCTTTCTTTCCACCCTTAGATCTGAACTTCCCAATGAAGTGATCTTCCACTGTGCCATTCTAATAATATTCTTTGCTTCCACTTCACCCTTAGTGAACTTAGAAGAGAGATGTGGAACTCATTGATCCTTTTGCCTTGTCCCTATTGTCTTTGGTGATTTCTATTTCACTCTTTCTTAGGCATTGTCTTCACCTCAGCTCCGATACCATGTTTTTTTTATGTATGTTCTATGCTAGAGCAATTTATTTCAATTCCTTTTCCACATTAGAAATCCACTGCAGATAGAACATAAATATAAATTGCAGAAGACAAGCCAAGACAAGAGGACACAAGATGTGGTGCTATCCAGGGACAAACCCAACCATGTGGGGAAACCATTGATCAATTCTTCTTTTATGTTCTTCAAAGCTCAGCAGAGAAAGTGAGAGAGATAGTACATTTACAATAGAAGTCAATCACTTTGACTTTTGATATCGGCATGAGATCAGTTGAAGACATATTGCTTCAACTGATTCTCTAAGGTGACTCATTCACCTATCACAGTGCTGCATCTCGTCTATTTGTTGCACATTACCGTGTGACACCTTACTGTACTGTCACATGTGTTGAACCTTGATGGCTAAGCTGCTCTCATCTTCATGCTGCTCATCATGCTACATCTTTCATGGTCTTATTCATCATCAAGCTACCCATGCTCATGATCTCATTCATTATTATGCTGCCCATGCTCATATCATCGTGCATCATTATGTTGCCCATGCTCATATCATCATGCTGCTAATTATGTTGCCCATGATCTCATACATCATGCTGCCTATACTCATATCATCATGCATCATTATGCTGCCCATGCTCATATCATCATGCTGCTTATTATGCTACCCATGATCTCATACGTCATGCTTCCTTCCTTCGGAGACAGATGCTCCAGTTGTTTTGGTAGTTCTAGGTAGTTCCAGCTTTTCCAACAGTTCCGACAATTCTGACATTTCCGGAATTTCCGGTTTTTCAGGATTTTCCAACTTTTCCATCTTTTTCGGTATTTCCAGCTTTTTTGGTAGTTCCGGCTTTTCCAGCAATTCCGGCTTTCCTGGCAGTGCCAACTTTTCCAGCTTTTCCAGGTTTTCCTTAGGATCTCTCCTCCTACTAAAACCCAAAGACAAGTCGAGAGAGGAAGAGATCCAAGTGTGTGTAGAAATGACTTGAAGTCCTATTATATTTATACTAAAACATAGAGGTTGAAGAGACATGACTGTTTGGCTTCTGAGCCTACATAAGTTGTTGGTCGACTTAACAATTTGTCCATAACATAAATAAATTCATAACTTCATAAATGCTTATCGAAATCGGATGATTTTTAGATCAATCCTACACCTCTCAATGAGAGGGATCCAATAAAAATATCAGCTACCATAAATAATATGACTCACATGGAGTTTGGCCCTAGTTGCCAATTTTAACACCACCCTAGTGGTGAAGAAATTTTTGAGAAAGAAGAACTTAGTTGTACAACTGACAGAGAAGTGTCACACACTAGAGGTAGCAGTCAACAAGCTTTTCACAAGGATTGATGCATTGAACCAGAAGGGTATGCCTTCACTATTTATAATCAATGATAAATTAATGACCAGGGAAGACTACATGAAGAAGCTTCAGGACATTGCCAGGGATACAGCTAAGTCCTCCAATTTCAAATGCTCTATGACAGGCATAGCATTTTATGAAGCCATCAACAACATAAGTTTTATTCACCATGAGATAAAACACATTTTCACAGTAAAACCAACTTTTTATCGGTATACTGAGGTAGATGAAATCTACCGCAAGGTAACCAAGATAGTTGTTCCAGATGAAGAAAGGTGGGAAAATTTTTGTGAATTTCATGATTATAGGACACCTCAGCTTCACCAGCAAAACAATTTAATAGTGGCCACTCAGCATCTGCTGTCCTTCATAACAGGGCCATCTATTTACATTCATTCATTTTGATCGAATTTCTTCTGTTTCTGTTAGTTCTAAGTAATAACAGAATGTTGTGTCACTCAATTATTTACATGACACTACTAACATGGACTGCTTGATGATGCGTAAATGCCAATCCATTTATAGCTAAGTGTTCGATGTCCTCTTGAATATGTTTCTCTTTCCACCTTTTCATGTCTTGGTGACGAGGAATCTTCAATGATCCCAAGTCTTGAATAGTGGTCACAAACTAGTCTCCCTTTGCCTTCTCTTGATGGATCAGCTTGTAGGTTTAGCTACAAGAGAGTATTTGAGCATGCTTCCCTCCTTCTCCTTATTCATCATCTTTTCATGACATGTATGGATCTCATCATGATTTTACTTGTAAATGAATGAGCAAGGGATCTATCACCTAATGGATGAAATGGTATCTAATGTGTTGAGGCATCAATGCTTCTTAGTGATTCTCATCTAAGTATGACACCCAAATGCTTAGATATTTTATTTACACCTGTAGATTACATATTCTTGATATGTTTGATGAGTTTTTTTTCATGGCTGGTAGGGGTCTAGTCAAGCTCTTATTATATTAATTGCATTGATATTGCCATTTCCTTGTTATGTTGTTGCTATGAGACTTTCATTCAATTCTTGGCAGTGACTTGGGATCTGGGCCTTAAAACATGGCTCAAATCTCGGGGATGCTGGCACTACACTGAGAAAATAGTCCCTCGACTCTGGCATGCCTTGTCATGAGACTGTCCAAAGCCTCCTGAACACTAATAGGCCTATAGCATGGAAACCTCCAGTTGTCAAGTGGTCTAAAAGCTGAGTGGGACTCATGGGCTGATTGGCAGTGTTATGTTCCCATACCAATAGGTGTCATAAATTTTGAATGGCTGAGGTCAAATTTGTAATATGTACATACCTTTGCTTTCTACAAATGTTTTCCATATTCAAAAAATAAAAATAAAATAAAAAATATAAAGAGGTTATGTCCTAAAATAAAAATCAAAGGACAAAAAGAATGAAAAAGGTCAAAAAAGATAAAAAATGAACCCCAAGAAAGCAAAAAGACCATGAAAGTGTGCAAGTCAAAATGCCACTACCGTTTACTATGATGCAAAATAAAAATATTGTGTGTAGCTTATTACCTTTGCCACAATCCATAGATGGTCAAACAGTTTAAACTTGGCTATTTCATGTTTTGAATTTCATGCTTAGAGATAGAGAATAAACCTGACCAAAATGTTTAATCTTGGCAGATAAGTACATAGGTAGAGTAAATAAAAGGAGCTCAAAAATTTAATTTGAGCCCTTAGATGTAATAAGGATAGACTTAGATAGTTTTATTGTAAAATAAAAGAAAAATGTTTTGATAAGGGTTTGTCAGCTTAAGTGCACCCTAATAAAGAGCAAAAAAAATGGTAGGATGAATATATGAGTAAGTAGTTGCATGGTTGCATAATTCTGATGAATGATTAGCTAATATCATATCATTTACTTTCATCATCAAGTTGCTAAAGTGTAGATGATAGTTGAGCAATTACATAAAGTCATGTGATTAATTTCCACATTCATTTTAACTTTAAGTTTACTAATTTCCCATAAGAAAAGTCAAAAGTACCTAAAACCTAAAGTTAAAGGGGCTCAGAGCATTTCTCTGACTTCAGGAGGGACCAGACTCTTGGCCCAATAACTTATAGGGTCTAAGTACTAAAATCCCCCTCACCAACATTCACCCACTCCATAATTCACTCATCTCCTCTAAAAAACCCCTTTTCCTAAGGTAAAATCACCATTTGCCTAGGGAAAGTAATCACCCCCATACAAAACCCCTTCTTTCCGCTAAAAAACCCATAAATGCACATTTAGCCTAAGTTATAATGTTTAATGTGAGAGGAAAATAAATTTAATATACATTATACTCAGCACATGTTATTTTCTGCTTTCAATTCATATTGACTTGTAACTTTATTTATTAAATCCCAAAGAATAGCCATTTCCCGTATGTTTTATCAAAAATCCCATATGTTAGTATCCCGCCCCAAGGTTTGAAACATACGCCTTATTAATAAACTATTAATGGGATTAACTAAATCGATCAGTGACTAATTAATAACCATGACCCACCTTTGAAATAAAAGAAATTAATTAATCAATTAGTGAGTAATTAATAATCCGTCCCCACCAATGAAATCACTCCCGACGTCATTTAGCTTCCCTAAACCATAGTTAATTAATCCCTCTGTGCATTAAAATCCCGTCGGGCCCCTCCATTAAACCTCACACCAAATCATCACGCCGATCACCATGCGATCTAAACCCTTTTGATCCAACGGTTGACACTCATATCGGTCGACCTCCAAAGGTCGACCTTTACCCGCTCGATGTGAGTAGTTTCACTATTCACCCCGCTACTATGTGGCACTCGATGAATGGCATCAGGTAGCCTCCCCTCAAAACCATTGTATCCCAAAAAGAGGTGCGATATGATCCCACTTACTACCTCCTGCTAAACGACAAACTGTCACATTTCCCGCTTAAACTCCAAGTGTCCTTTCCCCAATGTACCCACCAAAAGCATTGACTTTATGAACAAAACTAAAAAAATCATAGATTTTTGTTTTATCATAAAAAAAATAACACTATGATCTCCATTCAAGCACCAGAGTTTGTGCAACCGTCAACCTACATTCAACTACCATCCTACCGAAGCTGTTGAAACTCCAAACCACCTTGCAGACCTGTGCGCTTCCTACAATCAGTGCATAGTCGTCATTACTCCATCCAAAAGCCAAAACTAGGTATTCATCCCAATTCACTGAGAAACCTTGCTTTGTTCCACAACCTAGACTAAATTTCTTCCAATTCCTAAGTAATTTAGTGAGAAAAATTGCCTAGTGACTCTAAGATACTAGAATTAGACCAGTTTTTCCCAAAAATTCACTGTAAACCCTTCGCCCCATCTTTTAATACACGAGAACCAAGGATGGATGCCCCAATTGCACTAAATGTCATGCCCATTTCTACTCCTCATAGGGATTTAGACCATCTCCCACTAGCAGACAAAGATTTCCATATTAAAGATACGTCTGTCCAAAACTCCCCTTTGAAACTATTCTGCAAATACAAAGACCAATACCTGAACCACATAGACTGCATTGGACATTGGGAGTCAGGTTTACCCAAGTACCAGTTCCCCAGAGTTCATATATTCCCATAGATCGTCCATTACTATCATATGAACTATAATCCCATCCAACGGGCAGTAATGACCCCAGACCAATCTGTATTATTCACCATCACTGCTGAGTCCATAAATCAAATGCTGCAGTTACAGCCAAGTCAAAACCTAACACCTCTTTCTGTTGGAGATTTGCCGAATAGATTCCCTACACTCACCTCAATCAAAGTTGCTAGTTTTTACGAACCTTCATTAGGGAATAAAAATACATTCCAAAGGATCCTCCCCCTTACATGTGGACTATATTCTCTGACCTTGGCAGAGACATCATAGAAATGATATCCAGTCTATTAGGCCAAACCACAAGTGAATTTGTTGATGAAATTATTGTAGCCTTTATGTCTATCTACTCTCGTGGGTAGCCCACAGCCATCATGTTTGAATATGCTAAGTTCATTGCTGATAAGATTTACGATCAATTTATGAGGTTGGATAATGAAAGAGTGTTTAAATACTCCTCAGTTTTATATCATTTATTCATGTATTATCAAGCTGACAGATTTCCAATCACCCTTCAAAAGCTTGATACTAGAGGCAACCCTAGATCAGTGATCTTCTGGACTTCATTAATCCATCAGTATGACTTTCAATATTCTTATACTAAATTCATAGATCTCTTTGTGTATCTTGTGACAACTATGCTATTAGGAACCCCTCCCCCAGAATCAGTGCACACATGAGGAGGGTCCTTAAATTGTCAAAACAGTATAGAGTGGGGGATTGGTACTTGTACCAAAACCATACTGAAATCATAATCTATGGATGTGAACTGGCTCCCTACAAACTTCCCAGATACCTCCCTATGAGATTGTTTGCCCTGGAGTACTACAGGAAAATGATCAATTCGGATGAGGTGAATTTTTTGAAAGATGAGAAGAAAGCCCAACTTAGGATAAAATATCAGCTTGGCCCATTCATATGTAATAGTAGGGAAACAAGGAAGGCAGTAGGGGAGATCCTCCAAAAACTAAGACTGAAACAAAGTTTTATCTGGAGATATGACCCTTTATACTTCATTTGTAATAGGAGATAAAAGAATAAGTTATCTCCCTACATCCACCACAAAATTCCTGAAAATGAATACTATGCTAATTAACTTGAATGGGTGGAAAACACTTTGATAGATTGAGATAGCATAGAGGTTACTGTTGGTAATGTATTGATAGATTTAGACAGAAGACTTTATGAGGATTCATTTGTATAGGTTCTAGGAGAAACTCAAGCTCGAAGGCAATCACAAGAACCCAGTGGGCAAGCAGCAGAAGCAGGGCCTTCAGAGCAGCCAGAGCAATCAGAATACCCTGAGATTTTAGAGGAACTTGCTCAACGAGAACAAATCATGAGTAGTCCTCCTGTTTTACAAACTCCTCTAAATGACGAGAGGAACCTTAAAAGAGATATAGAGGAGGCCACTCCTTCCAGCATACCTATTTCCCAAATCAATGTCAAGAGGCAAAGGTTGAACTGATTTTCTAAACAGGAGTATACTAAGGAGACAGCAAGAACTACAGGAGCAGAATGTAGGGATACCACTCCTTCAGGAGATACATAAGAACCTTCCACCTCACAGGCTCAAATGTTGGAAAGACAATAGTGTTGAAAATAATACTGAGGGGGGGGGGATGAATCAGTATTATCAAATTCTTTTTCAATTTATACAAAGATTTGCAGATCTGACTAATGAAACTTGCGTATACCTCCCAGACTTATAATTTAATTTGTTCTTCAGATGTTGATCATTATTCTGTGTGTAAGAATCATATAACAGTAAGAAGGAATAGAAAAGTAGAGCAGACAGTCACACAAAGGAACACAAGATATAAGGTGGAAACCCAATGTGGGTGAAAACCACCTGCTGCAATATGTCTCTATCTTCTTTCAACTAGAAACTTCTTTTTACAATGATTCTGTACTGGTGCAATCTTATACCAGTACACAGGCTTCAACCTGCAGAAGGCTACAACCTCCTCTCGTTCTCCAGACTCTTATGGAAGGGAGCTACAACCCCCTTAGCTCTTGTACTAGCTGAGGTACTAGTACATAGGTGATGACCTATAGAAGACTTCTCTTTTCTTCCAGGGACCACGTTTCATAAATTTTCAGACTGGATCCATGAATATCAATCAAACGTCAAAAATATCTACAATCAAGCAACTTCCTTGTACAAATACTGAATCAATAACTTCTCATAACACAGTACCAGTAACTAGACACCAATTCAAAACTCTGAACACTGCAGTAATAAAAAAAAGCAGCTAAAACATATTTCAAGAAAAGTCTGCAACTTCACCACTAGAAACCTACGTACATACGCAACATTCACCTCCTTAACCTGGGGGTATCTACGCCTGTGTTGTGTTGAGCCTACAGGTATCCGTGCCTGTGCAGTGTCGAGCCTACAGGTATTCGCGCCTGCGCTGTGTTGAGCCTGCGGGTATCCGTGCCTGCAATGTGTCGAGACTACGAGTATCTGTGCATGTGCTATGTCAAACCTGCGGGTATCCGCCCATGCGCTATGTCAAGACTGCGGGTATCCGCGCCTGCACTGTGTCAAACTTGCGGGTATCCACACCTGTGCTGTGTCGAGACTACGGATATCTGCGCCTGTGCTGTGTCAAACCTGCGGGTATAGATAATTTATCAGACTTCAATTATACCCCAGATTATCAGATTTACAGATCTGATGATGCGCCAAAGAGATCTTGACCCATTACTAGATCCGTCTTGTAATGCTCAGGTTTCTCCTTGATTCATGTCCAACTATAACTCACCAACCAATCACCAGTATTTTAGATCTTTCTCTTCTCAAGATATTCAACACATCGGTCACCCAGCCAAATGATCTCTTGTCCTTTTTATAGTCTAGGCCTTACTCAAACCATGGTCCAAAACCATAAAGATCCAATCCTAGGGACCCAAAACCTGGGTTCAATACTTTAGATGCAAAACCATGGACCAAAACCATAGGATCAAAAATGTCAGACTAAATACCATGGACCAACCATAAGATTTCCCACGTGCGTGTGTTCTTCTCTGCATGAAAGTGCGTGTACTTTACGTACGCACTTTTTGTTCAGTGCACCTGCATATATGTCCGCATCTTTTGTTCGGTGCACCTGCGTATGTCTGCGGCTTTGTGAACAGGAACCTGCGGGTATCTCATTTTCTACTATTTTGAGAGCCTGAACTTGTGATCTACTATTTGAGTGAGTTTCCATCAAGGACAACACTTATGTCATCTAGCCAAACCTATGCCAAACCTGTGTCATAATGCCAACAAATACTACATTGAAGTATCCTCCTTTAGGTCTCCTACTGGCTATAGCCAAGATATCAAAGAGAAATATAAAGAAATCAAGGCCATGAATGAAAGGTTAAAGGCCCAAAGTTATGCACATCAACTGAAAATGGCTCTAACAAATCAAACAAGGCCAATGTCAGCCTTTGACATAAAGGAAGGTAAGATGGAGATGATTTTTTTGAAACCAACTACACAGCAACCCAGTACTAGCCAAGGAGATCCATCCTATTGACCAAATAGAAATACACAAGCAAACTGGTGAAATGGTCTAATCCACATTGACCAACAAGGCAATTGCAGCCCACCAACTCCAGAATTCATTGAATAATATGTTAGCACAATTCTTGTTGAAGAATGCATTTTCACAAGCCAAGGACACTAGAATAAAGTCCATAGAGCACTTGGTCATAGAACTATGACATAATCCCAAAGATGTGAAAGCTGCAGAAAAGCTTATCAAGAAGAAAAACCATGACATAGCTGCAGTGAAGAAGTAGCTCAAAATTCCTCGTCTACATCATCCTCAGATAGCTGAAGTGTTGGAACACAGAAGGAGGAAGAGCTTATGGACCTAGTCCTTAAGCTAAATGAGTTGTCAAAGGAGACAGAGAAAGAACTAGATAATTTGATACAGTCCAAATAGAGTGAGCTGGCCACCACTCCTCAAACTGTAATTCCTACAGTCTCCACAGTAGTACCCTCCACCTTGGTTGTTTCCTTAGCACCCACACTTCCACCAGCTACAGCTTTGCCAGTAACAGGTACATCAGTAGGCACAAGGGCCTCTACAAGCACAGGTACTTCCATAGAACAAACAGTTGAATTAGTATAGGCCATGGAGGAAATGAGTATCCAGGCCACTGAACTCAAGAATCTCAGAGAAAAAGTGTCAAATCTAGAGAGTGACTATAAAATTGCCCAGATACAACAAAAGGAAGAAGTTTAGAATAACCAAAGGATGGTAGAAAGAATAAAAGTCCTTGAAAAGGACTTGACATTGCAAGAGCCACTAGGAGACATGAAAGAAATTCTTTGGGCCAACATCATTGATTCCATCAATGATGTTTGGCCTTCTATTCAAGTTATTTTGCAACAGACTAAACTAGTGAAAGTGGCTACAGAGGTAATCCACAAGACAAGAGAAGAATTGGGAGATATGCTTGAAACAACCAACTTATTGATCACATTTTTGAACAGCAGAAATAGGTACCCACTTAATGAGCTAGAGATTGATGATAGAACATCAACCATCATTGAAATAAAGAAGGTTCTCATCGAAAGGAACCTAATGCTCAATCTAGAGAAAAGATGTCAAAGCATCCAAGTAGACATTGATAGTTTTATGACAAAGTATGGCATTTTGAGAGAAAAAGGACTTCCCAGTCCTATGGTAATAAATGACAAGTTGATGACCTAGGAGGATTACATCAAAAGACTAAATAAGCTGGCCAAAAACCAAGCTAGTACTTCAGGGGTAAAATCTTTGCCCACTGGAAAGGTACTATATGATGGTCTTGAAAATCTGTTTTACATAGAGCATGAGGTCAAGCACTTGTTTACAAGAAAGCCAAATTTTGCTAAGTATACAGAAGCTAATGAAATATACAAAAACATGATAAGGATGAAATTACCTGACAATGAATGGTGGAAAAAACTAATAGATTTACTATAAAGTTACTACAATAAATCTACATGGTAAAACATGGATGCCAGGTAAAACAAGTAATACAGATTCAAATCAGAATAGGTAAATAGTATCAGTAGGTAGAAGATACAAAGTGATTCCAGCACACAACTACAAAGAAACTGAAAGAGCCAAATCCGAATTACAACAGCCAACACAGTCACAATAAAAGGGACAGCAAGAAGACAGTTCTCCATCTGTCTCTATCTTCATGTTGAAGAAATTTATGTTTCCTAGAATAATTCGCATATTGTTAATGAGATATTTTGTATCATTTTTTGTATAAATATCTCACAAAAGTAATTAGTGTGGATTAAAATACATTTTTGTAGACATTTTATTTTTGAGCCAAGGAGTTATTGTACTCAAGACTAGACTGGTTTTGCTGGAAATGAAATAAAGCTAAGGAAATTTCACTAGATTCATGTGCACAGTTGGAACAAATAAGTATTATCTCTTCATGTTTAAATATTTTTTTCTCTTCATGTTATGAATATTCACATGTGTCTCTTAAGAAATTTAAAAGTAAACACGGAATGATATCATCAGAATTAGCTTAAATGCTCTTTGTTTTAACTGTTTTCTTTCTATATGTTTTCTACTAAACTGTCTTGGTCTGTGAATTCCTAATTGCTCCCTTACTTCCATAGTTTACCCCCCTTTGGTCCATTGTCAAGGATTCTTCATTTTCGTTTGCTACTGATCATCCGTCCTTTCTTCATCTTAATCCTGGTTGAGAATTCTTCATTTCCATTTTCCCTGGTTATGACTACTTCATCCATTCGAACTTGCAGATTTGATTTTGATGTGCTAGCTTGCCCTGTGAACTCTTACCTTAGTGATAGATCAGATTCAGTTCAGCCACTCTTGATTGACTCTATAGCCCAATGGCCTGAATACTTGCTCTTCCCATCTATTTTCTTAATTCCACCACCCAATCAAAACAAAACATCATGAACACAAAGAACTAGCCTGAAATCTTATTCAAAACAAAGTTAAATTATAAAGAGAGAGCCCTCTCTAGACTTAGGTTGGCTAGAACTTGAGTCTAAAAGATTAGGTTTGTGGTTACCTCAAACTATTCCTTCTTTGATAACTTCTAAGGAAAACACCTAAGCGATAACATAGTGGTGACTCCACTGGGGATTCAAAACCCTTAGTCTTAATAAACCTTTGAGAAATTCAAATTTTTGCTTTTAATCCTCTTAAAGGGTTATTAGAAGTTATTTCAAAAAAGTTCATAAAAAAGCAAAATAATTAGAAAAAACTCAAAATCTAGCTTTAGGGAGAACTCACTATACCAGGGTTAACCCTGATCCAAATCCTCCACTTGTATTTGACAATCCCAACCTTACTATGAGAATAATTAGAAACAAGAAAGTTCAGTAAGCCCAAGACATTTATTCAGATCCAATTCATGCCCTGTTGAGTGTTTGTTCCTAGAAGACCTCCCTTTTGATGAGTATTTTCATAATTCCCTATTTAGAACTGTCTGAGATTGGATTTGAGGACACAGTTCTAGATCCAAAATTCACAACTGACCTTGAAGTCCAAAGAGCAAACTTATAAATTGATCAGTACCTTCTGAATTCCCCCCAGTCATCCCTTACTTCTGATAGAATCCCTGAACTTTTTGAAACTGCTTCGACTTCTTTTAGTTCGCCATCATTTCCCCACACCTTTGAAGACCATCCCTCATCTTCATTCATACCCTCACTCCCCCATCAGCCTATCACTACCCTTAAAATATCCATTACCCCTGTTAACCCTACTCCTTCTGTTTTCCCAAATCCCCTTGTTACCCCCACTCCTCTTCTCAATCTTGTCCAACTTAGAGCTATGGCACTCAGATATGCCCCTCTTATCATGCCTGCTCCTCAGGGTGTCTTACCAGCAGATTATCAGAGTAAAATTACCTTATTTGATGGCACTAGAACTTACACTGCACAACAACACACAAAGAAAATGACAGATTATTTCGAATTGCATGAAATTGACATAGGAGATGTCCAAATGAGAATCTTTGTCCAAACTCTGGCTGGAGAAGTGAAAACATGGTTTAGATCTTTGCCTCCTAATAGTATGGATAGTTTAGAAGTTCTTTACCGACACTTTTTAAATAGGTGGGAGAAGAGAAAAAATCCCCTTCAAATTCTTTCCGAATATGAAAACCTTAAAAGGGGACCAAATGAAAGTATTCAGGACTACTGTACTAGGTTTAAAAATGTATATAATGCAATCCCACTTGACCTTAGGCCTCCACCTAGCTTAGCCCTAATTAAGTTTCCAAATGGATTTGACACAGATATGGCTTTTCAACTTAGAGAAAGGAATCCCCCTATACTTTAATATATGCAAAGCGTAGCAGTTAGTGTAGAAGCTGATTTGCTAACCAAAAGGGCTAGGTTTAGAAATGAGAGAAGAACATCCCTAAAAGATGATACTTCATCCTTTGATAAAAAAATGGATGCTTTAGCTAAACTAATGGAAAGGTTGATGGACAGAATATAAGTATTGAAAGGAAACCTCACTGGGATAGCCAATAGGCACCTCCAGTAAGGAATCCAAACTTTAGGAAAAATCAGAACCAAAACACTGGTAAAAATGGGCCTAATCAGAACATTAGACCACCTTTCCAAGAGAATTATGCTGAAACCTCCCATCAAGAAGACCCTGAGCTAGACACCCAAATCAACTTAATGGGATTAGATGATGAAGAAATTGTCTTTCGGACTCAGGATGATCAGGAATTATACATGCTTCAACAGTTACAGGCCCAAACTAGAGAATCTTTTGACTATAAGCAAGGGTATGACTCTGCTATTTTTGAAGTGCATAAACAATACAATTTAAGAAGCAAAAAAAACACTGATGTTCCAAACCAGAATAAAAAAGCAGTACCTAATCATCCTAAGAAAGGAAAAGCTGCAAATCAGAATCCTCAAGTTACAAAAACCCTACAAATCCTTTCTAGACCACATCAAAACCCTCCCAGTCCCACCATTGAAGATGTAAACACTGACCAGCCTTCTAATAAGAAACCTTCCACTTCAGTCCCCCTCAAGGGAACAATGGAACAACCTCCAGAAATTATACTAGAAAATCCAAGTAAGAACACTCCAAACAATGAAAAAGAAGAATCGACTACTCAGAACCTTGGAATTAAGATTTAAAATGTTCAAACAGACAAATGCCCTCCGCCTTTCAATTTGGGAGCAGATGTGGCCAAACTCAAAATCTCAGTGCCTCGAACATAATTGGTTAAACATGAAACTTACACATCTCAACTAAGTAAATCTTTAAATTTTGTTGAGAATGAAGACTCTGTGAACCTATTTGATGATCAGCCTAAGTTAATTTTCAGACCTGATGCTAATGGAAAACCAGTTGAAGGAGGGATACCACCCTTCTACATCAGCCTTAACATCCATGATAAAATCCTACATAATGCCATGCTTGACTCTAGGGCTACATACGATCTTATGCCTAAGTCTGTTATGAAGAAGCTAAACTTGGATATCACTAGACCTTACAAGGATCTATTCTCCTTCGATTCAAGCCAAGTTAAGTGCTTAGGACTAATAAAAGATTTGTTTGTTTCCCTAGTGTAGTACCCTACTAAGACCATACTTATGGACATAGTTGTTGCTGATATACCACCTAAGTATGGTATGCTATTATCTAGATCTTTGGGTGCCAAACTCGAGGGATCTCTGCAACTTGACATGTCATATGCTACCATATCAGTCTTTGGACATCCTAAGAAACTGTATAGAGAGACTCTGATGAAGTATGTAGTGAGTACCCAGGAGAGGCCTCAAAGCTTTCCTATATATTCAGTACATTCTGATATTGATTCTTTCATACTTTTACAATGCTAAATCTAATCAAGAAGGTACTTCAAACAACATAATAACAGACCAAAAGAAATTGTAGTATTAAAATAAAATGAAAGTGTCCAAATTCAAGAAATGTCAGAAAATAAATATGACCAAGATACATTAATCAAAGAAGATTTTATTCCCCTAGATAGTAA
This sequence comes from Pinus tabuliformis, assembly GCA_031772625.1. Lineage (NCBI taxonomy): Eukaryota > Viridiplantae > Streptophyta > Pinopsida > Pinales > Pinaceae > Pinus > Pinus tabuliformis. Next base: position 1,466,879,491 of record CM062804.1, on the reverse strand, counting down.
GAATTATGAACATGAAATTCTTTGGCATCTTGAATTTGATGGGTCAGTCAACAAACTAGGTGTAGGAGAAGGTGTATGGGTTTACAACTTAGAAAGTGATCATTGGGAGGGTCACGCATACAGATTGAACTTTAAATGTACAAACAACATGGCCGAATATGAAGCGCTTCTATTAGGTCTAAAACTGGTCAAAAGGTTAGGAGCCATAACAGTCTCTATCATGGGAGATTCTAAGTTGGTAATAAAACAAATTAACATTGTTTATATGACTAGGGATCCTAGATTAGGATTTTATAGAGGAATAGTTGTAGAAATACTAAATACTCTTTTGGAAACCAAGCTTGTCGTTATCCCAAGAAAACACAACATGCAAGCTCACAGCTTAGCCATGTTTGCTAGTACTTCCAAGTTGCCATTTTAGGCACAGGCCTTCCATTCCTGACAGCTTGAAGAACTAGCAAGTGTTCAATAATGATCAGCAAATTAACAATTTTCTGACTTTAGATGAGGAATTTGTAAATAGCAACATAGACATAGACATAAACATAACATTAAATTTTGACAACACTGATGAAAAAGAAATTAACAAAGTAGATGATGATAAGATAGATAGGTTTCATCGCACAAAGTTTGTAAAATCAGATATTCGAAACCTAAAACAAATGGAAATTGATGAAGCAATTGATGAAGAAACTGAAGTCATCAACTTTAAATACAATTTTTTGCCCAAAGGATTAACTCCTTTGAAGGACTTATTTGATTCAAACGATATTCCTAAAAAGCATAAACTAGAACCCTTGAAATCAAACATTGAGGAATGTAATATAGGCTTTGAAGAACATCCCAAACTGATAAAATTATCAAAATCATTACCTCTCAATGAAAAAGTGAAATATATAGAACTGCTAAAAGAATTCCAAGATGTTTTTGTCTAGAATTATGAGGACCTGAAGTCCTATGATACCAACATAATACAACACACCATTCCCTTCAAAGAAAATCAAAAGCCTTTTAGATAGGAGCTTAGAAGGATCAACCCTATTTTACTACCTTCTAAGATTATTGCACCAATTAGATTCTCAGACTAGGTTTCTAATTTGGTACCTACAAGAAAGAAAACCGGTGAAATTAGACTGTGTGTTGACCTTAGAAATTTGAATAAAGTTTCACTTAAGGATAACTATCATGTTCCTAAATTGGATCACATATTACAGAGGGTAGTAGGTTCCACAAGAATCTCACTACTAGATGGGTTCTCTAGTTATAACCAAATCCTAGTCCACCCAGATGATCAGGCAAAGACTACATTCACTACACGATGGGGAACTTTCATGTATGTGAAAATGGATTTTGGGTTAAAAAACGCAGGGGCCACCTTTCAAAGAGCAATGGACATAGCCTTTGGTAAGGAAATACATGACTTCCTGGTAATATACCTAGATGATATCACAGTATTCTCTAAATCAAATTAGCAACACCTGGATCATCTTAGGCAGGTCCTCACCAAGTGCAGGAAATATGGAATTTCTTTGAATCCTAAAAATTCTTTATTTGTGTTGGAAGACGGGAAACTAATAGGCCACATTATCTCCAAAGATGGTATCTGGATTGAACCAACAAGAATTGGAGACATTTTGCAGATACCGCACCCTAGGAACATCAAAGAACTTCAAGTATTTTTAGGCAAAATAAACTTTTTGATAATATTTATCTCTAACTTAGCTGATTAATTAGATTACTAAACAACATGTTAAAGAAAGATTCAACTATTAAATGGACTCTAGAGGCTAAGAAGTCATTTGAAGATATAAAGTTAGCCTTAACACAAACACCATTTCTCATCAGTCCAATGTTTGATATGGAGTTCATCATATTTTCTTTCGCTTCAGAACACACAATTACTGCAGTCCTGTTGCAGAAAAATGACCAGGGTTTTGAACAACCAATAGACTTCTTTAGTAAAGCCCTCGGAGATGCACCTTTAAAGTATAATATAATGGAAAAGTAGGCTTTTTATCTAGTTAAAGCTATAAAATATTTCAGAGTTTATATCCTGTACTCTCATATAGTAGCTTATGTTCCCAATGTTGTAGTCAAAGACATTCTAACACAGGATGGACCTAATGGGAAGAGAGGGAAGTGGATAGCTACCATATTAGAGTATGATTTAGAAACTAAGCCTACAAAATTGATCAAAGGCCAAGGTTTAGCCATACTCATGGCTGAGTCAAACTATCAGGCCCTAGACATAAATTTCATTGCAGAATTGGATAACGAAGAGGAGATGGCAACTCCACAGATCAGCCAAGCCTTTACAGATTCACCATGGTATGCTGACATTATATACGTTTTACAAAATCTTCAACCTCCTCCAGAGTTATCTAGGACTAAAAGTAGGTTCTTAAAAATGAAATCTTTGAAATTTTGTATAATTGACAATGCTTTATTTTGGAAAAATCATGAAGGCATAATTTTGAATTGTTTGTTGAAGGAAGAATCTGACAAAATCTTGCAATAGTTTCATGCAGGTAACTGTGGGGGACATTGTTATTGGAAGACCATAGCTAATAAGATCTTAAGAGCTAGCTTTTACTGGCGCACTCTATTTGCTGATGTAAAGAAATTTGTAACCTCAAGCCACAAATGTCAGATTTTTGAAGGAAAACGAAAACTAATACGATTACCTTTGAAACCTATATCTACTAAAACACCATTTCAACAGTTGGGTCTTGACTTCGTTGGTGAAATTCATCCCCCTTCCTCTACCCAACACAGATGGATCTTGATTGCCACAGGCTACTTTACCAAGTGGATAGAAGCCATACCCTCAAGACAAGCCACTGATATTGTCATAATAGGTTTCCTTGAGGCCAACATTCTGTCCAGATTTGGTTGCCCCACCAAGATCATCACAGACAATGTAGCAGCATTTAAATCAAAGAGGATAATTGGTTTCTGTAACAAATATCTAATAACTCTTGGTCACTCCACAGCCCACTATCCCAAGGAAATGGAATTTCAGAGTCTTCCAATAAGAGCTTAATAAACATCCTCAAAAAAATATTAGAAGATAACAAGAAAACTTGGAATAAGAAACTAGTAAATGCCTTGTGGGAAGATAGGCTGACCACTAAGAAATCTATTGGTGCCAGTCCCTATCAGCTAGTCTTTGGAATGGAGGTTGTCTTCCCATCTTATTTGGGAACACCAGTGATGAAACTTCTCCAAGAAGCATAGGTTGAACGAAATGACATTCAAAGGAGGATCAACCAGACAATTCACTTGCAGCAGACCAACGAAGAAGTGTATATCAGATCCCAAATTGTGTAGAAATGAATAAAAAAGGTTTTTGACAAAAGAACCAAGGCAGAGGATTTCTATCTAGGAGATAAAGTTTTGAAATGCGACTCAAGAAGGGAGGATAAAGGGTAACATGGGAAGTTTGACTTCCTATGGAAAGGTCCTTACATTATTTATGCTTTCAGAGGTAATAATGCTTATTTACTCAAAGAAATGCATGGTGCAGAAGTAGAAGGAGGACCAGACAATGGTCGAATGCTTAAACATTATATAGATCACAGTCACTAATTTCACTAATCACTTGTACATATTAAATCCTTCCCAAAGTTTGGTGTGGATTGGATGGTAAATTTTGGAGTTGAAGCCCGAAGAGAAGGCCCTAAGCTTCAAAAGTTTCACTATCAATAAATATCAAAAAAGTAGCAAGTAAAAGGGAAAGTTGTAGAGTAAGATCATAGTAATTCAGAAGGCCATTGATTTACTAGTTCTTGACATTTCACCAAGAAATTCCATCCCCAAGTGGAGCCACTATTACATTCCTATACCAATAGGTGACATACGTTTTGAATGGCTGAGGTCAAATCTGTAATATGTACATACCTTTGCTTTCTGCAAATGTTTTCCATATTCAATAAAAAAAAAAGGTAAAGAAGGTATGTCCTAAAAGAAAAATCAAAGGACCAAAATAATGAAAAAGGTCAAAAAAGATGAAAAATGAACCCCAAGAAAGAAAAAAAACCATGAAAGTGTGCAAGTAAAAATTCCACTACCATTTACTTTGATGCAAAATAAAAAGATTGTGTGAAACTTGTTACCTTTGCCACAATCCATGCATGGTCAAATAGTTTAAACTTGGCTATTTCATGTTTTGAAGTTCATGGTTAAAGATAGAGAATAAAATCTAACCAAACTGTTTAATCTTGGCATATAAGTAGATAGGTAGAATAAATAAAAGGAGCTCAATAGTTTAATCTGAGCCCTTGGATGTAATAACCATAGACTTAGATAGTTTTATTGTAAAAGAAAAGGAAAATGTTTTGATAAGGGTTTCCCAGCTTAAGTGCACCCTAATAAAGAGAAGAAAAAATGGTAGGATGAGTAGATGAGTAAGTAGTTGCATGCTTGTAGAATTCTAATGATTGATTAGCTAAGATCATATCATTTACTTTCATCATCAAGTTGCTAAAGTATGGATGATAATTGAGAAGTTACATAAAGTCATGTGATTAATTTCCCCATTCATTTTACCTTTAAGTTTACTAATTTCCCATAAGAAAAGTCAAAAGTACGTAAAACCTAAATTTAAAGGGGCTCGGAGCATTTCTCTGACTTCTGGAGGGACCAGACCCTCGGCCCAATAACTTATAGGGTCTAAGTATTAGAATCCCCCTCACCAACATTCACCCCCTCCATAATTCACTAACCTCCTCTAGAAAACCCCTTTTCCTAAGGTAAAATAACCATTTTCATAGGGAAAGTAATCACACCCATACAAAACCCCCTTTTTCCTCTAAAAAACCCACAAATGCGCATTTAGCCTAAGTTACAATGATTAATGTGAAAAGCAAATAAATTCAATACACATTATATTTAGCACATTATATTTTTCACTTTCAATTCATATTGACTTCTAACTTTATTTATTAAATCTTGAAGAATACCCCTTTCCCGTATGTTTTATCAAAAATCCCATATGTTAGTATCTCGACCCAAGGTTTGCAACATAACCCTTATTAATAAACTGATTAACGGGATTAATTAAATCGATCAGTGACTAATTAATAACCATCACCGACCTCCGAAATAAAAGAAATTAATTAATCAATCAGTGATTAATTAATAATCTGTCCCCACCAATGAAATCACTGCCGATGTCATTAAGCTTACCTAAACCATAGTTAATGAATCCCTCCACACATTAAAATCCCATCGGGCCCCTCCATTAAACCTCACACAAAATCAACACCCTGATCACCGTACGATCTGACCCCTTTTGATCCAACAGTTGACACTCATATCGGGCGGCCTCCGAAGGTCGACCTTTACCTCCCCAATGTCAGTGGTTTCACTATTCACCCTGCTGCTACGTGACACTCGATTAATGGCATCGGGAGGCCTCCCCCCAAAGCCACTATATCCCGAAAAGTGGTGCGATATGATCCCGCTTACTGCCTCCCGCTAAACGACAAACTGTCACATTTCTAGCTTAAACACCAAGTGTCCTTTACCCAGTGTACCCGCCAAAATCAATGACTTTACGAATAAAACTAAAAAAACTCATAATTTTTTGTTTTATCATAAAAAAAAAGAACATTCTGACCTCCATGCCAGCACCAGAGTACATGCAATTGTCAACCTACATCCAACTTCCATCCTACTAAAGCTGTTGAAACTCCAAACCACCTTGCAGACCCGTGCACTTCCTGCAATCAGTGCATAGTTGTCATTACTCCATCCAAAAGCTGAAACTAGGTATTTATCCCAATTCACTGAGAAACCCTGCTTTGTTCCACAACCTGGACTAAATTGCTTCCAATTCCTAAGTAATTTAGTGAGAAAAATTGCCTAGTGACTCTAAGATACCTGAATTAGACCAGTTTTTCCCAAAAATTCACTGTAAACCCTTTGCCTCATCTTTGAATCCATAAGAACCAAGGATGGATGCCCCAATTGCACTAAATGTCATGCCCATTTCTACTCCTCACATGGATTTAGACCATCTCCCACTAGCAGACAAAGATTTCTAGATTAAAGATACTTCTATCCAAAACTCCCCTTTGAATCTATTCTACAAATATAGAGACCAATACCTGAACCATGCAAACTGCATTTGACTTTGGGAGTCAGGTTTACCCAAGTACCAGTTCCCGAGAGTTCATATCTTTCCAGAGATCGTCCATTACTGTCATATGAAATATAATCCCATCCAACGGGCAGTAATGACCCTAGACCAATCTGTATTATTCACCATCACTGTTGAGTCCATAAATCAAATGCTACAATTACAGCCAAGTCAAAACCTGACACCTCTTTCTATTGGAGATTTGTTGAATAGATTCCCTATACTCACCTCAATCAAACTTGATAGGTTTTTACAAACCTTCACTAGGGAAGAAAAATACATTCCAAAGGATCCTCCCCCTTACATGTGGACTATATTCTATGACCTCACAAGAGACATCATAGAAATGATATCCAGTCTGTTAGGCCAAACCAGAAGTGAATTTGTTGATGAAATTATTGTAGCCTTTATGTCTATCTACTCTCCTGGGTAGCTCCCAGCCGTCATGTTTGAGTATGCTAAGTTCATTGCTGATAAGATGCATGACCAATTTATGAGGTTGGATAATGAAAGAGTTTTTAAATACTCAGTTTTATATCATTTGTTCCTGTATTATCAAGCTGACAGATTTCCAATCACCCTCCAAAAGCTTGATACCATAGGCAACCCCAGATCAGTCATCTTCTGGACTTCATTAATCCATCAGTATGACTCTCAATATTCTTATACTGACTTGATAGATCTCTTTTTGTACCCAGTGACAACTATGCTATTAGGAAGCCCTCCCCCCAGAATCAGTGTAGACACGAGGAGGGTCCTTCAATTGTTAAAACAATATAGAGTGGGGGATTGGTACTTCTACCAAAACCACACTGAAATCAAAATCCATGGATGTAAACTGGCTCTGTACAAACTACCCAAATACCTCCTTATGAGATTTCTTGCCCTAGAGTACTACACGTAAATGATCAATTCAGTTGAGGTGCATTTTGTGAAAGCCAAGAAGCAAGCCCAGCTTAGGATAAAAGATTAGCTTGGCTCATTCATATGTAATAGTAGGGAAGCAGGGAAGGTAGCAGAGGAGATCCTCCAAGAACTGAGACTGAAACAAGGTTTTATCTAGAGATATGACCCTTTAGACTTCATTTTTAATAGGAGACAAAAGAATAAGTTAGTTCCTTACATCCACCACAAAATTCCCGAAATTGAACAATATGCTAATTAACTTGAATGGTTGGAAAACACTTTGATAGATTGAGATAGCACAAAGGTTGTTGTTGATAATGTATTGATAGATTTAGACAAAATACCTGATAGGATTCATTTGTAGAGGTGCGAGGAGAAACACAATCTCAAAGGAAATCACAGGAACCCAGTGGGCAAACAATAGAAGCAGGGCCATCAGAGGAAGCAGGGCCATCAAAGCAAGCAGGGTCTTCAGAGTAGCCAGAGGAATCATAATAGCCTGAGATTTTAGAGGAACTTGCTCAACCAGAACAAATCATGAGTAACCCTCCTGTTTTACAGACTCCTCTAAATGAGGAGAGGAACCTTAAAAGAGATAGAGAGGAGGCCACTCCTTCCAGCAAACCTGTTTCCAAAACCTATGTCAAGAGGCAAAGGTTGAACCCATTTTTTGAACAGGAGTATACTGAAGAGATATTAGGAACTACAGGAGCAAAAGGTAGGCATACCACACCTTTAGGAGATACACAAGAACCTTCCACCTCACAGGCTCAAATTTTGGAAAGACAACAGAGCATGGAAGTATCCTCCTTCAGGGCTCCTACTGGCCAGAGCCAAGATATCAAAGAGAAATATAAAGAAATCAAGGCCAGGAATGAAAGGTTAAAGGCCCAAAGTTATGCACATTACCTGAAAATGGCTCCAACAAATCAAACAAGGCTAATGTCAGCCTTTGACATAAAGGAAGGTAAGATGCAGATGAGTTTTTTGAAACCAACTACACAGCAACCAAGATCAATGGCAGATTATCTGAAAACAGATTTTGAAGTATTGGCCAAGGAGATCCATCCTATTGACCAAATAGAACTACACAAGAAAACTGGTGAAATGGTCTATTCCACCTTGACCAGCAAGGAAATTGTAGCCCACCAACTCCAGAATTTGCTGAATAATATATCAGCACAATTCTAGTTGGAGAAGGCCTCTTCACAAGCCAAGGACACCAGAATAAAGTCCCTAGAGGACTTGGTCATAGAACTGGGACATGATCCCAAGGATGTGAAAGCTGTAGAAAACCTTATCAAGAAGAAAAACTATGAAATAACTACACTAAATAAGCAGATCAAAATTCCTCCTCTACATCATCCTCAAATAGCTGAAGTGTTGGAAACACAGAAGGAGAAAAAGTTTATGGACCTAATCCTTAAGCTGAATGAACAATTAAAGGAGGTAAAGAAAGAATTAGATATTTTGATACTATCCAAACAGAGTGAGCTCACCACCACTCCTCAGACTGTAATTCCTACAATCTCCACAGTAGTACCCTCCACCTTGGCTGCTTCCTTAGCACCCACACTTCCACCAACTACAACTTTCCCAGTAACAGGTACATCAGCAGGAACAGGGGCATCTACAAGCGCAGGTACTTCCATAGAAAAAATAGCTGAATTGGTAAAGGCCATGGAGGAAATGAGTATCCAGGCCACTAAACTTAGGAAACTCAAAGAAAAAGTGTCAAATCTGGAGACTGATTATAAACTTTCCCAGATGGAACAAAAGGAAGAATTTCAAAAGAACCAAAGGATGGTAGAAAGAATAAAAGTCCTTGAAAAGGACTTGACATTGCAAGAGCCACTGGGAGACATGAAAGAATTCTTTGGGCCAACATCACTCATTCCATCAATGATGTTTGGCCTTCTATTCAAGTTATTTTTCAACAGACTGAACTAGTGAAAGTGGCTACAGAGGCAGTCCACAAGATAAAAGAAGAATTTGGAGATATGCCTGATACAGCCAAATTATTGATCACATTTTTGAATAGCAGAAATAGGTACCAGCTGGATGAACTAGAGATTTATTATAGAACAGAAACCATCATTGAAATAAAGAAGTTTCTCACCAAAAGGAACCTGATGCTCAATCTGGAGAAAAGATGTCAAAGCATCTAAGTAGACATTGATAGTTTTATGACAAAGTATGGCATTTTGAGAGAGAAAAGACTTCCCAGTCCTATGGTAATAAATGACAAGTTGATGACCAAGGAGGATTACATCGAAAGACTAAAGAGCATGAGGTCACGAACTTGTTTACAGGCAAGCCAAATTTTGCTAAGCATACAGAAGCTGATGAAATATACAGAAAGATGATAAGGATGAAATTAATTGACAATGAATGGTGGACAAAACTGACAGATTTACTATAAAGTTACAACAGTAAATCTCCATGGTAAAACATGGCTGCTGGGTAAAACAGGTAATACAGAGTCAAACCAGAATAGGTAAAGAGTATCAGTAGGTAGAAGTTAGAAAGTGATTCCGGAACACAACTACAAAGCAATTGAAAGAGCGAAATCCAAATTACAACAGCCAGCACAGTCACAATGAAAGGGACAGCAAGAAGATAGTTCTCCATCTATCTCTATCTTCATGTTGAAGATATTTTTGCTTCCTAGAATAATTCTCATATTGTTAATGAGATATTTTGTATCATTTTTTGTATAAATACTTCATGAATTGAAGTAATTAGGGTGGATTAAAATACATTTTTTTCAACATTTTATTTTTGAGCCAAGGAGTTATTGTACTCAAGACAGGACTAGTTTTGCTGGAAATGAAATAATGCTAAGGACATTTCATTGGATTCATGTGCATAGTTGGAAAAAATAAGTATTATCTTTTCATGTTTAAATATTGTTTCCTCTTCATGTTATGAATACTCATATGTGTCTCTTAAGAAATCTAAAAGTAAACAAGGAATGATATCATCAGAATTAGCTTAAATGCTCTCTATTTTAATTGTTTTCTTTCTATATGTTTTCTACTAAACTAACTTGGTCTGGGAATTCTCGATTACTCCCTTACTTCCATAGTTTACCCCCACTTTGTTCCATAGTCAAGGATTCTTCATTTCCCTTTGCTACTGATCATCCTTCTATTCTTCATCTTAATCCCGGTTAAGGATTCTTCATTGCCCTTTGCCCTGGTTAGGACTACTTCATCCATTCGAACCTACAGATTTTCTTTTGTTGTGCTAGCTTTCCCTATGAACTCTTACCTTAGTGATAGATCACATCCAGTTCAGCCACGCTTGATTGACTCCATAGCCCAATGGCCTGAATACTTTCTTTGCCCATTTGTTTTCTTAATTCCACCACCCAATCAAAACAAAACATCATGAACACAAAGAACTAGCCTGAAATCTTATTCAAAAAAATGTTAAATTATAAAGAGAGAGCCCTCTCTAGACTTAGGTTGGCAAGAAACCAAGTCTAAAAGATTAGGTTTGTGGTTACCTCAGACTATTCCTTTTTTGATAACTTCTAAGGAAAAAATCTAAGTGATAATAGGCAGAAAGGTTGGGATGGTTCCTTATGGTCCTAATGATGATGTTGAAGGTGCGTATGGTGTGCTTCCATTGGATGCACTTCCTTAACATGACTTAGGAGGTTGAATCATGTCATAGTATCCTCTTGTCACATGTTTACCCTGGTTGGTTGATTACCTAGGTAGACATGGGAGGAGGGTGTTAGAGAGTGGTATTAGGTCATGGTTCACCCCTTAGACTAGATGGATTAGATGTCAGTCATGAATTATGTCATTTGCATAGGTGTTTCTTGTTTTTTGAGATGATGTAGTTGTTGCATTTTGAGGATGTTGATCATGGTTGTAGTGATGTTTCCATGAGGAAGTTGATGTTATTGTTGTGGAGTGCATTGTCATGAGTGTATGATTGGTTACATGTTGTTAAATGTTTCCTACATGTATCATTCTTGTATGTTTGGTTACATGTTGTTACAAGTGTTGTTCGTTTATGCTTGATTATATGTGTTTATGTGTGTGTGTTGTCCATTGTTATGCTTGTGTGTTGCTTGCATGTGTGCTAGTGTATCATCTACATTTATGGTTGTGCATTATCCATGTATGTTGGTGCGGTTGATGTCGTCATGCATGAGGTCATGGTATGTGTGGTTGACATGGTCATGCATTAGTGACTTCACTCTAGCTAGAATGATGGTTATAGGGTTATATGCTTACGAGTTATATTTCTATATGTTGTTGTGACTATGTTATAGATGCATTATGCTTATTGGTTGATCTTGCAGATGAGATATCCTCCCTGAGTTATGCTAAGGTAGGTTGGTTTATTTTCATTTGGTTTAACTGACATGATGTACCTTACAGGAAGAATATCAAATATGACTAGCAATATGGTAGACTACAATTCCTGAGACTCTCCCTATGGATCAAATGAGCAGCATGGTGTTGAGAATTATTATGATCTAGCAAACTCATTAAGAAACTTAAAGGTAGAAATTAGGAGTTGTAAGGTGGACAATGATAGAATCATATAGGCACAAGAGAAAAAAGCAGATGTAAATGAAGTGATACTTTAGAGTTCGTTAGCAGTGACAGTGACCACATCGAATCATCCATGAGTAGGAGGATAGAACTAATTGGGCATATGATAGTAGGTCGCGTGGTGGTCAGAGATTGTATAGAGATGACACAGTGAGAGATGGAAGATTGTTGGTCACTCTGGATAGGAGAGCTGATGGACACAAGTACTATTCAAGTTCTAGTTCAAATAGGCACTATGAGCATCATCGTTATCATCTAGACATGAGGTGTGATAGGGGATACTTTCCATATGATTTTAACAAATAAAATCTAGCTAATTTTGATGGAGAGATGAAGAAACTGTAGGATGCAGAGGCATGGTTTCTTCACATGAGAAATTTCTTCAGGTTACATGATTATTTAGAGAACATGAAAGCCAAAGTAGCTACATTTAGTCTCAAAGGTAAAGTAGACATTCTGTGGGAAGATGTGAAGAATTTCAGATGTATTCATGAGGAGGACTTGACTTTGGGTGAGTTCAAGAGGCTATTGAAGAAGAAGTATATGTTAGAAATATACTTTGATGCCAGGGGAAAAAATTTCTATGAGCTATAGATGGCATCAATCACACATGAGGAGTACACTAGTAGATTCTTGGAGCTATGAAGGTATGTTCCTTACCTCACATTGGAGAAGTTTAAGATTTAGAGGTTCATTAGTGCATTATCAGTTGCATTCAAAGAGAAAATTGAGTTCGATGAGCCTAAATATTTGGAGGAGACAATTTGAAATCTAAGACATTTCTATGAGCAATCGAAGTTCATATCTGAGACTAATTCGGACTGGAAAGGTAATGCAAAGAAGAAAGTAAAATGGGGCAGAAAGTGACGAAGACCTTAGGGTACAAGTAATAAGGAGAATGCAACACCACCCAATAAGTTTAATGCATCAGGCAAAGGACTGGGATTTCGATCAAAAGAGTAGAATAAGGATGCAGGATGGAAGCCTATAGAGTGTTTGACTTGTGGCAAGTATCATCATACGAGAGATTTTCTACAGAATCGAGGTGGTAGGCCTTACATATATAGTGCACAAGATGCACATACTATTGGGGATTTTGGTTAGAGTGTTCCTGCTACCCATCCAGCATTAAGAAACAAATAGACAAACCATCAGGTATCTATCATTGAGATGGATGGTAAGATTTGTGATCGAGTTATTTCTATTTTGATTAACCATGGATCTAATTATAGCTTTGTTAGTCCTGACTTGGTGGATACATGTTGTTTGAGTAAGGAATTGCATGTGGAATATTAGTTAGTACAGTTGGCTACAAGTACAAAGAAGTGAGTTCATCATTGGGTAATATCTCATGCATTTCATTTGAATGGTATGCCTACAAGATAACATTTGAATGTACTATGGTTGGGATCATACAATATGTTGTTGGGCATGGATTAGTCGTACCTTCATAGAACTAAGGTGGATTGTTATGACAATTCCATTGAGTGCTTTGATGACAATGGAGAACCAAGGGTCTTATAGGGAAAGAATAAAGCCACATCAGTTAGGATGGTGACAACTGTGCAAGAAAAGCATAGTCAGAGAAAGGGATGTGTGTTGTTTGAAGTAGATATTTCTAGAGACAAAGGTAAGGTAGTTGAGGATGTAGATGTTTTGAGTAGGTACTCAATTCTATAATAGTTACAGGATGTATTTCCTGAGAATATTTCAGAGTTTCCACCTCAAAGGGAGGTAGAATTATTTACTGAGATGGTTCCAGGGGTAGCTCTGACATCAAAAGAACCTTACAGGATGAGTACACCTGAGTTGGTAGAGTTAAAGTTGTAGCTAAAAGAGATTCTTAACAAGGGATAAATTAGGCCAAGTGTATCACCTTGGTGCGCACTGGTATGTTTTTTGAAGAAGAAGGATGGTACTCCCAGATTATGCATTGACTATATGCACTTGAAAAAAGTGACCATCGAGAACAGGTATCCATCACCAAGGATTGATGACCTATTTGATCAATTGAAGGGAGCAGTAATGTTCTTGAATATTGATTTGATATGTGGATATCACCACGTATGCATCAAAGAGGAGGACATTTACAAGAAATCATTCTTGACCATATATGGCCATTATGAGTTCGTTGTAGTTCCATTTAGTTTGACTAATGCTCTAACTACTTTTATGTTCTTGATAAATAGTGTGTTGCGTCCGTATTTGGATAAGTTCGTTATTGTGTTCATTCATGACATATTGGTATATTCTAAAAATGAGGAAGAGCATGTCGAGAAAGTAGCAGTAGGGTTGATATTATTGAGAGAGAATTAGTTGTATGCTAAGGTCAACAAGTGTAGTTTCTTTCAGACTAAGGTACATTACTTGGGACATGTTTTCTCCAAGGAGGGAATTAGAGTAGATCAAGGAAATATAAGGGTCGTCATAGAGTGGGTGGCTCCTAGGAAAGTAGATGAGATGAGGTCCTTCATGGGATTGGCATGTTATTACCGAAGGTTCATCAAGAACCTCTCACAGATTTCTTATCCTATCACATCTGCAAAGAAAAGGTAAGAAGTTTGAATGGAGATAGGAGTGTGAGGCTATTTTGAGCAGCTTAAGTAGTCATTTACACATGCAGAAATGTTAAAGGTTGCAAATACGAAAAAAGAGTTTGTAGTATGCACAGATTCTTGCAATAAGGGACTTGGTGCAGTCCTTATGTAGGATGGACAGGTGGTATGCTATGAGTGGTGAAAATTGAATGAGCACGAGCAAATCTATCCCACCAATGATATTGAGTTGGTAGAAATCATACATGCATTGAATATGTTGAGGCACTATCTTCTAGGTAGGAGGTTACATTGATGATTGATCACACTGGGTTGTGGTATCTATTTGACCAACTAGATTTGAATGGAAGGCAGGCTTGGTGGTTGGCTACGATCATTGAGTTATATTTTGAGATCAAATACATCAAAGGTAAAGAGAATAGGGTGGCATATTCCCTTAGCAGGTGAATAAAGATGAATCACTTAACCGTTATGAGCCCAATGGGACAGACTTACATGACAGGATTTTGCAGGTAGATCAGTATAATGTCAGGTGTATGGAGATTGTGGACAAGTTGTAGCAAAGTTTAGATAGTAGTAGAGATATAGGTACAAGTATAGGTATATGTCGTGATATAGCTATAGTTATAGGTAGTAGTATAGGTACAGGTACATGTGGTGGTACAAATATAGGTGTAGGAGCACAGGACGTGGATAATTTCCTTACAATCGATGGATTGGTTTGATTCAGAGACAAGATATATGTGTCAGATAGCAATGAGCTTACGAAGGTGATCCTGAGAGAGTTTCATATGAACCCATATTCGAGACGCTTAGGTTATTAGAAAACATTGACTATAGTAAAGAATTTTTATTATTGGTTGAATCTAAAGAAGGATGTAGCGGAGTTTGTGGCTAGGTGTTTCTAGTCTCAATGTGTGAAGGTAGAGTGTAAGCATCCAGGTGGATTGCTACAGTCGATTGTGATTCCAGAATGGAAATGGGAATTCATTGCCATGGAATTCATCAAAGGTTTGATGAGGATAGTGAGACAACATGATTCCATCATGGTTATTGTGGACAGGTTGACAAAGGTTACGCACTTCATTCCAGTGAAGTCTACATTCTCATCTAGCAATGTAGCACATGTATTCATCATATATGTAGTCATATTGCATGGTGTTCCAAAGAATATTGTGTCATAAAGGGATGCAAAGTTCACTACCAATTCATGGAAGGAGTTATTTGCATGTTTGGGCACAAAGTTGGCCTTCAATACAACTTATCATTCATGGATAGATGGACAGATAGAGAGGGTCAACAAGGTATTGGACGACATGTTTTGGATGTACGTGATACATCAGTAGCGAGAGTGGGAAGAGTATCTTCTGCTGGTAGAGTTCACATACATCAATGGGTGTCATCTCTGAATATGAGTTTATTTAAGGCATTGTATGGGTGGAGTTGCAATACTCTCGTCATTTGGAGTGATCTAGTTAACAGGGTATTGATTGGACCAAACAGGTTATAGACATGGAATAGGAAATGCAGGTAATCAAGAAGAATTTTAAGGCAGCATAAGATAGACAAAAGAGCTACGCAAATTAGAACAAGTTATTCAAGGAGTTCCAGGTTGGGGAACAAGTATACTTGCACAACAAACTAAGGAATAGTTCTTTACAGATTGGATCATATGCCAAGATGGCACCACGATTTTATGGACCATTCAATATTGTTGAGAGGTTTTTCCAATAGCCTATCGACTTGCATTGCCTTTGATAGTGAAATTCCATGATGTTTTTCATGTGTCATTAGTTCAGAAGTATGTTAAATATGTTGATCATGTGACTGACTAGTTTGTATTACAGGCACAACCTGATCGAGATTTCCAGTCGGAGTCTAAATATATATTGCAGAAAAAGGTACCAATGCTCCAGAACCGATAAATCGAGCAGGTTAAGGTACAATGGAAGCACTTTGGGCCCGATGAAGCTACATGGGAGATGGAGGATCAGATGTGGGCTATGTATCCTTCCTTGTTTGCGGATTGAGGAAAAGAAGTTCTGGTATGGTGTTTTAGTATATGTCTTGGTATATGTTTTGGTACATGTTTTGGTGATGTTTGGTATATGTACATATGTATAGAGATGTAAATACCACCATGAGATATGTTATAAATCTCCAATAAGCAATATGGTTGTGATGTATTCAAATGTTATGTTTGTTATGCCACTATTACAAAATGGCTAATTAGTTACTAAAATAATGACTAAAATTTGCATATAAATTACTATTTTTCAGTCGGTGACCAGTAGTAGCTAATTTACAATATCTTATAGCGTGACCAACTTTTAGTCATTTTTAGCTTATTTATTAATTGATTGTATCAATTTTATCATCTAGTAGTATATTTAGTCATAAATCTAGTCATTAATTTAGTTATTGATTTAATCATTAATTTCCACAATTAATGACCAAATATACAACAAAATATATTACTATATGATCATCTGACAAAACCAATTAATGACCAAAGAAATATGACCAAAAAGTTGGTCGTGTTATAAGATACTGTAAATTAGCTACTAATAGTCATATATATGAAAATCTTGGTTCTCGTTTGAAACCAATTAATGACCAAAGAAATATGACTAAATTTTTGTCGTGTTATAAGCTACTGTAGATTAGCTACTAATAGTCATATATATGCGAAATTTAGTTTTCATTTGTAATGAAAAATTAATCATTTGCAATAGTCATTTATATTTTTTTGGTAGTTTCATATTCATTATATTAACGACTAATTTAGTAGTTTATATTCATTTCATTTATTTTCATTAATAATCATTATAAACCACTAATTTAGTCATAAATTCATTTTATTTTTGTTCATCATTAATCATTATAAACTACTAATTTAGTAGTTTTAGATTGATTTTATGTGTTCATTATTAATCAACATAGATTAATTAGTATGATTTTGTGACTAAATTAAAATAATGTCATACAATGTGACTTGGTTCATCTAATATGAAAATTCAAAATTACATATGTTAGTTAAAATACTAAACAATATCAAGTGCAACTATAAATAATTTTAACCACATAAATTATATTATACAAAATGTTGAGTATTACAATATGAGTTTCCAACTTAACATTGGTTGGACTACAATTTACACATGAAATGTTGTCTCATTACTATAAAACATTATCATTGTGCTGTCAAGTCATTTCAGGTGAATTCACCAACTATGAAGAGTTGAACATCAGTCTCTATGTGCATGTCTTATGCGAGATATTGGCTTTTAGGGTACCACTAGACCAATTTTCTTCTCTCTCTTTTTGCATTTGTTGCTCCAATGTTAATGTTATCTTTATTCAAGTCCTATTGATTACCATCAATACTGAGCTCCCTCTCTGAAAACAAAACAACCTAGAATGCACAGTGTAAGACATGAAAGATGATCAATAGTAAAATATAAATGAGAGTAGACCATAAAGTATTTATATTACATATACCTCAACATCAACAATTTTAAATCCATTCTTCCCCATAAGAGCAAGAAACTCGAACAAGTTTTCTTCAGTTGCGCGATAGTGGCCACTATATGGCAAGATGACTTGTATAAACAAATTAAATTCACCATAGAAAAGAACACCTTAGTAACTTAGTATTAAACCTTCAGGGAAAGCATAGGCACAATCATGCCAACTAAGTTACATGCTAAAAAGCTCAAGCTGAAAGTAACTTGATAAAAAAATAATCTGAGGTGTGATGTCTAATCGTTTTCATTTTGTTCACAGCAACAATTTGTTGTCTAATGCATGAAATTGATCAAGTATATAAACAACATGTTCTAAAATATCAATGTGAAAGTAAACTTTTCTAATAATCATGAAAATATTTCAATACAAAATAGTTAAAAGGATTTCAATCAATATCGTGTAATATTAGTTTCATCTTTAAGCTTTGGTTGTTGTTTAAACATACATAATACCAAGTAATTTCAATTTCATAGTTAAAATACAAAGAAAAATCGAAATAAAAGTTTAGAAATACAATCAAGCAATAAAGAGAGGATATCATGGAATGGACATTGCAATTATAAAAATATTGTTTACCTGTCCATCGATATCTTATCACACATTCCTCAAATATTTTCTTTCCCAAAATAACCATGAGGTGAAAGAATCACAACATTAAAAACCATAGGAATACTTACTAGAAACATTTCCGAAGTCGATGGCTGAAGTGCCTGAAGAATCTCCAACAACAAATGAATCATATCCAAGACATGATATCTATATTGTCTCCCCATCCTTTTCCCAATTCATATTTCATGTAACCTACCTACACCATAGTCAAGTAACAATCAAATGAAGGAATTGACATTTGTTTTTATCTTTTATATGTATAAACTTTGAATATAATTTGTTTTGGTAACGTATTAATTTGTATTTAAAGCCTTCCTGTCATGATAATGTATCAATCAAGTAGAACATCAAAATAATTGACCTCAATGACGTCCTCTAACAATTTCTACAATATCAATATTTGTCTTGTTGTTATATCTTGGATAGAAAAAAGAACATATCTGCAAATGAAAAATCCATATATTATTTATGTTCAAACTATGTATATGGTGTATTCTTAGGTAACTTTTTAAGATTTCCCTCTACCTTTACCAAAGCAGACTATAGCTTGGTTAAACTTTCTATCCTTTAATTCAACATCAATTTCTGCAAGATAAATGTCACACATTATTCTTTCCCATTTCTCAGCATGGTAGATATCATAAATTGAAAGTCACATAAAATCAAGAGAAAACCATTTTCTAACCAAAACAAATAAACAAACAATGTCTGTAATAAAACTTCACACCTCAGAAATTACTCTGCCACATGCTCAAACTAAAGGTGATATTATTTGAATCATCTTTAGGTCATATTTAATGGGATATTCATATTTTTACCATGATTTCAATTTGATGCTAAAAGAAATATCTAAATCCAGGTTATTATCATTGAACTTCAAGTATAATTCAAAAAGATGATGTCATTATAAGGTATGGAGTGAGAAACATCTTCATAACTAGGATTCTCTATTTTAGTTTGGTTTGAGTTGAGTTGGTATTTGAATATATATTTTTCTCTAAAGAAGTGAAATAGAAATATTAGAATCGAAATAACCCTGTGAGTTTTTAATTAATTCATAATATATATCTCTAAAACAGCCAGGTCATCCTTCTCTGCTATTTTATAGCTATTTATTGGCATAGAATAATAACGAATTAACTATCAAACACAATGATGAAATACATTAACCAAGGAAAGAAAAATTCCATGGCTTTGGTATTTGTGTGCTTGAAGGAAATCCAACAATGGTTATGTTCTTTCTTTATCATGAAATAGTATTGAACACAAATGTTGGTTCAGAAATTGAACTTCGTTACCAATAGGAGATGGTCATGTTGGGTAAGGAAAGGATGAATTGAAGGGCTCAAGATCTAGCTCTAATACTAGTTATCCTTGTCACTACAAAATACAAAGTTGTCATCATTTTCTTATCTAGGTAAAAGGAAAAGTGAGTTTGTATTTGTGCACTTGTGATAGTATATGAAAAAGAGAGCACCAGTGTAAATCAAAGTGTGTTGTCCCATCATTCAACCTAAAAGAAAACGTATATATTTAGCTTTTGACTACAGTGGAAATCAAATGTAAAACCCACTCAACTTGATATTTATATGACATAGTCATAATGAACTAGTACAATAGAAGCATGCTAACTCATCAAAAAGAGATGATAAAAGACAATAATGGAACATTATTTCCTCCCACATAATTGAAATGAATAAAATTTACATAGAATTCATCCAAAAGATGAGAAGAACTTATGGCAAAATAACATATTATTAGTGTTTTGTACTCTCTTTAACACATGTAGCCTAGGGAAGTAGAGGAGGACAAATGTAGCAGTATTCCAATTGTATGGGATATAAAAATAGAAATGTGGAAAAACGCACCTGCCAATTCATGAAATCTCACTCTAAATAATATAACATGTTGAGGATAGTAATGATGAAATAGATGATGTATTAAGATCAAGCCCCTTATTGGTCTTGAATTAGCAAGGAGGCTAGCAATTTTTACTCGTAAAAGAAATACCGTAATTAGTGTAATGACTGTGTGGATCTTTCTATGATTTTTTTTACATTTATATTATGGCGTCCTTACAGGAGAGAGCGATGAAAGTTCTCCAGGATTGGTCATACTGGTTTCTCCTTTCATATGCTTATGTGAATGGATGGAGAGCTACCTTTATTCAGTTTGGAAATTCAGGTATCCCTCCCTTTCATTCAGTATGTGGAGATGCCCTGCCATTGAAGGACCTTGATAGTTCTGAATCCAATATTACATATATAGAACATGGATCTGGTCCAAATCAAGATGTTGTTACGTTGTTTGGAGAGGGAGCAACAGCTCAAGAATTGTTTAGTATTCCTTTTGTGGAGCTTGAAAGATAGTGTAGGAAAAATGGTTTATCTATTTGTGATGGTAGGCATGTAATGTTTTTTGGATTGCTTAGCTTAGAAGAAGAAGAGGAGCATAAGAACCAAGATCAAAACGAGGATTTCATGTATGGGTATAACTTTGCAATCGGAGGGAAGCATGCAAGAGAAATTGATGCTTATATACAATTGGGAGGGGGAAGGTGGAGCACGAGTGAAGAAATAAAATCCATACTTTATGATTATAAGGACTATATATAATTATCATCATCTAGGAAAAATGTTCAGGAAGAATTATCTTTGCGGTCATGGGTTGTGGAACCTAAATTAGTGGATGCCTCTTAGAGTGTAACTTTACCAAAAAATGTTGGTGTCGTGATGGCAGTGTCACATGATGTGCCCCCAAAATTTCAAAATATTCTAGGCAATGTCAAGGAAAATTTCTTTCTCTACTCCTTAACTCATATTTCACCCTATTCACGTTTTGATAGACCAATTATCAAGATCATAGAATGATCTTTTCTTTAATGAAGGAGTCCAAGGGCTAACAGTTTAACTATATGATCATTTTTTTTAAATGGACAGTCTTGTTTGACTTGCAAGGACTTAGGTGTCAAACTTGCTACCGAGCCAATGTTATTCACATGTCAAAATTTTGAGTATGACCTAGGGTTGAGTTTGAATGAGAGGATTTTTCTTAATACTTTTTAGTCAAGGAAAAGAACCAAATTCAGAGTCCATTTGAATTATGATTCCTGAAGCATAGTAAAAGAGTTGGTGAGCTTAATAGGGCTCATCCTTGTCGTGATGTGGTACATTCGAATGGAATGAATGCATGAATTTCAAAAGGCTAAGATATGATATAAATCTTGGGGAATTTTGACCAAATAAATAACCCAAACCAGACACTTGAGATATGATATAAATCTTGGGAAATTTTAACCAAATACATAACCCAAACCTTAAACCTAGTAGTGTGAAATTCATTGTTGGAAGTGTGGCTACTGAAGACCAATTTTCTAAATACTTTTAAAAATTATCATACAAATAATTTATATAATCATGGAATTTCATTGTCAATCAAATTTCAAATCGGATAAAAATTAAAGTGATAACCCACAGTGACAATCCAAAATAACCAAGAGATATTGGACAAATGTTCAAAACTCATTGGGAACATCCTAATCCTACATGTTTCTCATCTAAAGCAACCAAAGATGTTAGTACCTTGCCTAGGAAACATGGAATGTTAATGATATAAATGACAAAAATATAAATAATTAAAACTGACTATTAGGACCAGTGCAAAGAACGAATGATAAACAAAATGAAAATGGGGCAAAATGTCACATACACACTCCATGAGACTGTCATACTCTTCCATACTCAATGTTTCCCAAGGCTAAGCAGGTCATTCCACTTGTGTCCACATCCTCGTATCCATAGTCGAATTCATCCTTGTATCCAAATACAACCTACATTGGTCATACCCTTCCTTAAAGAAAAAATAAAAGAAAATGAAGCCCAAAATCCTTTTTAATGGTCAATGATTTAAATGTTTTGAAGCGTGTATTTAAAAATAATATTCTCATACCAATATCCTTGCTTGCTTTGAAACTCTATTAAAATACATCACTTCCTCGAAAAGCTTTACATATCGTGGATCATCATAATTCAAGTCACAATTAAATGAAGTTCTATCATCTCTAGAGCATGGGTGCTCTGAAGAAAGCAACCTAATACACTGATTTCCCTATCATGAAATTCAATTATGTTGAAATAAGCCTGTATATATGGAGATGAGAGAGTGGGGATCTAAGACGTCGAGGTATGAGATATTTTAAAAGTTCCTACATTGCATTTCAAAAGTAGAATAAGCCAACTCTGCACTCATTTACGAGGTAAAAGATATAAATAATCATTATGAACATCATGGAAAAAAACCATGGAAGAATTTTATGGTCTTTTCACATCTTATAGCAGGTTAGCTTTTTTAATTTAGGTAGTGTACATTTTCATTAAGGAATAGATATGAAACAAAGTCGTTACTTAGTTTTGTTTCATATCTATTGGATATACTGAATCTACAAAATGGACATAATAATGAACTAAAACATAATAGTCAACCTAAGCTACATCAATATATGCTTTGTATAAAAAAAAATTATGCTATACCTCACAACTAAGTAGAAAATGCAAAAATTATTAAACATTGCAACACGTTGCTCATTGTACATGTAAAATAAAATCAGAAATTCTATTTTTACCAAGATAAAGTTGTCACCCATTAACAAACACTGGAAATTAGGAAGCCTCTCGAATAACAAATTGAGAAGACACACATTTCTTTAAGAAAAGGCACAACACATATGACAATCTCCTTTAATGATTTAAAGCTCCCCATCATCTCAATCAATATGTAAAGAAAGTAATTGTATGCATTATCAGGATATGAGTCCATTTCTAGTATGGTCAAATTACTTCCACGTTGCATATTGAGTCTCAAGATAGAGCATGAAAGCTCTTGAAATAGTATCCCATTTACTCTCAAATATTTTATCATATATGCCCCTTCATACACATACAAGAAAGACTGCATTTAAAGTGGTTTATATTTTATCCACATACAACCTACATTTACACTGGTTTCATTGTAAAGCATTGAAAGTAATAGTAAAATCAAAACTTACATGGTTGTAGTTTGAAGCAATGCGGTTCAAGAGTTTTTGTCCATATATAGTGAATGCTTGATGCAAATTCAGTGATTCCTCTACTGAGGACCACAAACGCAGGGAGTGCACAGATGGTCGAATACTAACGATCAAATATTCTTTATGGTTTGGCTAGTCGAGTGGGGCATCCGATCAAATTGGATGAGCATAGAGCTAAGCTTCAAAAGGGGTCCTATGCAAGTTATTTTAAATGATATCCATTGGAAGCTTCAACATAGTACTCAATATCATCATACAAAGGACCACCCAAAAACAGACCATCTGATCCTGTCGAAGTTTGAAGAACCAACTGACCGTTTTTCAGAAGACCATTGCTATTGTCATTTTGAGTAATTATTTTAATGTCAATACCTGGGATTGCTGGTAGCATTGACCATAAATGTACTTTCCTAGGCAGCACAAAACAGAAGGAATATCAAGTTGGCACCCATCAGTTTTAACAACAATGCACTGACTTCTTGAATAAAACAAGACCTTTTCAAAACTAATTTTCTAACTAGCATTCATTTTATCTCTTAGAACAAAGACCATTTCATCTTCAAGATTGGCCCAGTGAGTGTACTTATATAAAAAAATGTTGTTTGGTCGTTTAGCACTTCAAACAAGTTTGACATTATTGATCATATCTATGAGTGCACGCCCATACCTGCAGTGTCTCCTCCCATTGGTGAAAGTCTGTAAATAGAAGGGAGCCTTAGCTGAGGTGATAATGGAATAAATCTCCAATTGTTTCCCTTGGCCTAGCATTTTCCCTTTAGGAATATCCTTTAGGTCACCTTCTAGTTTGAGCAGTAACATGCCTGAAAGTATCTTGTTTATGAGAAGTATGGAAACTGAGAAAAGAATCCATTCGCCCTGTTCTAGTCTATCATTGTGGAGGAACCATTTCAACAATGGGGCTTAGATGTTATTGATGATATATTTCTACATTCATTGAAGCAAGACCACTATATTCTTACTGCCATAGATTACTTCACGTGATGGAGAAAAGTGGTTCCACTCAAAAAAGTGAATGATCAGGAAGTCATAAACTTCCTCAAACAGAAAATCATTACCTGGTTTTGCATTCTGACTTCACCTGTTTTAGATAATGCAACATATTTCTCATCATTAAAATTATATTATTTTTCATTGGAAAATGGAATTGTATTGAAACATTCTACTAATTACTACTCACAGAGAAATGGTCTTATTGATTATACCAATAAGAATGTTATCCATTTATCAAAAAGACTATTTTCTTTGAATAAAGGAACTGGCACTCTCCTTTGGTGAATTCCCTATGGGCTGACCATGTCTTGCCTAAACCTTCTCTAAATACATCTCCTTACTTCCTTGTGTATGGAAAGGAAGTCGTTCTACCCCTGAACATCTATTTTCTTTCCCTTCAACTTTCTCAAGAATATCAGGGTAAGTCATGCCTATTAGTTCATAGTAGGATAAACCTCTTCTCAAGCCACAAGAAGAAAGAAATAAAGTTAAAGGAAAATTTTATCTTCATCAGATTCATATCAAGAGATGGTCTGGCAAGAAGTCTATAGGGAAAATTGAATTCAGTGTGGGTGACCTTGTCTTGAAGTGGGATAAATCCCATGAAGACAAAGGTAAACATACTAAATTCCAATCCTTGAAGACTAGAGGTATAGTATGCATGAGAAGCTTGGCCATCACACATATCACCTCCAATATCTAGACATGAAGATTGACTCTCTTCCTATTAATGGCCAATATTTAAAAAAATATTTTCAATGATGTTCTAGGTTTGTGCCCTACTCTATGTACATAGTTTTTTCTTTCATTTTTTGTTTTTTTCTATCTTGTCTTATTTTTTCCTTTCATTCATGTAAATAAGTGTCGTGTGTAAATGTGTTCTTCGGCTTCATTGCATGTGGCTGAATTGAAAAGATTCTTGTGACATTACAACAATTGGCTAACCTTCCTTTGTTTTGGTTACAACTATTAGTCAGTGATGTTATGACATAAAATGCAATCCTTGCGTAAAGAGAGCTTTGTGTTGAGCCATGATATTCGTGTCTATTCTATAAACCTTGTGCCTTCACTCAATTATGTATATTTTAGAGTTTTCCACTCTTATCTAGTCAAGTAAAGATAGACAAGGGGAAAAATATAAGGATCAAACCAAAATCAGAGGTCTTGTATATGATTCTTTAAAGGAACAACCTATTTTTCTCTCAATACGTCAGGTTCCCTCTTCTACCCATGAAATGAATAAGTTCCTATGGACATTCCTATATATAAAATACATAAATAAAGTGTGAAAGAAGAGGTCTTCCTACGCAAGGAAGTGAAGCAGGAAACTCAATCGGGGTATTGTCTAGGCTCAGTGGCGGCAGATGAATTTTTGTTTTCCTGTACTGATTCCTTCGGGGTATAGTTTAGGGCTTCTGTTAGTGGGGAAACACTAGAGATGAAAAACTATACTCTAAAAATCTAAAATCTCCCAAAATTCATTACCCTTATCTCGATTTGAAACATTGTGATTTTCGCAAATTTATATTTTTGTTTTACTGATAATTGGAAAAGGGGACTAAGTTTGTGCATCGAGTAAGTGAGGAAACCAAAGTAATCTGAACAATGAATCAATACTCCCTGAAGAAATTTACCCTGCACAAAAGAACTAAACAAGGTAGAGAAGCTAGAATTCTACCAGTGTTGTCGCCACCACAACACCCTCTAAAATTTTGGCTTAGATCTAAATTTTAGAGACTACATTCAATTTTCATGTTGTTGTCACAAATATTAAGATTCATGGCATGTGTTTTCTCTAAGTGTTCTGATCTCATCTGCGAGAATATTAAAGTGTCGTCTTCTAGCATGTTAAGCATCACACATTGTACACAAGCTTATTTTCCTGTGTTTAGTGGGTAATTCTTATGCAAATGAATTGTTCTCATCATGAAAACATATATTGCACTCAACTCCAAAGTTTCAATAATTTTCGTACAACTGTTGTCACGATCATTGCAAAGTGTATCTTTGGTGCTGCATTTGGTGTTAGTTGTCAAAAAGTTGTTGTATTGAGGAAAGTATGTTATTAATGTGTTCTGAGTGTTCCCCATTGTGCCATTAAGTAATATAAGTGTGTGATCATATTCAAGTCTTTATTTTGTTCAGTCTCATCTCTCTAATCTAACACTTAGTCAAAACTGGGAAAACTCCCCGATCGGGACACTCAACCTCATCCAACCCTCCTTGAGTGTGATTTACGCATTATTAATCCTCAAGCAACAAGCTTGTCTCTTGGCTTTGTGAAATGTGTAGCTTCTGCCTCCCAAAACTATGAATTGTGCAATCTCAATGTTGAAGCCCAACCCCTGAGGTCTAGAACTATGTAATATTTCCCTCCATCCAATCCTAATCATCACATTAAGTAGTCTCAGTCCTCAAGCCTCATCCTTGAGCTCCTGATCTACGAAATTGTCCAATTACCCGGCCCTCCTATCCTTCATTTATGGTTTTTGTTATATTCTTTCCACGACTAGCTCCATGTGGTGTACGTTACGTCGAGCGTAGTGGGAGGTTCATAGGGGGGGAACAGCCCCCCCTACACAATGTCTGGGGCAATGCCCTAGGAAAGAAAACATTTATGTAGACACATTAATTGTTGGGTAGATATAAGGATGGGGTTTGGACCCAAATATGGTGGAAAGACCTACCCATGGTTTTTTACATGGGTTTTGCACATGGTTTTGGGTATGATGGTATTTTGCCCACGGTATTTTGTAGATATAGTCAAGAGAACTATGATTATGTTGTAATCCAAGGTTAATGGATTGGGGTTTATGAATGCTTCAACATGTATATATATGTATTTTAACATTGAAAGCAATATAATGAAAAATCAATCTGGTAGTCACGGTTTTGGGATCAAAGGGAAAAATATTTATGCATATTTTTTTTCTATTTTCTCCATTGTCGATTTTTCTATTTGAAGAATTCATTTGCATGTAATTTTTGTACAGGGTTAAAACCGACATCTGGTATCATAGTTGTTTCAGCTTCAAGGGGATGCCTATTCTGCTGAGGGGTTTTTCTTAGGTCTGTGGTAATCCCTATTATAGTGGGATATCCTCATCAGATGAATCCTTGTTGTGAAATATGATGATGAATAATGGAAAGATAGAGATCGATAAATTGAATGGGAAAAGTTTTTAGTTGTGGAAGCTCAATATGGAGCATTTTTTGGTGGACAAATATCAGCACTGATGGTAGATCCAAGTACTAAACCAACGAAAATGTCAGCAGAGGACTAGGAGAAGTTGGATCAGAAGGTAAACAGAACAATACATTTGAGTATCTTAGATTCACTATTGTTCAATGTATTAAGGGAAAGATATGATGAAGCCTTTGTGGGACAAGTTAGGGACTTTGCAACAATCTAATTCCCTGGTGAACAAATTGTTCCTGCTGAAAAAATAGTATAATATAACGATGAAGGATGGAGACTCAATAACGAAGCATTTGAACTCCTTTAACACTATTGTAAGCTAGTTGTTATCTGTTGATATAAAAATTTCAGATGAAGATAATTGCATCCCTATGTTGTGTTCTCTACCAGAATCGTGGGATAGCCTAGTTGTTGCTATACATAACAATACAACTACCTTGAAGTTTAATGAAATAGTCTCATCCTTGATGTTGGAGAAGATGAGATGGAAAAATATTGAGAGCCATAATGGAGGTGCATTATCTATAAGAGGATGGTCTCAGAATAGAAACATAAATAAGTCCTCAAGTGGGAGATGTAAATCTATAGGGAGACCTAAATCTTGACGAAAGCCCGTAAATGTATGCTGGAAATGTGGAAAACAACGGCACTAAAAAAAAAATTATAAATATAAAACTGCTAAGAAAGGAAAGGGATCTGATGATTCTCCTTCTACAGAGGTGAAAACCACCTCATATGAAGGTGGGGATGTGTACTTGGCCTTTTCTTCAAGTACACATGTTGATCATGCATCATTGGACATGGAAAATTCAAGATGAAGTTGCAAGGTGGAAGAATTAGAACACTTCCAGATCTTTTGCATATTCTCATATTGACCAAAAAGTTGATTTCTATAAGCAAGATGGATGATGCAGGTGTAAAAATAGTGTTAGAGAAAAATACCTACAAGATGGTTCATGGAGAACTAGTATTGATGTAGGGAGTTTATATTGGAACTCTATACAAGATTTTGGGTAGCATTGTTATTTATGGGTGCAATAGTTATGTGGTTCCTGAAAGTGGAGTAGAAAACCTAGTGGTCTCTAGAGAAAATACCATGCTATGGCATCAAAGGCATGGACATATTAGAGAGAAGGGCCTTCGAATAGTCCATGGTAATGGTATGGTAGAAGGAATGTCTAATTTATCTCTGGATTTCAATTTGTGTGAGTATTGTGTATATCAGAAGCAGAGTCATGTGAGTTTTCCCTCTTGTGCTAAGAGGGAGAAAGGGATATTAGAGCTTGTGCATAATGATGTTTTTGAACCTATGTCAGTCCCATCACTAGGTAAGTCTATGGACTATGTGTTATCACAATATTAGTTAATAATTTTAAAGCAATGATAGTTTCAATGTTAGTTCCAATTTGTAAGAAACAATATAAAAGCCCTGACAGATAAAATATTAGTACTATTGTGGATTTGTAAAATAAAAATACGCTGACACAGAAAGTAGCAATGCAAATCTATAAAATTGGAAAATTAAAAGGAAATTTTAAGTTTGGATGGTCAATATTAAAAGGAAATCATGGAGCACACATCAAAAAAGGAGTGGGAACTTGATCAAGCGGGCACTGACAGTTAATCTGTTAGTGACAAAACTATGGTTTACTTTGTTTTTTCTTGTAAAACATGGTACCTTTGGGCACAGATTACGAACAGTTGGAAACAAAATTTTTAAAACCAATAGAGGTATTTCTTTGGTAAGAGGCTCATTTAAAAAATCCTCTTTAATTTTTTACACATGTGTAATGGTTTGATATATTTGATGGAATATTTGAAGCCTATTTTTCCATATTTTGCAATTCATTTTTTCCCTATTTTAGTTGTTGTTTTAAAAATCCATTTTCGGATATTGTTTTAAAAATAATTTTTCAAACAAATGGGGATGAATGTTTCAAAAACCAAAGAGGATTTTGGAGGTAACAGACCAATTAAAAAAAAGTCTTTCCTCTTTTACACAACTATGACATTTTGAGATTTTCAAATGGATATTTTAAGCCTGTTTTTCCAGGAATTCACCAAAACAATTTTTTTCTATATTTTAGAAAAAAAAGCCCAATCAGTTGGAGGGCCACATCATTAATTTGACTTGGGGTCAGATATTATCTCCTTGATTATTTGATTTAGCAATATATATATAGATGAATAGGTTTTGATCCATTATTTTTGGATCTTGAGCAATTTGTAACTGGTCTATAAATATTATCATCTTTGTAATGTACGTGGTGGGAAATTTTTGAAGAAGAGGATTGTGTGTTCGATGTTGATAGCAATATATTTCTATCTAGAGTGTTATATATATAGTTTTGCAGTGATTCATGTGTATATAACTTCTTGTCTGTCTTTCCTCATGTTTATCAATTTCTCCTCATATTACATCTTTGAATCATTAAGTGTTCAATGTTTGGATAGTGTTATGAACTAGAATTCTTTATGTATGCTCTAATTCAAGTTATCTGAATAATTTATATGTTTTCGGCTTAAATATTTATAACAAGATTCATATTTCTTTATTGTGGTAATTGTTTTTTGTATTTTGTCTCCACATCTTGATGGTTATTTAAGTGATAGGTTGGGTTTTACGTTGCCTCTACTGAGAATTGTTTATGTATCCTATGGTTAGAAATTTTTTCCATTGGATTCCATGCCCAATGGTCCTTGTTATCTTCTTTCCCAATCAATTTCATCCTACGAACTAAATCTATCCAATATGTTTACAAGCATACTACTAAGGTGACAATGAGTGGCAGAGTTTTAAAGAAAGATCCCTCTTTGACTCAGAAGGACTAGATTCCAAGTCTAAAGTTGTTAGAGGTTACCTTAGTATTTTCCCTTCACAGATGGGGTATTTTCTAAGTGATAAGACTATTTTTCATTTACAGATGACTTCTCAAGCAATACATAGATATATTTCCTCAGGAATAAATCTAAGGTCTTTGACAAGTTTAAATAATTTAAGGCTCTGGTGGAAAATCAGACAGAGAAGAAGATCAACGTGTTGAGGACAGATAATGGTGTACTATTATGAAATAAGGAATTTGAAGAGTTTTGTAATAAGTGTGATATAGCATGACAGAAGACTACTCCATACACACCTCAACAAAATGGAGTTGCAGAAATAATGAACAAGACATTGATGGAAAAGGAAAGAATCATGCTTAGTGGTTTGAGGTTCGGATAGTAATTGTTGGTAGTGGAAGTGGATATTGCATGTTCCCTGTTTAATTGTCTACCTTAATCAATGTTAGAGGATAAGACTCCACATGAGATATGGACTGGTAAGAAACCCTCTCTTTCACAACTCAGGGTATTTGGTTGTGATGCATATGTACATGCTGCAAAGGAGAAAATAACTAAGTAGGATAGTAAATATGAAAGGTGATATTTATTGGGTATAAGGATGGTTTAAAAGGTTATAAGATTTGGAACCTAGAACAAGGATGGTTGTGTACAGTTGAGATGTCATGTTTAGAGACATGAAATATGTTATTAAACATGAAGTCCTACCGAGGTAACCTAAGAAAATAGATTTTGAGTTAAATGAGGAAGAGTTAGACTCTACAGCAGAACAAGAATCAAAAGACGAAGAGCCACAAACTCCAGCTTTGAGAAGATTAGTTCGATAGAGAAGGAAACCAAAAAATTATAGTCAATCTGCTTTATGTTCAATTTTTTCTTATCACTGATGATGGTCACAGAACTTGGAGGTAGACAATAGATTTAGAGGATCGAAAACTCTGGAAAGAGACCATGGTTTATGAAATTGAGTCTTTGGACAAAAATGAGGTTTGGGATCTGGTGGAATTGTTGGATGAAAGGAAGCCCATTAGAATAAAATGGGTGTTTAAGAATAATATGAATGCAAAAGTCAAGGTGTAGAAATACAAAGCTCATTTGGTAGCAAAACGTTATTCCCAGGTGCTAGGAATTGATCTTGGTGATATTTTTTCTACCATTTTCAAGTTAGTTTCTATTAGATTATTTTTATATATTGTTGTTGCTTTTTCTTTAGAGATAGAATAGATGGATGTGAAGACAATGTTTCTTCATGGGGATTTGGGAGAATAGATCTACATGAAGCAACCTAAAGTCTTTATGGTGAAGGGTATGAAAGAATTGGTATGCAAGTTAAAAAAGTCTCTCTATGGGTTAGAAGAGTCACCAAGGATGTGGTATCATAAATTTGATACATATATACAGGGACATGGCTTCACCAGAAGAAAATTGCATCACTGTGTGTATTTTAAATTATATGTGGATAATATGTTGCTGATTAGGAATGACAAAGAAGTTATCCACGATTTGAAGACCCAATTGTCCTCCAAATTCAACATGAAGGATCTTTGGTGCTGCAAACTATATTTTGGGAATATAAATTAAATTGGATCAGGAAAAGAGGAAGCTCAAGTTAAACCAGAGGAATTATGTTGATACAATATTGCATAGGTTTAATATGTAGGATAGTAAACTAGTGAAGGTTCCTATTCCTATAGGTGTAAAGTTATATGTTGAACAATGTCCTAAGACACAAGAACAAGAAGAGTACATGTGCAGTGCTGCATATGTGAGTGAAGTTGGTAGTCTAATGTATGCGATGGTTTTCACCAGATTATACATTGCACATGCAGTGTGAGTATTGAGAAGGTTTATGTCAAAACTTGGGAAGAATATTAGATAGTAGTGAAGCAGGTTTTCAAGTATTTCCATGACACTAACGATTATAGTTTTTACTACCAAGGAACACAAAGACTGCACAAATCTTTAGACATTCGTGGCTCTATTGATGCAGACTAGGCTACAGATATGGATAAAAGAAGATCTACAAGTGGGTATGTGTTTAACCTATTTGGAGGTGTAGTTAATTGGATGAGTAAGAGGAAGTCTGTAGAATTTCCCACTGTAGATCAACAAATTATGCAATATACTAAAGCAAAATACAAGATCTACTTCTACAACAAACTTGCAAAAGCTTAATCGATTTTGAGCAAGATCAAATAGAACACATATAACTGAGAATGAGAAAGCAATCACACATGAACACAGAATAATACTTTGGGGAAAGACTCAACCTAAAACCCCAATCTCTGTAATATCATACAAGTGGAAATATGTTCAGATTACATAAAGTTTCAGCTCAGAAACCATCCAGCTCTCAGCACAATTGACTCATATAGCTCACAGACTGAATAGACACAACATATTCCTTCCTTCATCCCTCCAAGCCTCCTATTTCCTTGTGCAGTTTCTCTTGGGGCTAATGCTACCACCTGTGTGAATTGGCCTCATCACACAACCATCAAACTCAAAAGTAACTATGCAATCTCCAAGGAATGAATTCCTTCTGCATGCGAGAGATATCCTCCATGGAATATTCCTACAACTGATAGTACATTGTCCCATCACCTGATCTAAACTAGGTCTCTAACTGAACTCACATGCATGAGTTATTTATGAGAGAATATTCAATTATCTGAAGTGTAGCAATTACATGCATGCATGCATCAACTAATTGAACTCACAATCAGTTCCACAAATTGTTGGAACTAATCTAACTCAAATTAACTCGGATAAATGAGCTAACTAAATACAACTCAAAGTACACCTCATCTTGAGCTCCTTAATCAAGGGATAACTTCCTCAATCAATGGAGATACTGTTGCATGTCTTCACATAGACTTCATGTTTGATTTCCTACAACTAGTTAACTCAAGGTGAATTAATTAATTATTTTACAAACAACTGCTAAGATCAAATTCAAATTTTAATTCTCAATTTTAATTCAGGTACTAACTAAAATTGGAATGTATCTTGAAATGCTATTTATAGAAGTGTTATTTTTAGCACTTCTCTTTTTAGAATTTCTTGTTGCTATTTTTAACACTCCCTCTTAAAAAGAAAGGGATTATCAGTAACCCCAATCCTATCCCTATGGAATTGGAACTTGCATTTTAACAATGCCTTAGTCAAAATATTTGCATCTTGTTCCTTGGTCGAAACATACAACAACAACATGATCCTCTTGACCACACAATCTCGAAGATGGTGATATCGGATATCAATGTGCTTGGACCTATCATGAAAAACTCGATTCTCAGAGAGTTTAATACAACTCTGATTATCATAGTAGATCATAGTTGGATCCATCCTCTGACCAAACAATACCACTAGAATCTTCCACATCCAAATGGCCTGACACGCAGCCTGACTGGCAGCCATGTATTCAGCCTTTGTTGAGCTAAGTGCAACTAACGTCTGCTTTCTGCTATACCAGGAAACTACAACTGAACCAAGGTTGAAGATTCCTCCAGAAGTGCTCTTCTGGTCTGATGGACTCCGTATCCAATCCGCATCTGTGAATCCCTAAAGCTTCACTCCCTCTGTCCGTCTGTACCACAATCCATACTAAGATGTGCCTCTGAGGTATCTCAGCACATGCTTCACTACCTTCCAAAACAGCTTGGTAGGTTGAACCATAGCTTGACTCAGTTGGTTCATTTCAAATCATAAGTCTAGTTGTGTGTTCACTAGATGCATAAGTGAACTCACAAGCTCGCCGATAAATAGTAGCAGCTACTACCTCACCTGAAGTAGCATCCTCCTTCCTCCATTTACCAGCTAGAGGAGTCTGCATGGGCTGGAACTTATCCATGTGGAACCACCTAAATATCTCATTGGCATACTTGCCTTCAGAAACAAACACTTCACCATCCTTCTACCACACTTCCATGCTTAGGAAGTAGTGCATAAGACCCATGTCTTTCATCTCGAGCTCTCTTGCAAGGTCCTCCTTGCAAGAGTGGATGAACTGATCATCACCTGTCAAAATCAGATCATCAACATAAAGAAAAATGATCAATGGCTTACCTTCTACCATGATGTCATAAATATTTTCATCTGCTTCACTCTTGGTGAAGCCCAACCTGGTGAAATAGCTGTCGATCCTGGTGTACCAAGCACAGGGTGCTTTCTTAGCCCATACAAAGCCCTCTTGAGTCAGCACACATGCGACTCATGAGCAAAGGTCTAGAAACCTTTTGGATGCTCAATGTACACCTCCTCCTCAATCTTCCCATTGAGGAACGTTGTCTTCACATCCATCTGATGGCTCTTCCAACCCATCTGAGTTGGTAGTGCCAATATCAATCTAATAGATGAGTACCTTGCTACAGGAGAAAAAGTCTCATTGTAGTTGATCCCCTCGACCTGTGAGAAACCATGGGCAACAAACCTTGCCTTGTGTTTCTCAACACTGCCATTAGCTTCCTGCTTTAACTTGTAAATCCATGTGGAACTCACCATTGACTTGTATTGAGGTATTGGGACAGCATCCCAAACATAGTTCTGAATGATGGAGTCATACTCCACCATTGCATCAACCCAGACTGGTTGCTGCACTGCCTCCTCGAATGAAGAAGGCTCGGACTGTACACACTCCCCAACCAGGATCATTTAACCAGTGTACTGCTCGGGCAACCTCCACTGTCTGCACTGAAAAGATGGTTGTCCCACATTCTATCGCACATCCAGCATCAACCTATCATCTTCCCTTAAGAGTTTTTGCCCATCTCCACTCCCGGATCCTCTGCATGTGGCTACTCCACATCAATATGAGGCTCCTCCTCCTTAGGAACTAAAAGTTACTCCTATGCATGCAACTTGAGCTCCCTCTCAAGTGATACTCACATGGCTTTATGCTTATTGAACTTCAGATCTCTGTGTACCACTGTCCTCTGACTGGTAGGTAGGAACACCTGATAGTTGTGGGGTGTATCAGTGTACCCCACAAGTATTCCCAACTCATCTGTTAGATCTAGCTTCTTTCGGGAATATTTGGTCACATGGCAATAAACCGATGATCCAAAGATCTAGAAGTGACTCACATCTGGTCACTTACCGGAGAAGGCCTCCATAGGTGTCTTCATTCCTAGTATATGGTGTGGGGTTTTGTTCTGCAAGTATACTGTTGTATTGTATGCCTCATCCCACAAATGAAGTGGTAAGTTGTGTTCATGCAACATCGCTCGAGCTTCTCTCACAATCGATTTGTTCTCCCTTTCGGCCACTCCATTCTGTTGTGGGTAATTGGGTGCCATCAACTCCTTTTTAATTCCTTATGCAGCGCAAAAGTCCTTAAACTGTTGGGAGAAATACTCTCCACCATTGTCACTATGCAAGGCCTTTATTTTCTTACTAGATTCTTTCTTTGCGAAGGCTTTAAACTCACAAAACCTTAAGAAGGTCTGATCCTTCTTTTGCATAAAGTAGATCCGACATCTACAAGAAGAATCATCAATAAAAATAACATAGTAGCTTTGTTTAGTGGTGGAGGCTGTAGAGAATGGTCCACAAACATTTGTGTGAACTCGCTCCAGGATTGCTCCAACTCTACTGTCTTGATCTTGAAAGGAATATTTAACATACTTATCTAAGGTACATCCTTTGCATGTATCCATCTACTCTATTTTTCCCTTGGGAAGTCCAGTACAAATCTGTTGCATGATCTTCAGGGCTCCATGGTGGAAGTGGCCCAATCTTCTATGCCATAGCTCGCCAACATCTTGGCTCTACACCAACTCAGCTTTGGAACTCAATGTAGCACAATTGTCTACCTCTAGCTTGTAGATATTCTTTACTCGAATGTTGATCCTCTTGGTCTATCTAATGTCAATATGCCTTAGGAATACCTTTCCTTTACTAAAGGCTACATAATATCCTTTATCTTCTAGCATAGCAATGGACACAAGATTCTTCTTCAAACCTGGTACATACTTTACATCAGTTAGGGTGAGAGGAGCTCCATACTTCCTTTGAAACACAACTATACCTTCACCTGAAACACGGTACTTTCCATCATTGCCCATCTCGATCTGCATCTGGATATCCTTCTCCTCCAAGGTACTGAAACGATTCTTGTTACCTGACATGTGGAATGAAGCTCCATTGTCCAGGTACCAAACACATCCCACCATGGATGAAACCACACATGCGATGAGAGAGAAATCCAACTCAAACTGTGAGTCCAGTGCCTCACCATCTAATCCCTTCAAGGATCCCTTCTTGGATTTCTTTTGTGGACAATTCGTAGCATAATGGCCCATCTCATGACAATGAAAGCATCTAACTTTCGATTTGTCAAACTTCTTCCCACTATGGGAAGAAATGGATTTGGAATGGGACACTTTCACTTTCCCCTTCCTCGCCTTACTCACTAAGGCTATATTTGCCTCATCATCTTGCTTTGATGAGGATCTATCTCTGGTGCTTCTTCTTATCTCCTCTTGCATCAGATCCGACCAAAGTCATTCCCAATTTGGCAGTTTCTCTCTTCCATTTACTGAGTCTTGGTAGCTATGCCAGCTCTTAGAAAGACCGAGGAGAGCTAGACTCAACATGTCATCATCAGCTGTCGTGATCCTTACACTTCAAAGCTCATCCCTACAGGTGGTGAGCTTATTCAGATATGTAGAGATCATGTCACCCTTTTCACACTTTATTTTCTGAAGCTTGTCGTTTAGCACCAGCTTCCTCTGATTTTTACTCTTATGATATAGATCTTTCAATGTTTTCCACATTGAAAACAGTCTCTCCTTCGAATGTAGACTTGAGACTATGTGGTCTCGGACTCCCTCCAGAAGGATTCCCCTTTCTCTAGCCACACATTTCTTCCACTCCACCAATTCTATAGCGTTAGCTGCTGCCGGCTTGGGGACTTTTTGATCAATGAAGTCCTTTAGACTGCTATCCTCTATTATTTCTTCCATGTGATCCTTCCAAGCTATATAATTCGAGCTGCCATCAAGGGCATACTCGAGTCTTAAACCATTGAACGCCGTTGGTGAAATTGAGGTGTGATAAGTACTCGATATCTATATTCAGGAACCTCAAACTTCCAACTTCTCCCTTCATGTATACTGTTCTTCCCTTTGATCACCTTTGCTCTGATACCATGTAGAATTTCCCACTATAGATCAACAGATTATGTAGTATACTAAAGCAAAATACAAGATCTACTTCTACAACAAACTTGTGGAAGCTTAATCAATTTTGAGCAAGATCAAATATAACACATATAACTAAGAACGAGAAAGAAATCACGCATGAACACAAAATAATACTCTAGGGAAAGCCTCAGCCTAAAACCCCAATCTTTGTAATATCATACAAGTGGAAATATGTTCAAATTACACAAAGCCTCAGCTCACAAGCCATCTAGCTCTCAGCACAATCTAACAATACAGCTCACAAACTGAATAGACACAACATATGCCTTCCTTCAACCCTCCAAGCCTCCTATTTCCTTGCACAGTTTCTCTTGTGGTCCAATGCTGCCACCTGTGTGAATTGGCCTCATCACATAACCATCAAACTCGAAAGTAATTGTGCAATCTCCAAGGAATGAATTCCTTTTGCATGCAAGAGATATCCTCCATGTTATTTATGAGAGAATATTCAGTTATCTGAAGTGCAGCAGTTACATGCATGCATGCATTAACTAACGGAACTCACAATCAGTTCCACAAACTGTTGGAACTAATCTAACTAGACTTAACTAAGATAACTGAGCTAACTAATTACAACTCAAAGTACAACTCATCCCCGTCTCCTTAATCAAGGGATAACCTCCTCAATCAATGGAGAAATTGTTGCATGTCTTCACATAGACTTCATGTTTAATTTCCTATAACTTATTAACTCAAGATGAATTAATTAATTATTTCACAAACAACTGCTAAGTTCAAATTCGAATTTTAATTCTCAATTTTAGTTTAGGGACTAACTAAAATTGGAATGTATCCCAAAATACTATTTATAGCAATGTTATTTTTAGAACTTCTATTTTTAGCATTTCTTGCTACTATTTTCAACATAGTCTATAGTGGAACTTTCAACTTAATAGGTTGAATACATGGCAACAACTCATGCAAGCAATGAAATATTTTGGTTCCAGATATTTTGTTCATGTATGGGGTTGGTACAACGAGCTGTAAGGATAGATTACGATAGCCAAAGTGTAATTTTCTTGGCAATGAAGCTTGCTTACCATTCAAAGAAAAATCACATTTATTTTAGTATCACTTTGTGAGGGATATGGTTGAGGACAAAAAGGTGTTTCTGGTAAATTTGGACACTTTGATGAATGTTACCAATCCATTGAAGTAGTCTATGAGCACTAAGAAGTTTTCTTGGTGTAAAGAAACAATGGGCATTGCAGGACTAGACGAATGACTGGGTTCTCTTGTGACCCCATGTGTGGAAAGAAGAAAACAAGTGGGAGAATTTTGGGTGTGTGTTATATTATTTCCACGTCTACCTCCATGTGTTGTACAATGCACCGAACATAGTGTGGGTTCAAAATGGGGGCAACAACACCTCCTTCCATGGGGTCTGTAGGGGGCAGTAGCCCCCTGCACTAGGTCCGCAGAAATGTCGTGGGGATTCTTTTTATGTGAAACTAATAATAGTTGACCAGACGTAAGGATGGGGCCAAACCCAAATATGGTGGATGAACGTACCCATAGTTTTGTGCATGCGTTCTTCACATAGTTTTAGGCATGATGGTTTTTTTCCCATGGTATTTTGTAGATCCGGTCAAGGGGACTACGGTTATGTTATAATCATGGGTTAGTGGATTGGATTTTATGAATTTTTCAACATGTATATATATGTATTGTAACATTGAAAGGAATATAATGAGAAATAAATCTGGTAGAACTGGTTTTCAAATCAAGGGGAAAATTCTCTAGGTATATTTTTTATGTTCTCGACAATGTTTATCTTTTCTTTTAGAAGAATTTATTTGTAGGTAATTTTTGTACATGGTTAAAACCTACTCTTCCAATAATACATAGTGGGATAGCTCAATGCTCAAGCCCTAACCTCACTTCTTGAATCCCTCAACTAGACAGTTATCAAGTCTAGTCCAACCCGAACTGCACATTGCATAGCCTCAAGGTTCAATCCTGACCCTTGACTTCCTAAGTTGTGCAATTGTGTAGTTCTTGAGACTCTCTCTTAGTTGGCCATCCATTTTTAGCTCATTCAATGGATTATCATGCAACATCTTAGACTAGGGTTTTATTGGACTGAATTCACCTTATCATGATTGAATTTCAGTCTTAGGTACTCTATCATGCTATGAAAAGATGACGAAGAAGGAGATGGAGAATGATACAATCCTAGAAGACACCTTAGTAGCTATAAGGACAAGAGGATCAACCAAAGGAAGCAAAGGGACATGCAATTGTGAAAACAACTTGAGATGAAAATAACATTGAAGACTCCTCATCTTTAAGCCATATGGAGTTGGAAAAATGGGAACATGTTCATCTTTCAAAAGGAAACAAGGCAAGAAGCAATAAAGGATGGCTTGACATTTCCATGTCATCATGCATTCCATGTCATTAGTGTCATGTCATGTTATGTCATGAGCCATCATGCGCCACATCAGCTTTTGGATTATGTAAATTCATAATCAAAAATATATTGTCAAGTGGAAGCCCAAGAATCGTGTATAGAATATCAAGGGTCATGTAAAAGTTGAAAATTTAAAGGAAGTAAACAACCATGAGGGTAGTCTAAGAGTCACAAGGGATGTGAAGGCTCACCCCATTTGTGATATATACACCCTCGTTGTACAAGCAAAGGAATTTTCACCTTCGCTTCTCACATAAGCCACCACAGAGACAAAGTTAGTACTTCTGGGGAGTAAGTAGTGGCTTGAATGCTCCACTATTGGAGCAATTGATGTTCATTGTATTCATGCATATTGGGAGTTTTGCTTGATATTTGAAACCTAATGGCCAACATGTTTTTTATGCATGGATTATGAATATTTGTGACACTATTTTGTAAATGTTTATGATTCATTTTTCATGTCACTTGTACTAAAGTAGTTGAAATATTTTTCTTGTTTTAGTGCTTATCATATTGAGAATGTGTTGTTGAAGTTGTAATGATCATCACATCCTTGTGGACTATTCCGCTAGATGTTAGACAAATATTTGTTGTTTGTATGTGCCTCTGCTAGGGTGGTACTATTACCTCTTTCTTAGAGGCTCACTTTCTCCTCCCTCCGTAGTAGAAGAACCTTGATGCACCTAAAACCAAACATTCACTAGGCACACTTAATTTCTTTTCAAAGGAACATATGTGATTATCTCTCTTTCTCAAAGCTAAATCCAAGGAAAATATTTAAGTAGGTGGAAGGAAGGTTGTATTCCAGATGGGTCTCCTACACCAAATGGTGTGAGGTCTAGTTGGGAACACTCGGAGAGACCCATTTGAATGTTTCTAGGTCCCACACTATCAACTAAAATATACCTGATAATTTTAACTTAACATTCAAAATTATGCCCATTAATTATTGAAAAACATCTATTGCTACATTAGAAGGCTTGGAATTAGATAATTGGTCATGATCAGCCTTTTGAAATGGCTCCAAATAATAGCAGAATAAATTTGAAATCTTCTCATGCTTCTCATGAAATAATTTTCTAGGTTTTAATCTATTTTCTTGGACTCCTCCTCTCCAAAGTAGATGCATCCATCATGTCCTAGGTGATATTCAATGATCTAGGTGGCTCAAAGATCAAAGGTGGCTTTGGAAAATATCACAATTAAATTTCCTTGAATTGTAATTAAATTAGAATCCAATCAAAGAGCTCATTTCAATCTTTCCAATGGTGCAAATTACACCTCAATCTGAGTTTGTATGCAAAATTTATGCTTAGTCAAATTTTTAGTCAAACTAGGAAAAAGTCAAAGTCAACATTTTGCCATGTGGCAGGCCGTACAAATGAAAGGTGGCATGAAAGTCAGTAGGCATAGTGGTACCCATAGATATAATGTGGTATCCCAGTCAGCAAACCCGGTGGACCCACAAGTTGACACATGACATGTATGTGACAGAAGTGGCATATGATGTGGACAAATGAGAGATTGTGACATGACACCTCAAATTAGGCCCAAGTGGCCTTGACATGGTGCAACCTACATTTTTATCCTATTCTCATGGTTTGATGAGTCATTACAATATGTTCATACATATACCATATA
Organism: Pinus tabuliformis; assembly: GCA_031772625.1. Taxonomy (NCBI): domain Eukaryota; kingdom Viridiplantae; phylum Streptophyta; class Pinopsida; order Pinales; family Pinaceae; genus Pinus; species Pinus tabuliformis. The sequence continues at coordinate 1,466,837,802 of CM062804.1, read as the reverse complement.
TAATATGGTTTGAAAACTATATTAAAACTAAAATTGGGCTCTAAAACAATATTAAAAACAAAATTGGGACTCCATGGGTTCTGAAACCAAAACCTCCATAATAAAGTGTAACTTAATATGACTATTCCAGCCATTGTTCCAACAACACACTTTGTTATAAAATGACATTCAAATGGTTGAAAGGGAAGCATGGATAATACACAAGAGATGAGGGCACATACAGGAAAATCAAAACATGAATCTCAAGAATATTTTAGGAATATTGTTAGAGCATATGTTATGGAATATTTCAAAGAATATTATCTATGAGTAATCTTTAAGATTCCCATAGGGCATAAGTTTGAAGGTGTCAGAAATATGTCCAGTTTATACTCATTCGAACCAGTTTTCAACAAGGAATGTGATGGCATGATCAATTTCTCCATCTGAGTAGCTGAATTTTATTCACCCTCCAGGAAATAATCTTTGAGGAATATTTGAGATTATATGGGAGCCTAGATTTGAGCGATTCAAAAGGCTTTGAGTTTACAGTCATATTTTAGGGTATTTCATTATGAATTCAGTCGTGCAGTTTTTTTGTTCAGCAAAGATGTCAATTTTTAGGCCATTCCCAGAAGTGGAGGTATAAGATCCACCGATGCCAAGTCTTCTTTCGATTTTGTTAAGATGATGATTTCACGTTGAGATCCTTACTTTCCATTTTGTTGGAGGATCCTTATATGCCACTTCATGTGAGAGTTTGTTATTATATCATGTTGAAGGAGAGATTTTATGAATGTGAGTTCCTGTAGAAGAGCATCTTCTGGAGAGATGTGCCACTTTAGTTAAGGGATTTATTCCTTTTCTTGAGAAGAAACACGTCATGTATTCATCATCATCTTGCAATAATCAATGCAACAGACTCCCCACTCTTGACATTACGCCCAGAGACAAAACCCACAATGGGTGAGCTTCGTTATGAACTTGTGTTTGTTCTTTGATTTTATGGTTTCTGTTATGTTTCCTCTTCTTTAAAGTATGCAAATATGGTTTTTCATACTCTTTCACATGAAATTTAGCTAACATCATAGAAGTAAAAAGATCTTGGTTAATTATGTTACCTAAGAGAAACTGGATCAAGTTTGGTATTAGAGTGATCGTCTTGCTAATGTGAATTGCGATTGTGAATGATAACCTGAGATTGAACATGCAAAAAGAAAATAAAATGGAGGATCACAGAGATCTCTATGAGGCCTTCTACAGGATGCCAAGTATGGTAGATACAATGTATGCATATTATGAGGAGAAAATGGAAAAAGAGGAGTAGGATAAAGAGAGAGCAAAGTATTATGCTCCATCTCCATATTCGAGTGAATATACTTCTTCTTCATCTTCTTCTCCTCGTTCAAATGAATATATCAACGAGATCCTTCAAGCAGAGACTGTTGAATTGAGGAGACTTCTACAACAAGCAGAAGAGGAGAAATAGAGATTGCAGCTTCAATTACGAGCCACAGAAGAGGCCTTGGAAAAGAAGAAGTACAAAAAAGGCTTAGCAAAGCCATCATCACCTACTTAAGAATCAATAACTAAGGTAAACAATGTTGATAGTTCTTCATTTTCATTTTCACATTATTTTTTTTCTGCGGAAGCCCTAAGATACCCATTTCAGGATTTATGTACACTGAAGGAGAATGATGGAAGGAAACAAAAGCAAGGGGTCATTTAGATAAATAATCCAAGCCGTTGTAGAAATAATCGAGGAAAGAGAATGACGGAAACAAATCACAATATTCCCATGACAGTGCACATTGCAGAGGAAGAGCTAAGGAAATATCTCATTGCTAGGATTGCACCACAGTGAACCAGGTGAGCTATAAAAATTCTCAGTATTGTAATTTTCCTTTTGACTACATGTGGATTGATAATGATGAAAAAACGGTATTACATAGAAAACCATGTAGTTATTGTTTCTTTTATAACCATGTAGTTTCCAACTATTGGAAAATAATAGCAACAAGAAAGAGGACAAGATGTGAGAGGCCTTCTCCACATCAGGGAAGGAAGAAGGTTAAGCAGGTCTGTAGGAAGAATCATTTTTGTGGCCATTGCATTAGAAGTGGAAATAAAAGAGCCACATGTTGGAGGCTCCATCCAAAACATCATCCCAAGAAGGATAAAGCACCTAGAAATGAACCATCCCATAATTTTTTTCATCAAGTGAATCGACTCCAGAATGATGACCCATTTACTATGATGCATGAGAGATGGTTTTATTAGATATAGTAGCTTGTCATGGCCGCATTTTTTAAATCACATGTTGTGAAATCATTTTAAAAGTGATGAGGTGTTTTTCGTCAATTATTAAAGAAGCATGATGATGTTTTTGGCCTTTTATTTATAGCTAGTGTATTGGTTTCTATTATGATTCTCATGTAAAATTTACCAAACAGTGTGTTATAAACTCTTGGCAAGTATGGGGTTTTCTTGGGTCATTTTTTATAAGGGAATATTTTGAAAAATTGTACTACATGTTTGCATAGGGTACAAGTGTTGGTTCAACACTTATGGCTCCGAAGATAAAAGGTGATGGAGGAGGAAGTGTGGCCTATTAGGGAACTTGTTGTGTAGATGAGGGAGCAAAACACATTGAATATTGTGTTCATTCTTATGGAGTACCGAAAGATCCTCAGTGTGGAGGAATGATCTAGGTGGCTCCAAGATCAAAGGTGGCTTTGGAAAATATTAAAAATCAAAGTCCTTATGTTGTAGTGTTTTCTTCTCAAAGATGTATGAAAAGAACCCACTTAAGATTGTGGATGACGAACAATCTCAACAATATAAATGGCTTCTAAACATTGTAGATCTAAGAAAACTGATAGAAAAAAAACCTACCAATGTCCAGATCTATGCCACGCTCATAGTTAAACAACAAAAAGAAAGAGTAATAGCTCCAATCATCTAATGGAAACCAGATATAAGAAGAATGATTTTTATTATAACACTTGGGAAGGGAAAAAATAAATGTTACCAGTCCCCCTCTATGGGATTGGTTCTTGGCTATCCTCAACGTCTTCAGCTTGTGTAGAGTCCCTCTCCTCTATAATGTATAAACCCAGTAAAAATATGGTGTGCAAAAATGGGAATAATCATAGTTACGATAGTGAGTGCAACAATGAAAATAATGAAAAGTGAATAATGAATGGAAAACCCTTCTATTTATATTAAAATATTGAGTTATCCTCTAATAATGAGAAATAACAAAATAACATTGATCTCATTCTTGGAATAACCACTTGGAATATTTTATTATATTTGTTTTGGAGGGAAAAAGTATTTAAACTTTTATTTACAAATAATAAATAAATAAATGATTTATTTATCATCTCAGGGAATTAGTTAAGTAATCATAAACAAATAATGATCTATTTAATTATTCCTAATGGATTTAGTCAAATTTAACAAAGAATAATAATTAATTAGTGATTAATTAATTATTCTTAGAGAAAAATAAGATACATAATGATTTATTCATTTATTTTTCATGATTGGGTCAAATATGACAAGGAATAATAATTAAACAATGGTTTAATTAATTATTCCTAAAAGAAAATCAAATAAATAGTAATTTATTTAATTATTCTTCATGGGTTTAACTATAAATTACTTAACAAAGGTGTTTTATTAATAATTTCTCACAGTGAAAGAAATTTTACTATGGTAAAATTTGCTTTACATGGTGTACGTCGATCCATCTAGTAAATTAGGCTAGATGATGAATTTTCTGGTGATAACACCTTGAATTGTAATAAAATTATAATCCAATAAAAGAGCTCATTGCAAGATTTCCAATTGTGAAAAGGATACCTCAATCCAAGTTCGTATGCAAAAGTTATGCTTAGTCAACGTTTTAGTCAAACTAGGAAAAAGTCAAAGTCAAAGCCAACATTCTGCCATGTGGTAGACCGTACAAATGATAGGTGGCATAATAGTTAGCAAGTGTAGTGGGACCCATAGAGATAATGTGGAAGCCTAGTGAGTAAACCAGGTGGACCCACAAGCAGGTGATATGGTAGCAGCACAAGTTGACACAAGGCAAGTTTGTGACAGAAGTGGCATATGATGTGGACCAATGAGATCTTTCCACATGGCGCAATCACATGGTGCCACATGGCACCTCATATTAGGCCCAACTAGGCTTGACATGGTACAACCTACATTTTTGTCTTATTCTCATGGTTTGTTATGCTCTTGACCTGCGAGAAATTCCAGAATACCAAATATGAGAAGAAATACAACCTAGAACACAAAATAAAATGACAAAAACAACAAGTATTTTATTATTCAGAGATGAACGCAATGTTCACTTGCCTCTTCGAAGGGGAAAGCTCCAGCAGAGCATAGATAAATTACAAAATAAGACTCGATGATCTTTCCCTTCTAACTATGACTATTTATATTTAAATGACCTTCAACAACCTAATGACTAGTGGTCCTTTGCATAACATGGGTTAACCACTTTATTTATTAATTATGACCCATTTTCAACTAACTGTGGTCCCTTTCTTAAATGCGGGTCAACCACTTACAATTATCAATATGGGCTTATTGACTCTTTAACTAACTATGACTATGACTCAACCCCATTGGTTTTATTACATAATTAATGGGGTTAGGGTTGGACCCTAAGATGCCCTCCCCCATCAAAGTAGCCTTGTCGTCAAGGCCGAAGCTACGGAAACTACTGAAGAATAGTGGTTGGTTCCCAGGTCGCATCTTCTAGAGAGGTGTCTTTCCACTTGACAAGGACTTCCTTGATCGTGTGGTCGCCCAGATGTCTTTCATGAGTTTCGAGTACCTGTTCTGGTTGGAGCCAAAGTGAACCTTCCTCATCCAATTCGGGTAGACTGGTTTGAATTCTGAAATTGCTCCTCACCACTTTCTCGAGGCATAATACATGAAAGACTGGATGGATTTTTGAAGTTGGTTGTAAGGTTAGCTTGTATGCTACTACTCCAATGCACTAAAGTAATTGATAAGGTCCATAGAATTTTGGAGCTTATTTCCAGTAGCCCTTTTCTTTGAGCAATGTTTGCTTATATGTTTGCAACCACAGTAATACCTAATCCACTTCTTGAAATTTGTGCTCTGAATGATGCTGGTTTGCCTGTTACTTCATTCAATTCTAAGCTTAATGGATATTATCTTTGAGACAAGCTAGCATGGTGGAACGATTTTGTAGGAGTTAATCAACTGCACCTTAGAGCACCCAGGGATATAAGAAATATCTAAAGGTGGAAGTTAGCCATACACTACTTCATATGGAGTCATTTTGGTCGCTTCATGAAAGTTAGTATTATACCACCATTCAACTAAATGTAGCCACTCTACCCATTGATGTTGCTTTTATGAAGTGAAGCATCTTAGGTATGTCTCCAAACATTTGTTGACTTCTTCAGTTTGACCATCAGTTTGGGGATGATATGCAGTACTTAGTTGGAGTTGGGTGCCTTGTAGCTTGAAAAGTTCTTACCAAAATTTGTTGGTGAAAGTCGGGTCACGATCAAACACAGTGGATGTTGGCATGCCATGTAGTTTGAATATCTGGTCCATGAAAGCTTGAGCCACAAAGTGGGGGTAAATGGGTGGGGTAGAGTGCAGAAATGAACATATTTAGAAAGCCTATCCACAACCACCATGATGACAGATTTTTTTCCCGACTTTGGGAGACTAGTAATGAAATACATGGAAACATCCATCCAGGCAGAGGCAAGGAGTGGAAATGGCTGTAAGGTGCCTGGTAACCTGAATGTTTCTACTTTGTGGCATTAACACACATCACATTCAGCTACAAAAGTAAGAATGTCATTTTTCATGCCAGTCCAAAAGAAAGAATGATGAGTGCGAGCATAAGTCTTCTGAAAGGCAGCATGCCCTGCAATGGGAGATGAGTGCAACTCTACCAAAATGTGAGTTTTGAGGATGGTTTTTAGTGATATAACTAATCAATCCTTGTAGCAAAGAATCTCATCCTTCCAAGAGTAGCCGACTGAGGAATTAGGATCTGCTCTCAAGTTATTAATAAGTTGGGAGAGAGAGCGGTGTGAAAACCATTCCTTGCGGGCTTCCTCAATCCAATCTAGTATGGGAAGAGAGATTGATAACAGGGTGATTTCATCCTCAAATTGTCACGATAAAGCATCTGATACTACATTTTAATTCCATTTCTTGTAAATTATCTCATAATCATATCCGAACATGTTAGCCAACCATTTATTTTGTTGCGGCGAGAAAAGACGTTGCTCCAAAAAATATTTTAGGCTTTGATGGTCTGTGCGGATTTGGAAACGTCATCTCAATAAGTATGGTTGCTAAGTATATACTACATGTAATATGGCCATCGTTTCTTTCTCATATGTAGATTGAACCATATGTTTCCCATCAGTTGTTGGCTAGTGAATGTCAAGGGTTGACCTTCATGCATTAAGATAGCACCAATACCAGTACCTAAAGCATCACATTCAATCAAAAAAGATTTTGTGAAGTCTGTTAGCGATAATACAGGAGTGGAACACATGGCCTATTTGAGAGCCACAAATGCCTGTTGTGTTGCATCAGTCTATAGGTATGATTTTTTCTTAAGAAGGTTAGTGAGGGGTCTACCAATGCGACCATAATTGCAGATAAATTTGCAATAGTAGCCAGTGAGACCCAAGAACCCCCTCAAACTCTTCAAGGTTTTTGGTTGGGGCCAATCTTGCATTGCCCGTATCTTTTTGGGATCTACCCTGACCCCTTTGCGACCCACAATGTGTCCCAAATACTCGACTTATTCAACGCAAAAGAGCACATGGACAATTTGACAAATAATTTGTGATTCTGGAGCAGTTGCAAGATCAGGTCTACATGTTGAAGATGTTTTTCCCATTTTAGGCTATAGATGAGAATGTCATCAAAGAAAAGAAGGACAAATTTTCAGAGATATGGTTTCAATAAGTGATTCATGAGGTTTTGAAAAGTAGATGGATCATTACAGAGATCAAATGGCATGACCAAGAATTCATAATGGCATTCATGAGTTCAGAAAGAAGTCTTAGTAATGTCATCTTCTTTGATGTGTATTTGGTGATAGCTAGAGCAAAGATCTAGCTTGGTAAAAAATTGAGCACTATGTAGTTCTTCAAGCATATCATCAACAACTGGAATAAGGAATTTGTCTTTGATAGTGAGCTTGTTGAGGGCTTGAAAGTCCGGACACATGCACCAGTCTCCATCTTTCTTTAGCACCATGACCACTGGTGATTAATAAGGACTGATGCTAGGACGAATAACCCCTACCTCAAGGAGTTCCTTGATGATTTTTTTAATTTCATTCTTTTGGGCAAAAGGATATCGATATGGGTGCACATTAGGCGGTTGGGTCCCGGGGACCAAAGGGATCCTGTGATCATGTTCACCTCTAGAGGGTGGAACCTCTGAATGTGATGTGCGTTGCAGCGATAGAACCCCAACTGTTGGTTCTGATTTGTGCGGCTACGACAGAACCCCAGCTGATATGAATTGTACTACAGCGGTAGAACCCCAACTCCTTGATATGATCTAGAAGATAAGATAATGGGCGACCTTCAGAGAGCATAGGGAACTATGGTCACAAAGGAGTGTCAGGTGCTAAGATTACAATATACATAAGGTTCCAACAATAGTACTCAATCCAATCTTTTAGGTCACTAACTAAGGAGGATCATTTGTACCCTTGGTCGTACTACCTGCCTACCCTATCATATGCATGAGTAACCTCCCTGAGTGTTGTTCTCAGTGTACCATAGCAATAAGATGGACAATAACTTATCTAAGGCAAGGTTTCAGTTTATCCTACGGGCTTCCGATATACCCAAAGGGTACCTGGAAATGCAGTCTGTGCATGGTGATGTCTAATGTGCTACTACTCGAAGGGGTACCCATAGGGGTTACAAGGGAGTCCAACAAGCATGACCGCCTCTTGTATTTATTGTGTGCATTCCTACCCAAATCTGTCGGTTTATGCACTCATTGATATATCCCGTGGTTTAAAGATGTCAGAACATGTCTCTAGCCAAAAAAAAAACTCTACAAAAAAGGAGGTACCACCGGCCCTGGAAAGTGCTCTGATACCACTTGTTATCCTCTTGACCTGCGAGAAATTCCAGAATACCAAATATGTGAAGAAATACAACCCACAGGATAGAATAAAATGAGAAAACAACAACTATTTTATTATTCAGATATGAATTCAATGTTCACTTGCCTCTTTGAGGGGGTAACCTTGAGTATACTAGAGCTCGATTACAAAATAAGACTCGATGATCTTTCCCTTCTAACTACGACTATTTATAGATAAATGACCTTCAACAACCTGATGACTACTGGTCCTTTGCATAACATGGGTTAACCACTTTATTTATTAATTATGGCCTATTTGCAACTAACTGTCCTCCCTTTCTTAAATGCGGGTCAACCACTTACAATTATTAATACAAGCTTATTGACTCTTTAACTAACAATGACTATGACTCTACCCCATTGGGTTTATTACATAATTAAAGGGGTTAGGGTTGGACCCTAACATGGTTTGGGGAATCGTTACAATATGGTCATACATATACCATATATTACATGGTTTGAAAACTATATTAAAACAAAAATTGGGCTTTAAAACCATAGGATTCCATGTTTTTTGAACCGAAAACCTCCCTAAGAAAAAGTAACCTAACATGACTATGTAAAACATTGTTACAACCACATTCTTTGCCTTATTCACCCTCACACTTTCTTATAAAATGTCATTCAAATGGTTCAAAGGGAACCATGGAGAATACATGAAAGATGTGGACACGGAGAAGGCAATGAAGTCATAAATCTCAAGAAGATTCTAGGAATATTGTTAGAGCATATGTTAGTTAATATTTCAAAGAATATTCTCTATGAGTAATATTTCTTATAAAATGTCATTCAAATGGTTCAAAGGGAACCATGGAGAATAAATGAGAGATGTGGGCACAGACAAGGCAATCAAGTCATAGATCTCAAGAAGATTCTAGGAATATTGTTAGGGCAGATGTTAGGAAATATTTCAATGAATATTCTCTATGAGTAATATTTAATATTCCATGGGGAAAAATTTTGAAGGTCTCAGAAATATGTCAAGTTTATACTCATTTGAAATAGTTTTCTACAAGGAATGTGATGACACGACTAGTTTCTTCATCTGAGCAGTCAAATTTTAGTCATCCTACATAAAAGAATCTTGAAGGACTCTTTGAGATTCTCGGGGAGCCTAGATTTGATTGATTCAGAAGGGGGTCAAGTTTACATTGAGATTTCATGATTTTCCATTAATAATTCAATCATGCAGTCCATTTCTTTAGCAAATATGTGAATTTTCAGGCCATCCCCAGAAGTGGAGGTATAAGATGCACTAATGCCATGTCTTCTTTTGATTTTGTTGAGATGATGATTTCATGTTGAGATCCTTGATTTCCATTTTGTTGGAGGATATTTTTATGCCACTTCATGTGAGAGTTTGTTATTTTTCCATGTTAAAGGAAATATTTTATGAGTGAGAGTTCATGTAGAAGAGTGTCTCATGGAGAGACATGCCACTCTAGTTAACAGAGTTCTTCCTTGTATTGACAAAGCACACATCATGTATTCATCATCATCTTGCAACAATTAATGAAGCGGCCTACCAACTCTTGACACTCGGCTCTGAGACATAACCCACACTGGGTGAACTATGTTACAAGCTTGTGTGTGTTCGTTGATTTTATGGTTTCCATTATGTTTCATGTTCTTTAAAGTATGCACATGTTTGGTTTCATACTCTTTCACATGCAATTTTACTAACATCATAGAATTAAAAGATTTTGGTTAATTCATGTAGCTAAGAGAATATGAATCATTCAAAATATGTTAAACCTCCAATATTATCTCCAAAAAAATGTTCAATCCTCCTAATCCTTTCAGAATGTTCCATAGGATACAACATTCTCATGTATATCCGCATGATATCTCTTGTCTTGACTTTTACTGTCATAGCATTTGAAATAACCTTCCACCAAATTGTTTCATTGTATATTTAGTATATGTTTTGGAATGTAGCCTTCATTACAACATTTTACATAGCATCTAACATATCTCTTAAGCGCATTTGATATAATCTTATTGCGATGCCTCTCATCACAGCATTTGTCAAATCAATGCATTTTTTGTTATCCTTGCAATGCAATTGTGTTCCATATTATCCATTTCACACAACTTGTATGTATCCTTTGAGCAAAATCCCTTTGAAAATAATGCACATACTACAATACATTTGTTAGAACCTTGCAACGCATTATGTATATTATTCTTTTGCAACACAATGTATACCTCGTTTACAACTTTACCATGGTCTCTTACCATCGTTGATATATACACATCAAAACAAAAAACTATAACCTTCATATGGGGATAAAATGTATCCTAATATTACATTGCACTTTGCCTTACTAGGAAACCAATTGACATCACACTTTTGATGTAAAAATTGAGATGTGACTATAGTGATTGCAGCAACAGAGGTTTCAATAGGATAACCAGACTTATCAAATTAATTTGTGCTAGTGCAATTGTGATTCAATGGGGGCAGGAGTTTTATCAGTAATGGAACCATGGATTGATTCTCTACATCGTTCTAATGTGATTATGCCAGTGTGTCAGTGCTTCCTATTCCATTATCACATCTCAGTGACATGGAGTTTTTCCTCTATTCCTGTGTCATGTGCTTTTAATTTTGTCTCTCTTTGATGGTGTGTCCATGATGACATAGTTTTAAGCTTAGTTGTATTCCTTTTTCTCATATTACCTTTGCGTGCCTTAACATATAGATTTTGCAACATCAAATATATAATCCTCTCATTGTGTGATCTATTTCTCTTGAATGCATTGATGTATATTCCTGATTGCAGTAACATATATTTGTGTGTGTGTGTGTGTGTCTGTTTGTGTGTGTATCTTTTGCATGCATTATAATAAGTTATATCATATATCATACTTCAACGCATTACATTATATCATTTCAGCACACTTTATTGTATTATCATCCTCTCCTCGACGCATGTGTTATATCCTCCCTTAAACACATTGTATTGTATTGTGCCTTCGACATAGCTTGCATATCATTGCAACACACTTTAATATATCTCTTTCATCGCCACCATTGATATATCACTTCTTGTTAGCGCTTTCACATGTGCAATATCTAGTGAAATTTCACATTATGCTTTATTATTCTGCTACCTCACCACATTCTTGTAACATATCCTTTCATCACCCATACATGAGTATTTTCCATCGTTTCAATGTATTGGTTTTATTAAACTTCCAATGCATTGCTTGTCATGGATTCAACACATTTGTTTTTCATTTCCTTACATGGAACTATTCACTTTAAATTTATTCCTCAACACATTGTTAAATTGTTGTAAAGAACTTGTTTCTATCACTTTAGCACATAGTTTGTATTATTGGTGTATTTCTTGTATTTCGTTTTCAACATATTTCTTTGGATATATTCAACGTATTTGTATTATCATATTCAACACTTGCAATTTGGATATATTTCAATACAACACTTGCAAAGGCAAGTTTAATATTTTAATGCAACCTTTGGCACAGAATTATCGTGATCCTTTCACATTCCCTTTCAACATAGCCTTTGTGTGGGAATCATCTTTCACAACATTCCTATAACCTTTTATATTATGTTTCTTGGACTTACACTCGTAAGGAATCTGTATCAGCAAATATATTTTTCTCCTACATAGTATTAGGGCTCTTTTAGCTACCATGACAATTCAATAAGTGATTTTCATCCATGATCCATTGTGATATCACTTTGAAAGTTTATTGTACATGACCAACATAACATTTATTGGTAAAATTATATGGTGTAAGAAAAGATTTTATAATTCTTAGTGTTGAGGCTTTGGATGCACAATAAATGATAGGGATTGGAAGAATAATATAATTAAGTGAACTAGTTTCAAAAAATAAGTTGTTGTAATGTCCGAAAGAAATTTTAAGTGGTTTTTCAAATACAAGTGAAAAGAATTCTTCAGAAAAAAAAATCTTGAATGAACACTTAATGGGATTAATGAAAGATTCACCTTCTAACATGATAATGCAACTAATATAATTAAAAATGCTCAAGAGGGTCCGATATAGGAGATGGAAATCCAAGTAAAAACATAGATGGAATATGGCTAGCTATCCAAGACTCTAAATAGCTTTAATTTTCAATACATACCATCGGGATATGAAGCTTGAAAATGGTGTGAATGAAGAAACACCTATAAAACCCTAATGCGCTCACGAGAATGTAACCTAGGATGAAACATGCTAGGATATGTAATATGCATCATGAATGTATGGGAAACCAAATGATTTGATGGAGGCTAGTGATTGAAGGATCAAACCAAATTAAGAAGGATATAACCATTAAAACCTTCAAGAGAAAATGGGGACTCAATGTTTTATTGTTAGGATAAAATTTTGGGTGTTGTTATAGCAGCTAGAAAAAATTGAGAACCACTTGTAGAATTCAACATCTCCGCCTTAATACCTTCAATATGTTGCGTCTTATCAGTAGTAGAAAATGATGAAATTAGTGACGATGTGACTAAAAAATTTAGTCACCACAAATTTTCCAAGTTAAATACTACAAAAAAAGAGCAATCTTATGTGATCCAACTAAAAATGACTAGCATAAACAACTAATTTAGTCTCGGGTTGAAATATATGACTAGATAATAAGTAATGCAACTAAAAATGACTAACTTGAATGGCTAATTTCGTTTGGGAACAAAAACTATGACTACTTAAAAAGTACTACAATAATACAAATTAGTCATTTATGTTAGTCATTTTAATTGTGCTGTGTGCTTTTTAGATTGTGGTTCCTTTCTCTTACATGTTTTGATAGCTTGTTATGTTATAAATATAGATGATATTGATGTAACCTTTGACTCAATTGGAGGGATTTAATAGGTTAAATATGAACTTTATGATCTTAGGTTAAATAGGAATAAGACTATATTTGTCTATATATTTTTTTAAAGGTTCATATTTCCATGTAAAAGGTTTATCCTCTTGCATATATGTGGAAAGCCATCTAGTTCCTAGCTTGTTTCTACCAAACTTGTAAGAGACCACCGATAGATTAAGAGAACCACTATTCATGCTCTATTAAGCTACTAGGTGAAGTCAGGTAGCCATTGCAGCCACTTCAATACTTCATCAATCTACTATCCCTTTTGTATGTGCTTCATTAGCAAGTGAAACAGTGAGATGTCAAAATATGGATGGTTGCAAGTTGGAATTTTTGTCACTACTTTGTTATGAAGATGCATGTGTATTTGTCAATTAAAAACATCTTCTATTGTGTCAAATTTTGACATGAAATGATACAAGATTTGTTGATCCACCCTTGCATTTTCTATGTTAATCAAAACACAAAATATTTCCCTGCTTTGCTTCCAACTCTATCTTGAGGATTGATCTAATATACTAATAATTTATCCCGAGTAGATATGCAACTATGCTGTCGTATAAGTATATACAATGTTGTGCAAAACTCAAAAAATAAGTGTGTTCAAGACTAAAATTGAAACCAAGGATATACTATAGTGCCCTAGGTATCCTCAAGTTTTTTCATAGGTTTACACGAAGATCTGGAAAACAGGAGACCACTTATTATCTCAAAATTCTTGCTCGAAATTATATAAATTGTATTCCATATAAACCTTTCATCACAGATTTGAATTATTTCCCATGGGAAAGATTGGTCTGTACAAACAAATCCATCAATTATTGTTTTGAATGAGTGTTTATGTCCAATATCTAAATTACCAACATCATTTTGGGCTTGTTGTACAAAGCCACCTGTATTTGATTTAGATATAGCTAAAAACTCATTTTCACCTCTACGTGACTAATCATAAACATGAGAGCCACCATCATGGATAGTTGTGTTTACCTCCACAACATTTTCCATTAGATGCTTATGCCACCAGCCAATCAATGTTGCTTTATTAATATGATACTACATGGTTGCCTAATCAAATATATGCACCTAGGTGGAAATACAAGATAAAACCCTTTCTCTCATTATTTTTTTTTGCATATAGGCACATGTGGTCAAGAAAACTGAAGAAAACATCATCCCCTTTAATTTCTATAAAAATAGGGGCAATTGGTTTCTCAGGGCAGTGATTCATCATGGAATTAGATTCTTTCATATGAATCAAATTAGTCATAATGTTATGGCCCTCATCACAGAGATTAGAAGTCACAGATCAATGGCAAGGATTTTCTAGGTTTGAACGTTGGAAAGTGTCATTGGTGAGACAAGAGGAGACCTTTGTTTCAATATGCCTATTGGTTGAGGTTGTTACCTATTCGATATCTCCATGTAATTTTATATCCCATAAATCTTTGTTAACTACGTTTGTCCATAACATTTTCCATTGGATTCTTATGCCATCAATCGATCATTGTATCTTTATTAATGTGATTATACATGATGAACTAATCCAATATATGCACGTCGGTGAGAATAAAAGAGCAATCCCTTTCTCTCATAAATTGTTTTCTACATCTACGCACATGTGGTCAGGAAAATAATGAAAACATCATCTCCTATGATTTCTCTAAAACCAGGGGCCATTTGTTTCTGAGGTAGTGACTCATCACAGAATTAGATCCTTTCATATGCATCAAATTATTCATAACGTTATCATCCAGATCACAGAGATTAGAAATAATGGATCAAGGGCATGGATTTTTTAGGTTGAAAGCTGGAAAGTGTCATTGGTGAAACAAGAGGAGACATATATTTCAATATGCCTATTGATTGTGGTGTTATGTTATCAATCTCTCCATCTTCCATATCCCAAATATCTCATTCAATTATCACCAAGTGAAAGAGTATGGTCATTGGGTTTCCCTGTGGATCCACCAGCATTCGATTTATATGCCCTTCCAGATACAATTTTAGCACCATCATCCTAGTTAATATCTTCTTGAGGGCCTTCACACTATATGCCATTAGCTTTGCTAGATGTCATCCTCTCTCTCTTATGTGGACCAAGTGTCGAGACACATAGGGTAGATCATGTCTTCAAAATGTATGCCATTAGGGAAGCATTCTTTTGCTTCCTTGTCAATAAATGTCATCAAACAAATTTTTTATTTGTCACCATTCTCTTATTCATTCACCAAGCCAACATATTCATTGATTGCCTCAAAGAGATCCATTTCATTCTCAAGGTGAAAATCTACGACAAAGTTTTTTGTGTATATTTGACTAGTGCCCTAGAACATGACTGTAATGAAATTAATGTATTGTTCATTATAACACTCAGTTTAAAATATTGACATATCATCAAAGAAAAAGTTATAGGATGCTATATGTGTGAGAAATTGTTTGTTTCATGATTTATAAAATCTGGGCAATAGGAAAAAGTTTTTTCCACCTTATGGCACGCGTCAGATTTTACTCCCACTAAACAAATATTAAAATAATGAGTATGTTTTCATATACATGACTAGGGATGGATTCTTTGTTGTGTTAATGTATAATGCATCTTGAATAGGCTTAAGTCTCCTGGAGGTTTCACCTTGCATTCTTTACAAATTTTGGAACAAAACTGATTTTCCGAGGGGATAAAATTCTTATTGGAAATTCCCAAATCTATACCAAAACCATCATGTGGAAACATGTTATCATAAATTATCAAATCTATGCCAAATTTACTCAATTAATTTATGAAAACTAAAGCTTGGGTCTACTCCTCGAAAAAAACAGGGCTTGTATTAGGGCTGGACATGGACATAGTTTGTGCAACATCTACCTTTTGCGAGAATATTTCAAGATCTATGCCTAGAGCCAAAATTTTACCTTGCATTGAATTTGGAAAATTTTCTTCAATTACTTCTTCATCACTTTGAAATGGAGGACTAAAAAGTTTTCTTGACCTTCCATATTTATTCAAACTTTAAAGATTACAAATCTATTTAACTTACCCAAAATTCAAGGGATTGGGGTTTTTGTAATAGTTATTGGAAAATGGCACAGGGGATGTTTTGTTTGTGCTTTGCAAACCAATTACTATGTAACAAAATGGGACCACAAATACTGAAAATAATTACCACAATTAGAAGGATGTAAAGAGTCTTCAATATTTACTAATAAATACGAATATAAGAAAAAACTCTTTTATTAGCTCACAATGTAATTGTTTCCCATCTCAATAAAATATTTTGTTGACCTGAACAATGAAGACCCATGTCTATTCCCCAGACAATACTGGAACAAGCATTTTTTTACATTTTTAACTATCATAATTGTTGGTATCCAAAATTTTTCTATTTTTACCCTATTTCTGTAAGCCTTAACCTCTATTTTATCTCTATTTAACCCTCTCATTCTTGCACTAGTCCAAGATAATCATGTATTCCTACATATACTTCATATTTCATAATTAAGATTTATTAAGTGCTTTATTAATTACTTTACATAGATTTCGTATCTTTTAGTATCTTTTGTAAATTATGTTTAAGTTTTGTAAAAGTAATTGAAGAACTAAGTGTTGATCATTATTTAGCATGATCAATGCAGTCATATTCCTGCACCGCCAACAAGTTCCTCCATGATCGCTGTGATATTCCATGGAGGCATTTTTGATCCACGACTCCTAGTTTGGTTGCGGACTATCTGAGGATGGACATTGGAGGCGTATATTCAGGGATGCTTGCCAAGAATATGGTCTATGGCCAGCAAAGTTTGTGCCTTATTATAACCATCATCCAGTTTTGCAATGTTGTTTGTTATTCCATTCGGTCGAAAGGCTTGAATACGAAGTGACCGTAATTAGTAGAATATGGCTAAGGCTAAGAGTGTTATGAAACCAACTCACAAAAAGATAGAAAAGATAGATCAACGCCTTATAATTCAGCCTCTTTGAGGGGGCAACCTCCTTTACATTACACAAATGAATAATTCTTGGATGATAAAAATGACCAGACCTCCTTTCTATATATAAGAGTCTAAGAAGTCATAATATAATCAGATCCGACATAACAATAATAATGTAAGGGCACAATAATAACAATAGTGGGCTTCCATGGGACACAATAATAACAATATGGGGACTACACGGGTACAACAATATAATAAGGGTGTTGTACTAATAACAATAAGGGGTTACACTAGTAGTATAGGGGCCTAACATGCCCCTCTCCTTCAAAATGTGTCGTCCTCAATGCTTGAGTAGCTCTTGATGCTTCTGTATAAAAATCTTGTCCTCCCATGTGGAATATTTAGTGGGTAGGTTCTTCCACTTGATGAGATACTCTGAAATTGATCAATTTCATAGCTGTCGGGTTCTTGTTTCTGTGACTGCTCTAGGTTCCATTATGATTTTTCCTTCCTCTCAAGTTCTGGTAATATTGTTTGAATTTGGATATTCTATAGCTTTTGAATGAGTGGCCACACCTCTTTGTCCTTCTTCCATTATTCCCTTGCTTCATTTATCCAATCTGGTTGGAGAATAGAAATGTCACAAAAAAATGCTTCCACATCCTCATCCTTTCTTGAGAGTGCATCTGTAACAAAAATTTTCTTCCCTTCTCTATAGATGATGAAAATGTCATAATCCAACATATTTGTGACCCATTTTTTCTGCTCTTCTAAAGACAATATTTGTTCTAAAAATTATTTAAGACTATCATGATCCATTTTTACCTTGAAGTGTCTTCCCATTGGATAAGGTCGCCATTTCTTAAATGCATGTAGTATTTCCAACACTTTCGTCTCATAAATAGCTTGCTTGAGATGTAGCCATAAAAATATCCAATCACCTACATCAATTGTTTTTTCACTACCATGTTGATCTACTTGTTATTTCATTCGATTCTGCACCAAAGTGGTGTTATCCTTTAAAAGTTGGAGAACTTGTTGTTGATGTTCGATGTGATATTTCCCTGCTTGAACCTTTTTCTTCTTGATATGTCCTTCTATCTTGAGAGTTTGAGGAGTGGTAATTTCTTCCAATGCTTTACAAGATATGGTCGGATTCATTTCTTGATGCTCGATGTGATCGTTCACTTGTTGAACATTTTTCTTCTTGATATGTCCTTCTATCTTGATAGTTTGAGGAGTGGTAATTCCAGCCAATGAATTACAAGATATGGTTGGATTCATTTCTTATTTCTCGATGTGATCTTTCACTTCTTGAACCTTTTTCTTCTTAATATTTCCTTATATATTGAGAGTTTGAGGAGTGGTAATTTTGCCAATGCTTTACAAGATATGGTCGGATTCATTTCTTCTTTCTCTAGGGTTAGGTCCTGGCATATATCCTCTTCTTTTGATGTTTCTTGATCCTTTTCTTCCTCATTTTCGTACTCTATGTAAAAGAATTTCTTCTCAGCACACTTATCACCTTTAGTGCATTTGCTATCACAATTGTAACAAAGCCCATTTTCTCTTTTTTCTTCCAATTGTTGTGGTGTAACCTTGTAGGTTTTCGAAGGCTAGGAGAAACAAAACTTCCATATTTATAGTTGTGAGGGGTAGACGTCCTTGTTGCCATAATTTTGCTTTCCTCTTTGTAACAAAGCCTTTTTTTCTCTTTTTTCTTCCAATTGTTGTGGTGTTTCTCCAAAGAAGGTGTTGCTCTTTGTATCCTCATAATATGCTATCATTTCCTCCATGAAAATTGACCACGTAACAAGTTATTTACGAGAAAAAAGCCCTTTATACCATAAAAATTGATCTTGTTCTAAATATGAAGATGCAATACATACCTTTCGTAATAGTGGTATGCCATGTAGATCAAAATATTTCTCCATCTGTAGTATCCAATTTACCGGATCCTTGCCATCAAACTTCCTCATATCGCCTTTTCTTGATTTTAGGAGTTCGATCTTGAAACGACTGTAACTCTGTAATTTCATATCTTCCGGTTCTAAAATCACAACCTGTAGTAGTCCTCCGCGTCCTCTTTCTAATTCCACCAGTTTGATCGAAACTAGATTCTCCAAGAAAGAGTTATGCACAATCTCCAAAGATGACCTGATTATATACCTTTTCCGAAGAGTGAACTTGTATGAAGTGACGTGTGTCCTGTTTTGACCTTAGGATCTAAGAAACATACACAGGAAACTACAGTATGTCCTCTTTCTGTAACTTCTAACGAAATTTCAATCTGATGCTGAAGACAAAAGTTATGACTATTTTCCCCAGGTCACCCTTTTGTAATGTAATTCAGGATTCTGTAAAAATGCCAACTTCCTCAAATCATATCTCCACAAATACAGCTCGAAAGGCTCTAAAATTTGGACTCAAGGTTCAGAACGATTTCAACGCAAATGGGTTTTTCTTTTAGCATCTGAAACGTTGAAGAAAAAACGTTATAGAAAAAATTCCACGATGACCTATTTGGAGCAGCGAAACCCTAGAATCCAAAGCTCTGATACCAAATGTTATGAAATCAGCTCACAAAAAGATAGAAAAGATAGATGAATGCCTTACAAATAGGCCTCTTCAAAGGGGCAACCTCATTTACGTTACACAAATGAATAATTCTTAGATGATACAAAGGACAAGGCCTCCTTTCTATATAAAGGAGTCTAAGGGGTCATAATATAATCACAACCGACATAACAATAGTAATGTAAGGGCACAATAATAACCATAGTGGGCTTCTATGGGGCATAATAATAACAATATGGGGACTACATGGGTACAACAATATGATAAGGGGTTTGTACTAATAACAATAAGGGGTTACACTAGTAGTATAGGGGCCTAACGAAGAGACTGTATATAATGTAGAGTGTAGGTAGAGACAAGCCAGCGATCTCTGAGTTGTAATTTCATTTACTTTGTAATTTAGTATCGCCCTTATTTCTAGGTTGGACTCGAACTATCATGTATATTTTCTAATCAAGTTAACACAAGAAACGCACCATGTTTTCTTCATGTTGTGTTTAATTTCTATTTCATGCGTGATTAAATGTTGAAGCATTTCATTTCCTAAACGAGAAATGAGTTGGTTGGCTAGGGCCCAACCAACCCAACTTGTGATTTCGTCATTTAAAAAGTATGTGTGAACATTTATTAATTTGCAGTTGTGTGGCTTTGATTGCTCTTATGTTTTCTAAGTTAAATTCATTTCATAGTCAAGCGTGAACAGATCTGTAGTTTGGAATTTTAATTAAGTTTATTTCTTTCTTGCAATTTCTTTTTTGCAAATTACTTTCTTGCAATTTCCTTCCTACAATTCTTTTCCTGCAATTTGTGTCTTAGTTTTCTTCCACTCAGGTCGTCCAGGAAGATTCTTCCTGTACTAGTGCATGTAGTTTCCTGCACTATTTTTTACTTTACAGCGAGTGTTACATTCCTTTTCCTCTCTATAATTCATTTGTTCCTGCAAGAAAACGTATTGTAAATTCAAGTAATCATTCTCAATGTTAAGAATTATACTTCTAAAGAATCTTTACAAGAATTAACAAGGAACGTTATTACAGACACCATACTTTATACTTGCAATTTATGACTTAAGAAAAAGGAACATAAATGTTATAAGTGAATTGCCAAAAGTTAGTTAATGCATGCAAATTACTTTGACTTCTGCTTGATTATTTCAAATTATTTTTTCTTTATGAAGTTTAATTTGATTGCAAAATTTAGTTAATTAAAGCATTATTTTTCACATGTAATTTATCTCAGAATCTAGCTTGCAATTGCAATTCTTTTTAACAAGTCTTTTAATTCTTTTGAAATTAAATTGGAAATTTTGGTGAAGGAAGTTATGTCTCGGTGCAAGAGCTAGTTTCTTGTCACACGGATAGAGTGCTCTAAGCCTTGAGGCTTAGGGCACCTCCATAAATACATAAGTCTTCAGTAAAGAAGATAGAATATACTTTTCCACATAAGTATTGTACCTACACTAGTGCAAGCAGATTGCAAGAGTATAAGAATTGGTTGCTTGTTGTAGAAGGAAGATCAATTCGGAAACAAATCTTTGCAAGGGCCCACTTATTAAACGGTTAGCCATCTATACTGAAGATAAACATAGTATTTTATTTTAGCATTTAAGATTGCTTCCAGTTGTGTGAAAGTTCCTTTACTTGATTTTGTTGCAAATTATTATTTTACATTCCAACACTAGAATTTATTTGGTTTTGATTGCCTTTAAGATTGTTTCTATCTAATTCTACAACATTTCATTTAAGAAGTAGGAATAGGAATAGGAAAATTTCATACCTCTTCTGGAATTTCTTGTGGTTCATCTCTAAGTTCACAAAACCCTTGGATTGACAATTAAGTGTTGAGGAGTTTTCTTCAGTGCAATTCCTGTACCCAACATTTTGGTGCCGTTGCGAGGGAGGCTATTTGAATTGGTAAGAATTTTCCATTTTTCTGCAATAGGGGTAAGTCTACTATTATTTTTTCTATAGTGTGCTTCTGTTTGCTTGAAGGAATTTATAGCTGTCTACTTATTTTTTAAGTTGCAGCATTTTTATTGGAATTTTATTTTGTCATTTTTTGAAATGAATGCCTAAAAGAGGTAGGGATCTGAAGCCCACTAGGGGAAAAGAAATACTGATAAATCTAAAACCAAATCTCATATTGGGTCTTCTTTTGTAGGTAGAAAGTTTAAACAAACCAGACTCATCACGCAGGAATAGTCCACTTGGGCTTTGAAAGCAGTGGTCCAGGTGTGACACAACCCACAAAAGGGAATAAGGGGAATATTAGAACCCATAGTCAGCCTTCTCAGCCTATTGAGAGAAATTTGTGTGGAAGAACAACAATGGAAAATCAAGAAGCCATGCAGAAGGAACTTGTGAAAATCAAGTAAATGAGCAACAATTCACTTCTGGATTCCCAATTATGGATCCTGATACACAAGTACAAATGAAAAATATTTCACCATCAGCTCTTCCTCATTTAGGTACATGAAGATCAAGACTCTTTCCTATTTGAGTTTGATATTTTGTGTAGAAGTTATGATTATTCATCTAATGCCCAGAAGTTAAAGTTGTTTCCTGCAACTCTAAAGGACACAGCACTGCGTTGGTTCATGGGACTAGGAGGAAACACTATATCTTCTTGGGAACAAATGAAGAGAGTGTTCTTGTCAAAATATCAGGAATATTGTAAGACTAGAGATATTCAACATGAAATCTTCACTATTGTGCAAAATGATGATGAGACTCTAGCGGAGTACTTGGAGAGATTCATGTACATTCTCCAAAGTTCAAAGCACAAATTTCATCTAAGTACCCTTAGAACCTTATTCTTATAGGAGCTTACTGATTATGATAGGAATAATCTAAATCTGTTAGGACAAGGGGATATTGATCAAAAATATTTTGATCAAATCTATGACTTATGCAGAAAATTCTCGAGGAACGAATATAGATCCATTAAAGGAATTCAAAATATAAATAAGAAAACTAAATCTACTGATGCTATGGTTATTGGATTAGAAAACAAAATGAACAATATGAAAATTGAAATAATGAATACTATTAGTAAAAAAATAGACTCTTTGAAGTTTCAGCAAAAACTTTAGAGGAACAAGAGTCATTGTCTATTTTTTGTCCAAAATGTAGAAGAAAGCATATTTTAAGACAATTTCCTCTCGATATTAAAGAAACTAATAAATGTGCAATTTTCATAGAGAACCATGACATGGAAAAATGTCCCTCCATTCCTAGCCTGAAAGTTGTACTTGAAGCAGGACAACCTGAAGCCGAATCACTACATGCTATGGGAACACGAAGAAACTGGCCTCAGGTAAGTGCAAGTATGGCTCCTGAACCTCCACCGCATTTTTTTGGTTATAATTCACATTCATATTCCCATCCTAACAATAGTCACTCTCAACATTGGCAGCATGGAAACCAATATCATTATGGACAACCCTCCCAATCTTGGAAGCAACGATGGAGAGGGCCAAACCATTCATATCATTCACACCACTCCCATATTGCACCTATGCAATCATACCCTCCTACATATGCAACTTACCCAATGCCACAACCATCATCACCTCAGCTGAGTCAGCCAATGCCACCATTGCCTTTACCTCCATCGTTTTGACCTTCTCAGCTGCCTGCCCAACCTTTACCCAACCCCAATAACAAAGTGGTGCAAATCATCCATTCTATGAACTTGCTTTCCTCATTGAGATATTAGTCCATGCCAGTCGGATTCAATGACCTCCAGTTGAGATTAGGGAAGATAGTAACCTCAGAAAATCAAAAGCAGCCTATGGTGATTATCAAAGAGAAAGGTGAGGAGGAAACTCCTGACCATTCCGAAAAGGATGACACTATCTAGCCTATCCCCATACCTTTTGAGCCTTTTCTACCTTCTTCCAACCAACCTCCCTATCCAAAGAGGTTATTTGTGGAGAAGAAATACCCCATTCTTGAGTCTATCCTAGCTTCTGAGCTTAGAAACCTTTTGATAAAGGTACATTTGCTCCAAGATATTAAAGAGATCCCCATTTGCACAAAAATCATTAGGGAGCTTTGTCTCAAGAAGCTAGGAAGGAGAGGATTAGAACCTCAAACCATTGAATTTGTTGGTAGAGTAGCAGAGTTAATGACGCGGTATATGCACATGGAGAAATATACCGACCTGGGAAACCCTGTAGTCTCTATTCAGGTAGGTGATGTACTTGTGTCCAATGTACTTATAAACCGAGGGGCAGCGATTAACATTATGACAAAGCAAACCATGGATCAACATGGATTGTTCCATATTCGCCCTACTCCCACAGTGCTTGAACTAATTGATAGATCTAAAATCAAACCGAAACAGGTGTTGGATGATGTGGTCATTTCTCTAGACTTTTGGGAATACCCTGCAGACTTCATTGTGCTTCAGCCAAAGAACCCTGTGGGAGGACATCCCTTGATCTTGGGATGACCATGGCTTGCTATGGTCGATGCTTATATTGGATGCCATTCTGGTGACATGTATATTTCCCATGGAGATTCCAGGAAGAAGGTCACCTTGTATCCACCTGCTAGATCCATTCAGGAGCTCTAAGACACTTTATGGTTAGACTACAGTAGTGATGAGGATACTCAACATGTTTCCTTGATACATCAAAATACTAAGTTCTCGTACAAGGGTGAGATTCAGGACTTCTCAAACAATCTAGACACCATACCCAATTTTGACTCATTGAGTCAGACTTTTAGTCTAGTTTTTCAGGAAATATATGACTCTCTACCTCCCTCGCCACCATCTCTAGCAGAATGTTTGTATACTCTAGAGCCTCATACCACTCTTGTTGAGATTAGTCCTGGTAAACCCTTGCATAGAAATTCAGACTTGGATTCTTCCCAGCAAGAGCAGCTTGTGAATTTTTGCGAAACTATCTTAATGCCTTTACATGGGGCTATGAGGATATGAAATGCATCCCTCCTCAAACTTGTACCCACCATATCTATATTCAGAATGGAGCCCGACTTGTCTAACAAGCCCGAAGCTGAATGAACCCATCTCTAAGAGATGTTGTAAAGGAAGAATTGCAAAAACTCTTAGATGTTGATTTTATCTATCTTATTTATGATAGCCAGTGGGTCTCTCCATTGGTCTTAGTCCCACAAAAAGATAGGGTATGGCGCATTTGTATTGACTACAGAGATTTGAACAAAACCACTCTCAAATATTACTT